>VZQC01010358.1:2506304-2536130 GCA_009823505.1 Rhizomys pruinosus | reverse complement strand
TTTTTGAGCGGGGAGGTGGGAGCCCCTGTCTCCTTTCGACTTTTCATTTACCAGTTCCATTCACTCGAAGACAAAATCAGGTCTTGCCAGACCAGGCTTCCCTTTTTGAAGCTTGAGCAGACTTTCCTCTTTATAGACTGGACACTGTCTGAAGTCCCATTAGTGGATCTCCAAGACCTCCCTGCACAGAAAAACTGATGATTCACATTTGCAAGACATTTTAAGATTTGCCCCCATGCACAGTCCCCTGAGACTTAGTTGACCTCTGAGGGCAAGGAACAAAGTTATCTCCTTGGTCTCTCGGCCAAATTGGTATGGACATTAAGTATGGTCATTAAGCACCCAGAAAGGCTAAGTTACACCAGCCTGATAGGTCACACCTAAACTAAAATTGTATCTTTTGAAAACAAACTGTGTTATTTCCATATCATATTTCTTGATTCACATTTTTCCATTTTAACTTTATGTTACTCTAAAATATGTATACATTCCCACCATCCTATACCAAAAATCCATGGTCTGAAAATAAATGGTAGGTTAGTTCTAGAACCGTCTAGGGATTCATAATGTAAGAGCACACTTATTTTCAGATCAAGAACAATATAATATTAATGTTGTGCAGTTTGCCTTACAACTTTAGGTACTTGGTGCTAGCATCCACAGATGAGGTATTCCATTCCTCTTTTGATTTTCTGGGACTGTGTTACTTCACTTAACGTAATATCTTCTCGTTTAATCCATTTACCTGCAAATTTCATGATATCATCTTTCTTTACTGCTGCAAAAATCTCCATTTTGTAGATGTACAACATTTTCACTACCCACTCGTCAGTTGAGGGGCACTTGGGTTGGTTCCAGCTCTTCACTATTGTGGAGAGGGCTGCAATAAACATGGCTGTACATGTATCTCTGTGGTCGGATGAGTCTTGTGGGTCTATACCCAGAAATGGTATGGTTGGGTCAGGTGGTAGGCTCATTTTGAGTCTTTTAAGGGTTCTCCACACTGCTTTCCATAGTGGTTGCAAGAGTTTGCCTTCCCACAGGCAGTGGATGAGTGTTTTCCTTTCCCCCCACACCCTCTCTAGCATTTGGTATCATTTGCTTTCTTGATCCTAGCCAGCCTTATCAGAGTGAGATGATACCTTAAAGTGGTTTTAATTTGCATTTTACTTTTTGTCTTTTTACTAAGATCTCAAGTTTCATAGCTGAAGTACAATTTCTCAGGACTTAATGATTATTTATTTCTGGTTATGCTTTCCTTTTGTATGTTTAAGGCCACAGAGTTAGCCCAGATTAACCAAGGTTTTTGTTTTCTTAAGGTCAGTTGAGGATCTGGACCTCAGAGGACACTAAGTTTTTTTTTTGGGGGGGGGGGACAGGGAGCCCCTGGCTCTTTTTGGCTTTTCATTTACCAGATCCATCCACTGGAGGACAAAGTCAGGTCTTGCTAGACCAGGCTTCCTTTTTTGAAGCATGAACAGATTTTCCTCTTTATAGATTGGACACTGGCTGAATTCCCCTTAGTGGATCTCCAAAACCTCCCTGCACTGGAAGACTGGTGACTCACAATTGCAGGACATTTCAAGAGATGCCCCCATGCATAGTCCCCTGGGACTTAGTTGACCTCTGAGGGCAAGGAACAAACTTATCCTTTATGTCCCTCTGCCAAATTCATATGGACCTTTAGTATGGTTGTTAAGCTTCCAGAAAGGCTACGTTACACTAGCCTGATACTTTTAATTACTGTATAATAGTTTAGAAGAGGCTTGGACAAAAGCTCAAGCAGCCTTGTATGAGAAATACTAAGAAGCACTCCCATAAAATAAATACTGTGATTAGACATACTTTCATGAAAACTAGTTTTTTTCTCATTTTATTGATTTTATTACTCTAAAATATTCATACATATTCTCCACCCATATACCAAAGTTGCAAAGTCTGAAAATAAATTGTAGGTGAGTTCTAGAAACTGTTGAAGGATTCACAATATAAGAGCACGGTTATTTTCAGATCACGAGGAATATAACATTAACGTTGCTCAGTTTGCCTTACAGCTAGGTACATGGTATAAGTACAGATGAAGGATACTATTCTTCATTTGTTTTTCTAGGACTGTGTTACTTCACTTAACATAATATCTTCTAGTTCCATTCATTTACCTGCAAAGTTCATGATGTCATCTTTCTTTACCACTGCATAGAAATTCATTATATAGATGTACCACATTTTCTCTATCCATTGGTCAGTTGAGGGGCACTTGGGTTGGTTACATCTCTGTTGTGAAGAGAGCTGCAATAAACATGACTGTGCATATATCTCTGCGGTAGGTTGATTCATATATATATATATATATATATATATATATATGCACAAGAGTGATATGACTGGGTCACGTGGTAGGATCGTTTTGAGTCTTTTTAAGGGTTCTCTACATTGACTTCCATAGTGGTTGTAGTAGTTTACATTCCCACTAGCAGTGGATGAGTATTCCCCTTTCTCCACAAACTATCCAGCATTTGGTATCATTTGTTTTCTTGAACCTAGCCAGTCTTATTGGAGTGACATGATACCTCAACATGGTTTTAATTTACATTTCCTTAATTATTAGTGAGGTTGAACACTTTTTAAGATGTTTCTCAGTCATCTCTAATTCCTCCCTTATGAAGTCTCTGTTCAGCTCTTTACTCCATCTTTTGAGTGAGTCATTTGTTTTCTTCTTGTTTTTTTGAATAGTTTATATACTCTGGAAGTTAATGTTCTGTCACGTGTATCAGCAGTGAAGTTTTCCTCCCACACTGGGTTTTCTCTTCACTTCCCTGATTGTTTCATTTGCTGTCCAGAAATTCTTGAGTTTAATGAGGTCCCTCTTGTCAATTGTCAACCTTAATTCTTGCACAGTTATTGTCTGATTTAGAGCGTCTTTTCCTATGCCTTTTGGGTGGCTGCCAACTTTTTCTTCTATCACCTTCAGAGTTTCAGGTTTCACATCGAGGTCATTAATCCATTTGGAGTTGGATTTTGTACAGGGTGAGAGGTAGGGGTTTACTTTTATTCTTCTACAAGTGGTGATCCAGTTTTACCAACGCCACTTGCTGAAGATACTGTCTTTCCTCCATTGAGTCTTTTTGGCCCCCTACAGGTCTTTTTTGTGTAAGTACCAAGCTGTTCTTATGAATAAAGCCCTGTAGTATAGTTTGAAGTCTGGTATAGAGATTCCCCCCGCCCCCCTCCATATTGTTCTTTTTGCTCATGGTTGCTTTGGTTATTCAGGATCATTTCTTTCTCCATATGAAATTAAGGATTTTTTCCAAGCCTGTGAAGAAACTTTTGGGGATTTTAATTGGGATTGCATTGGATCTGGGTATATTGGATATATTTACTAAATTAATTTTTCAAATTCATGAGCCTGGGAGTTCTTTCCATCTTCTGATGTCAATTTCCTCTTCAGGGGTTTAAAGTTTTAGTTTTAGAGAGCTTTGCTGTCTTTTTTTAGGTTTGTTCCCAGGTATTTTATTGTTTTTGATGCTATTATGAGTGGCAAGATCTCCTTGTATTTCCTTTTCAGTTGCTTTTTGTTGGTATAAAGAAAGACTACTGATTTTTCTAGGTTAATTTTGTATCCCACCACTTTACTGAAACTTCTAATCATTTCCAGGAGTTTTCTGGTGGAGATTTTAGCATCCCTTATTTAAACTATCATATCATCTGAAAAAAGAGATAGCTTGACTTCCTCTTTTCCAATTAGTACTCCTTTAATTTTCTTTTCTTGCCTTTTTGCCCTACAAGTGTTTCAAGCACTATATTGAAGAGGAGTGGTGACAGGGGGCAGCCTTGTCGAGTTCCTACCTTTAAGGGGAATGTTTCTGACTTTTCTCCATTTAGGATGAGGTTGGCTATGGGTTTCTTGTATATGGGTTTGATTATGTTGAGGAAGGATCCCTCCAATCCAATTACCTCTAGGACTTTAAGCATGAAGGGATGCTGGATTTTGTTAAAGGCTTTTTCTGTGTCAATTGAGATGATCGTGTGGGATTTTGTCTTTCAGTCCACTTATTTTTTTTATGGTATTTATTGATTTTCGTATATTGAACCATCCCTGTATCTCTGGTATGAATCCAACTTGGTCATGATGGATGATCTTTTTGATGTTGGTCTGTATGTGGTATGCAAGTATTTTGTTGAGAATTTTTGCATCTGAGTTCATTAATGACATGGGTCTATAGTTCTCTTTTTTGGTTGTATCTTTGCCTGGTTTTGATATTAGAGTGATGCTGGCTTCATAGAAGGAATTTGTGAGATTTCCCTCTGCTTGTATCCTTCTGAACAGTTTCAGTAATAATGGTTGTAAGTCTTTAAATGTTTAATAGAATTCTGCCATGAAACCATCTGGGCCTGGGCTTTTTTTAGTTGGGAGGTTTCTTATTACATTTTCAATTTCTTCATGGGTCTGTTTAAGCTGTCAATCTCTTCTTGGATAAACTTTGGTGATTCCCAGGATTTCAGATATTCATCCATTTCTTCTAGGTTGTCAAATTAGAGTATATGTTTTTGAAGTATTCCTGTATGATTGTCTGGATCTTTTTGTTGTCTGTTGTGATGTTTCCCCTTTGATCACAGATTCTATTAATTTGGAGATGCTCTTTCTTTTGGTTAGCTGGGCTGGAGGTCTGCCTATCTTATTTATCCTTTCAAAGAACCAACTTTTGGATTCATTTTTTTATTGTTTTCTTTGTTTCTATTTCATTGATTTCAGCTCTGGTTTTTATTTCTTCCTGTTTCATTTGGTTCATTCGTTGTTGTATGTCAAGTGTTTTTAGCTGAAGTGTTAGATGGTTTATTTGTGGTCTTTCTGTTTTTTTTTTTTTTAATGTATGTACCCAGGGCTATAAACTTCCCCCTTAGGACTGCTTTTAAAGTATCCCATAGGACGTCATTAAACTCAAAAGCTTCTGTACATCAAAAGAAACAATAAAGGAAGTGAAGAGAAAACCCACAGAGCGGGAGGAAACCGTCACTGCAGACACATCTGGAAAAGCATTAATTTCCAGAGTATACAAGCTACTCAAAAAACAAAGAAGAAAGAAAATAAATGAATCACTCAAAAGATGAAGCAAAGAACTGAATAGAGACTTCACAGAAGAGGAATTAGAGATGGCTGAGAAACATCTTAAAATCTGTTCAACATCATTAATAATTAGGGAAATGCAAATTAAAACCATTTTAAGATGTCATCTCACTCCGATAAGACTGGACAGGATCAGGAAAACAAAGGATATCAAGTGGTGGAGGGGTTGTGTGGAACCCCTCATCCATTGCTGGTGGGAATGTAAACTTGTACAGCCACTATGGAAAGCAGTGTGGAGAACCCTTAGAAGACTCAAAATGAGCTTGCCATTTGACCCAGTCATACCACTCCTGGGTATATACCCACAAGACTCATCTTACTGCAGAAATACATGCACAGCTATATTTATTGCAGCTCAGTTCACAGTAGCAAAAATCTGGAACCAACCCAAATGCCCCTCAACTGATGACTGGATAGAGAAAATGTGGTAAATGTACACAATGGAGTTCTATGCAGCAGTAAAGAAAGACAGCATCATTAGTTTTTCAAGTAAATGGATGGAGCTAGAAGACATTATATTAAGTGAAATAACACAGTCCCAGAAAAACAAATGACAAATGGTATCCTTCAAATGTGGATGCTAGCACCAAAAACCCAGTGATAAATATTTCGTGTGGAGAGGTATGCATATTAAAAGATCAACAACAGAAAGAACTCATTAGAAAACTGACTGAAAGGGTGAATCGGGAGGGGTGGGGGGTGGGAGTGGGACACCAGTCTATATTTGATTAATATATATTAAATTGACATGAGTTCAACAAGTATCCAATTTTTCCCACACTGTGTCTACAGGTAACATGGTGTTTTAGGACTTAGTAAAAGTAAATATGTATATATTAAACAACATTGTTTTAAAGTTTCTGATAAAAACAGTAATGCAACTGAGTCAATTGGAAATATAAATTGTTGTCCACATTTGTTTTACTTAAAATATGTATAACAATAACTTTGGGATAGGCACATACAAATGTTCTCTACAATTTTTCTGTTGTACAGTATCACCTTGTAGCATTCTCTTTTACTTGTAGGATGATTTAACTTAAAAAAAATTAAGTTTGCTTCCCAATTTAACCAAATACAGTCACCCAAAACAGCATGGGTGAATTTGATGAAATCTGCGCCTTGATTCCAGCCTACAGGTATGTATAATACAACTTCCTTTTTGAAACTCATGGGCCAAAAAACCCCAAAAACATAAAAAAGGGGGATACAGATAGATATGAATCCTTTTTGACAAAAAACTTGCAATTAAAATCTAAAAACTAACTACGGGAAAACATTTGCATGTTCCAACAGGTCAAAATGTCACCAACCTAACAGCTGAGAAAGAAAAGATACAGCTTTGCATGATGCAGGATGTACCAGGAAGTGGCAGCAGAAAGGTTGGCCCATCTGAACATCGAAAGGAAGAAAAGCCTCAGTTTACTACAGACATAAAACCTCTTGGTGGATCCTACTTGTAACAACTATTTCTAATGAGTCCTAATGAAACTTACCTTCCAGGTGCCACAAGGTTTTAATATGAGAGACTTTCTTAACCCCCCCCATAGAACAAGGAAAAATATGATGATGAGGTCGTTCTCTAACTGTAAATTGGAGCCAACTGTTATAGAGGTAATCTCTTATAAAACTGATAAAACTGCCTTCTTTAATTGACTAATTGACATAGGAACTGTGAAAAGGATTATTCTCTATTCAGATCCAAATAGAATACTAAAGTGTCCTTAAGCTATGCACTTAAGCAAAATATATTAATACAGGAGAGCTCTGATATCAGCAATGGATTATTCTACCAAGGAGATGTTGGCCAGGGGATCCATTCCCCCCAAAAGTTAAAGGCTTTTTGCTTGTAAACTGGGATACCTGCAAGAAGAGAGGTGGTGGGGTTGGAGAGATGGCCTAGCAGTTAAGAGTGCCGACCACTCTTACAGAGGACCCGGGATCGAGCTCCAGCACCCACATGGCGGCCAAGAACCATCTGAAACTCCAATTCCAGGAGAACTCCAGTTCCAGGGGAATCCGGCGCCCTCTTCTGACCTCCGCAGCATTGCATGACACGGGTGCATGGACCTGCATGCAGACAGTACATTCATACACATACAGAAATAAATTAAAAAAAAAAAAAGAGAGGTGGTAAGGCCCTGCTGTCAAAGTCCTGATGTAAGCATGGGAAAGATGCATTGAGACCTCACTTGCAAGTGTACAGTTTATCTCTGGAATACCAGAGAGTGTTACCAAAAGCCACTAAACCAATAAAGGAAATATAGGTATCCTTGAGACAAGCAAGACTCCTCCATCTGCACCAGCTACACCTCACCTGCCTGGAGATGCTGGGCAGCAGTGGCAGCCATATGCCTGTATAACCCAAATCTGATTGGCTATTAGCTCTCTCCTTGGAGGAATATCCCATGGCTGATGCCACAAGCTTACATCCTCTAGTGATTAGGAGATGTTATAAGCCACAGTAAGATCCTGTCATATTTTACAGAAAAAAACATAATTCATGGATTAATCATCCAAACATATGTTTCTTTACTAAAGTAACCTACCATAACAATTAGTACTATTTAAATACCTATGTATCTAATTGCTTGTGCTTCATTAGTAGGATTGAAAAGTTATGCATGGACAAACTATCAGCCCATGAAAGGAAACAGCCAGGATTGACTAGAGTACAAGATAACAGCTCCAGAGAAAGTAGACTGTTTTACTTCTCATCCACTTGTGCCCCTTTTCTAAGCCTACGGAACAATCTGTGGAAGAAGGGGCATGGTAGAATGTAAGGGCTGCGATTGGGGTGAATGATAAATCTACAGCAGTATAGTCTGGACACTCATCTGATCAACTTGATTGAACATACAAGCCCCCCCCCCAGCTGGATGGTGGGACCCATGGGCTGTGTGGGTTTGGGCACAACTGCTTGAAATTTGGTTTTACATGATGGATGCTTGTACTCATAAATGATTACTTATTGTTATAAAATTTAAAAAAAGATAAAAAATATCTGACTTAGTGAACACACACAAAAAAATAAATAAAAAAATAAGTATCCCATAGGTTTTGTTGTGTTGTGTTGTCATTGTCTTTTAGTTCCTGGAATGCATTTATTTCTTTCTTTATTTCTTCCTTGACCCATTCATTATTCAGGAGAGTGTTGTTTAGTCTCCATGTGTTATTGTAGATAGTAAGTCTTATCCTTGTGTTGATATTGAGCTTTCTTGTCCTAGTGTCTGATACAATGCATGAAATTATTTTAATCTTTTTCTTTTGTTGAGGTTTTGTTCTGTGTCCCACTATGTGCTCGATCTTGGAGAATGTTCTGTGGGGTGTTGAGTAGGTTTTACATGAAGGATTCTTTACTCATAAATTATCACTTATTGTTAAAAAATGAAAAAAACCTGAGAGAAAGATGCAGGACAGTTATGACAGAATGCATGATCTGGGATGGGGTGGGGTGGGGTGGGGGAAAGGAAAGGGAAATATGACTGAACTGAATTGGAAAATGATGTATGAAATACACCAAGCACCAATAAAATTTGAAAATTAAAAAAAAAATGTATTCTCTGGTATTTAGGTGGAAAATTTGGTAGATGTCTGTGAAGTCCATTTGGTGTATTGTATCATTCAGTTCAGCTGTCTCTCTGTTTATTCTTTGTCTGGTTGACCTGATTAAAGTGCTCAGTGGGGTATTGATGTCCCCTACTGTGAGTGTGCTGGGTTAATTTGTGTCTTGATGTCCTAGAGAATTGTCTTTATAAATTTTAGTGCACAAGAGTTTGGGGCATGTATATTCATGATTGTGAAATCTTCATGGTTAATTTTTCCTTTGATAAAGATGTAATGGCCCTCTTTGTCTCTTCTGATTACTTTTACTTTGACGTCTATTTTGTCTGATATTAAAATAGCAATTCCTGGTTGCTTGTATTTTGTTCTTTTATGAATATATTTCAATTGAATGTAATTGTTGGCTACCATTACAATAAATGCATAAGAAATAGTATTTAAAAAGCAGATATTTTGGGGGCTGGAGTGATAGCCTAGCGGTTAAGAGCACCGACTGCTCTTGCAGAGGACCCAGGTTTGATCCCCAGCACCCACATGGCGGCTAAGATCCGTCTGTTCCTACAGTTCCAGGAGAACTCCAGTTCCAGGGGAATCCAAGACCCTCTTCTGACCTCTGTGGCATTGCATGACACGGGTGCACAAACCTACATGCAGACAGTACACTCATACACATACCAAAATAAATTTTTAAAAAAGAAGATATTTCAACTTACTTTCCTAGGGCTATTGAAATGACTTTGAAACAACCTTAGAAGCAATCAATTTTCATGGCTCCTTTTCCTCAGAGTAAACTAGAATGTCATTTCAAGCCAAGTAAATGACTAGGACTTAGTTTTGGGTTTCATAATAAAACTATACCCTCAGACTTCAAAATGCAGCATGTCAAGGACAAAGCTGTGATCACGCCTAGTATAGAAGACTGGGAAATGAATAAAAATTAAGAACCCATAAGGCAGTTAGGTGTGGCCGTTCACAGCTCTAATTCATATACTTATGGAGGATAAATCAGAAAGATTGCTGTGGGAGGGAGGCCAATTTGGGCTACAGAGTAACACCCTTTCTCAAGTAAATATTTATGAATAACTACCCATTCCCGGGTAGAAACTACTAAGAATTTTCCTTCTTCCTTCTTTGACCTGGACCTAACTATATTACAAGGTAGTACAATAACTACAACTATATTGCAAGGTAGCACTTGCAGAAGGAATTCTGGGATGTATCTTTTCAGGTGTTTTTGCTCAATAATACTTCATAATTTTTCATTTATTTTGTTTTTATGTTGTCATTTGTTTTGGTTTTGAGCTAGCCTGGAACTTGCTACATAGATCAGGCTGGCCTTGAACTCACAGAGATCTGCCTGCTTCTGCCTCCAAAGTCCTAGGATTAAAGGCATGTGCCACCACACCCTGCTCTGGCCATAATTTTTAATTTTAGTAGCCAAACAACGATGCAAAGAACATAGACAGGAAAGTGCTTGAAGTTGTGTGGAGATGGCTTATTCTACCTTGTATCCATATAAGGACCCGAGTTTGGTCTACAGCACCTATGTAATCTCATTGGATCCCCGGGGCTAGGAGCAAGTCAGTTTAGCCTACATGGTAGGCCAAAAAGAGACCCTGTCTCTTCATAACAAATGAATGAGTAAAATAAATAAATAAATAAATAAATAAATAAATAAATAAATAAATCTCCAGAGAATTGACCTGTGGTTGTTCTCTGATCTCCATATGCACACATATACCTCTGCACACAGGAATAAGTGCATGCATATGCACACATGGATTAATTTTTTTTAAGTGCTTGAGTGATTAGGTTAGTTTCCAACCACCATAAGGAGGACCTAGAGTAACTTTGTAACTTCTTAATTGAAAAGGCTTGAATATGGATCTCAGTCTTTAAATTACACACATGGGCAGGTATTTTTGGAAAAATGACACTAAATACTCAGTGTCAGGAACAAAAGAGAAGAAGGAAGAATATTAGAATGTCCTTGAAAGGTTTGGTCCACAGTGACTCACCAGGACCTTGCCTGGAATGTTCCAGCACACCAGAGCATTACCCATACAAACAAACTCTATAGCACAGCAAGATCTGAACTATAGGGGGTATCTTAATATTTGTGGATTTCAAGGATGTAGTGAGTGGTTTGGAAGAAATTATGTGAACCCATACCAAGTGGGCCAGATTTCCTTGTTGGGGGGTATGTCCTACTGTGTTTTTTGTCTGTCCTGGATTCTTATGTTCCCAGAAGGTAGGAAATTAAATGGGACACAGTAGTAGTAGATGAAACATTGGAGAGTTTAATCAGAGCAAGCAAGGAAGCAAAAATACAGTTTAGATAAAGAGGAGGCAGAAGCCCTTGGCAGCCGCATTTCTGACAGGCACAGGGCTTATTTCTCTCTCTTCTTTCCTTCTTTTCTCCTTGAGTCACAGTGGGCTCTTCCAGGAAGACATGCTTGTCTCAGAAGCCCATTGTACCCAGAATACAGCCCTTTATAATTAGATGTAGAAGAACTGCATCATGAAGTCCCTATTGCTAGCACTGCATTTGTCTGCTTTGCATGGAGGTGCTTGCTCCTTGACTGTAGCAGGAAGCTCTGTCTTTGCTCATACAATGACTGTTGTGTGTTACAGCACAAGTCTGCTTGCTATGCCCTGAGTTGTGGCAAGGTGTCATTCTTTTGCATAACTCTACAATGTCCCACCTGTAGGGTCTTTGTTGGGTGCTCTGTGAGTAAAGTCCAAAGTGAGAAGGCTTCCATAGCATTCCTTTTAGGTCCTGGATGTGGGCAGTGTGGTTATAAAAGATCAGTCATCCATTAGGGAGGCTAAGCTTTGAGGAGGGGTGTGGTGCATCTCTATACCTGCATGGAAAAACATCTGTACTTTTCAAGACTGCAAAGCACCCTACAAAGTCAAACATTGTCTCCTGCACTCTAGCTTGGGCACAAAGTAGCATCCATTCTTTTGCCTGGCTGGGACCTTTACTGACCACTTTCCTTACTTGACAGCCATTCTTTCATCTGTCTCAAATGGGAAGCTGATACCCCAGCTCATGAAAATATATTTCTGAGGCCACAAGGTAGATGAAAACCAGAATTCTAACTAGATTCACAATAATCTCTCTCTTAGTCCCCTAGTAGTTGTTAAGATGGGTTGTTCTGGGCTGGGTAGGTGGCTCTGTCAGTAATGTGGTTGCTTTGCAAAACCTGAGTATCAGTGTTCGATCCTCAGAACTCATGTAGATTCAATCAAAGACACAAACAAAATCAAACAGGAATTCTGGGGTGCTCTTTCACTTGCCAGTACTGGGGAAGTAAGACAGAGACAGGTACCACTGTAGCCAAATTGGGGAGATCCAGGCCAGTGAGAGACCCTGTCTCAAAGCAAGGTCAATGGCTTCTTTCCTAAGGAATGACACTTGAGGTTGTTGAGGTTGTTTTCTGAATTCGACATGCACACACACCCACAACTGCATGCATTCTGCACACACAAATGCATCTATACATGCAGGAATGTTCATAGCCCGCCCATCCCCCACCCACAGCTCAGGATTAGTCCTTCAGGTCAAACATTTGTGAAAGCAGGGTTCTTAAGGGACAGCTTCATCACTGACAGAGAGAAGATGAATACCTGTGGAAATAGCCAGGAACCCTGACCTCACAGGTGGCAAGGGTGTTAATTACCAATGACAGGAGGGGCTGGTGAGGAGCTTTGCATAGCAGAGGGGCCCTGCCCTTCCATTCGTGGGTGGCTTGCATTACTCTTGAGCTCTGACTAGTGTAGATAACGCAGCAAAACTCCTCAGATAGATTCCCTTCTGAGTGTGCAGTTCTTGATGCACAAAGGACCTGCTAGATGACCCCTGCCTAGTTCAGCCTCAGTGAAGGGTCACAAGTCAGGGGAAGGCTACCCTCTCAGAGTCTCTCTAACAGATACTTATGACCTGATGACCTCACACACAGGGAGGCAGGGCACTTTGATATGGCCTCCTGGATCAAAAACGAGGTTTTTTGTTTGTTATGTTTTTTTTTGTTGTTGTTGTTGTTGTTGTTGTTGTTAGATTATGTTTCATGTGTATTTGCCCCATAAAAGAAACAAATGGAAATATCCATCAGAAAGTGTGGTGATTTGAATGATAGTGTCCCCCATAGGCTTTAAGTATTCAGACATTTTTGTCTCCAGTTGGTGGCACTGTTCTTGGAGGTCTTAGAAGGTGTGGCCATGCTGGAGGAAGTACGTCATTGGGGGGAGGCTTAGTGAGTTTAACAAGCCTTGCAGTCTCCAGTCTCTCTCTCTCTCTCTCTCTCTCTCTCTCTCTCTCTCTCTCTCTCTCTCTCTCGATGGTGCTTATTGCGAGATGTGAACCTCGGCTTTCTGCTCCAGCTCCAGCTCCAGCCGCCATGCCTCCCACCACAATGGACTCTAAATTCCCTGGAACTGTCAATTGTAAGCTCAAATAAATTCCTCCTTTTATAATTTCCCTTGGTCATGGTGGTTTTATCACAGCAAGAGAAAAGTGACTAATACAGTTATTTGGTACCAGAGAGTGGGCTGTTGGCTGTGAAGAACCTGACCATGTGGATGTTTGGAGAAATGTGGACGACTCTGGAACTTTGGGATAGAAAAGCTGTTGACTACTTTAAGCAGAGCTTAAGGGGCCATTCTAGTAGAAGCATGGAAGAAAGCATTGCTGCAAAAAATGTAGTTCCAGAGGAAAATAAAGACTTGGGCAGCAATTGGAATCTTTTATCAAAGAGTCTGGCAAGAGTTGCATAGCCCAAATGCTTGCCTGATGCTAAGTTGAAAAACAATGGACTAATGTCTTTGGTGGAGGATATTTCAAGACAGCCTAATGTAGAAGTGGTATCATGCTATTAATGGTGAATATTATACAGATCTACAGTGAAAAAGAGCAAATGGGGCAGAAGGAAATGCAGAATGTACAGTTTGGCTCTGAAAAGTACACTAGGAAGATTAAAGGTGTGGCCAAGGCATGTGGAGATGCTACCTTTCATAAGGAGATTAAAGTTATTAAGGAGAGGCCTAGATATTTACAAGTAAACAATGGGAAAAGTGTGATTAGGGACGGGCCTCGAGATTTACAACTAAATAACAGAAATAGTACCTTCAGGGCAAGACCACACCCAGCTAATCCTCCAACTTTTGAAAGGAAAATACTGAAAGGGTTTTCTGCTCCAACAAGTCCATGGCAGAGAAAAGTTGCAAATGTGGTTGAAATAGGCCAGATTCCATCCCAAACTTTTAGCCAAACTCAGCAGTTTCATTCACGTGGTGCTGGCTTTAGAGGCATGAAGTTTGCAAGAGTGAAGGGGTCATCAGTTCTTCCTCCACAGTTTCAGAGAGCAACCAAGGTCAGGCAAAGTGAAGCAGGGGCATCCCTGAATAAGGAAGGCCCTGATAGGCCATTGCATGAACTGTGAATGTGAAGCCTGGTTGGCAGCAGAGACCCCAAGAAGACATTCAAGATGCCAGAGCTGTGAGATACTTGCCAAGGAGAGCTGCATACAGGGAGTGGTACCAGCCTAAGGAAGAGATCCATGTTACATGCAATCCTGGAAGAGCTGAGCCATCTCAGCCCTTTGGAAGTAAACTCCCAGAAGTTGCACATGAAGTTACTGGACTTGGTGTTTGCCCTGCTGGTTTTGGTCCAGTATTTCCTCACTATGACTCTATTCTTCCCTTTTGGAATGGGAATGTTTATTCAGTTCCACTGTATGTTGGGAGTATGTAATTTGCCTTTTCATTTTTTTTTTTAAATTTTTATTTATTTCTGTATGTGTATCAATGTACTGTCTGCATGCTGGTCTGTGCACCCGTGTCGTGCAATGCCGCGGAGGTCAGAAGAGGGTCTCAGATTCCCCTGGAACTGGAGTTCTCCTGGAATTGGAGTTTCAGACGGTTCTCGGCCGCCATGTGGGTGCTGGGGATCGAACCCGGGTCCTCTGCAAGAGTGGTCGGCGCTCTCAACCGCTAGGCCATCTCTCCAGCCCTTGCCTTTTCATTTTACAGGAGCTTATAGCTAAGTAATTGGCCTGTGTCTCAGAAAAGATTTTGGACTATAGACTTTTGAATAGAATTGAGACTGTAAAGACTATGGGGACTTTTAAGTTTGGACAAAATGCATTTTGCATTTTATATGGTAAGGAGCCTATGGGGGCCAGGGAGTGGAATGTGGTGGTTTGAATGATAGTGTCCCCCATAGGCTTCAAATATTCAGACATTTTTGTTTCCAGTTGGTGGCACTGTTCTTGGAGGTCTTAGAAGGTGTGGCCATGCTGGAGGAAGTATGTCATTGGGGGCAGGCTTAATGAGTTTAATAAGCCTTGTGGTCTCCAGTCTCTCTCATTCTCTTGAAGGAGCTTATTTCGAGATGTGAACCTCGGCTTTCTGCTCCAGCTCCAGCTCCAGCCATCATGCCTCCTGCCACAATGGACTCTAATTCCCTGGAATCGTCAATTGTAAGCTCAAATAAACTCTTCCTTTTATAAGTTCCCTTGGTCGTGGTGGTTTTAATCACAGCAACAGAAAAATGACTAATACAGAAAGACATTCATAAATGAAAGAGACCCGCCCAGGGTTCCTTTCTTTAGCTTCAGGTTTTCATCAAGGTACGAGGTCAGAAAGGTCCCCGTTTACTTACTAGGCATTGCAAGCACACCTCACAGCTTTGTGTCTACAAACCTTCCTTCCAGCCTTGATCTTGCCTCACCCTGCCTGTTAACAAAGGAATGAATTCCTTTTGGCTGTTTGGACTGGTTTTTGTGTGTCATTTGCTTAGCAAACAGTAATGAAGTCTATCCTGAACAGACGATTCAGAACACAATTCCAGCTGTCAGCAGCCTAAACCAAATCACCTACTGATAGAAAGCAAACCCACACCCCAAGTTCAACGCATGTTATGCCTCTCTCTTGGCTCGCAAAGGTGCTGCTGTGTCTGCATGCTGTGGAGGAACCTGCAGATCCATATTTGCATTGCCTATGTCCCCTCTCCAGGTCACAAAGCTGGTAGGTAAATAGAGATTGCAGTGAAATATTTAGAGCTGGTAGACATGGCCACCACAATGTGATTACATGCTTCAGAAAGTCCACTTTATCTGTCATTAATATCTGAGTCACTTCAGGAGTGGGGAAAGGCTAGCTATATGCAATGAAATAACTTTTCCGTGATGGTTCCCTCTGTGACCAATGATGACTTTATGGTTAGTGATGGTCTGCTAGAACTACCTGGGCTGTCAGAAGGTTATTCACACACTTGACCTTTCAGCTGGGGTGCTGTCCAAATTCATGGTGTGACATGGTGCTAGAAGTCCTTGAAGGAAAGGTACACTGTATCTCTGTCTGCCAGTGCAGAGCCTGACTGATAGCCGTTTAACAACTGGTAAGTCAGATTACTGTTATTATTTTGCTTGCCTACCACTAAGATACTGAGTTAAGGGTATCTATATTAACTAGGTTTGTTGAAAGGCAGCCTGAAAGTTTCTCTTGCCTTCTAGAGTAGCTCACTAGCAGAATAGGTAAGAGTTAAGAAAGCAAAAGAGGTTTGTTTGTTTGTTTGTTTTACTATGGGAGCTAATGAAGTTTTTTTTGAACCAGTGGTATTACATTAAAACAATATACATGCTGTCACATATTTTTCTTTTGTGGTGAAACAAACTGGCCTTTAGGGAAACAAAAGTAATTGCTTGTTTTTCTCTGGGTTAAAATAAAAATATTACTTTCTTTCTCTCTGGATTAAAGTAGCAGTTTGAAAAAAGAAGCTTGGTTTTCAAAAGAGTAAACAGAATCTTAGAAGAAAGAAATCTATAAAGAAATAGATAAAGAGCTGGATTTGTGTTATTGGTTAGGTAAAAGAGAAATCAAGTTTATTGGCTTTATTTTTTTTTAATTTTATTTATTTCTGTATGTGTATGAATGTACTGTCTACATGCAAGTTTGTGCACCCGTGTCGTGCAATGTTGCGGAGGTCAGAAGAGGGTGTCGGATTCCACTGGAACTGGAATTGGATTTTCAGACGGTTCTCGGCCGCCATGTGGGTGCTGGGGATCGAACCTGGGTCCTCTGTAAGAGCGGTCGGTGCTCCTAACCACTAGGAAATCTCTCCAGCCCCCTATTGGCTTTATGCATCAAAACATCAGCACCAGTTCCTCTGAACTGGAAAACAATAAATATATTTTTTGTCCCTTGTATGCCATGAAAGATTGCTCTTATTCTGTTTGGTTTTCTGAAAATTAGCTCAAGAAGAAATAAATAGCATTAATTAAGGAAGAAATTAATATTTCTTTTTATTTTTCATTGGGGAGATAAAAAATAAGGTTTAAATATACAGATTCTAAATGTTATGAACACATTAAGTTTGTATCCTAAAAATGAGTAACAACAATGCCTATTTATTGAAGAGGCATGGAGAGAAATACTGCTTTATTTATACTTAGTACAGTAGAATGAAATGTTCTTTGATAGACTGGACCAGTGTGGTCTAGCATGTGTGATATTATTTACTATATGGTTGTGTAAGATATTGTATTTGGCTGTGTGACATCTGTATAAAGGCTGGATTCACTGAGAGAAAAAGCATATGTAATTCAGAAACAAGGTGATGTTTTTGAAATTTTTGTATTAATTACAGAAAGTATGCACATGGCATATGTGGCATTTGCAATGTATGTTAGATGTAAATTATGAATCAACCAAATGCATGGTGTGAGTCCAAGGAGAGATTATTGTATAAGCTTATAATTAATCAAAATGCCTAGTTCTTGCATAACTTAGTTCCTTGCTAGGTATCAACAAGGTTCATCAATTTAAACCTCTCTTCTAATCACTAGGGACTCAGTTGGGGTGGTGTTGATAATTATTTCCTTATGTCAAGCATTGTGATGCATGTCTGTGATTCCAGCACTCAGGAGATGATGGCAATCTGGGCTACATATGAATATAGTTTCACAAAAAACTAATTGCTAATGATATCACTAAAAAAGTGGCATGGTATTGCTCTATTTTATAGTCCCTTACAACATGTTTTTGCATCTTAATAAATATATAATACTTGATAGAATGCTTTATGAATGGATATCTATAACAGGACTTTTTGATAACTGTGGAACCAGCTCACTTCTTTTCAGGAGACTTGAACACATAATGATGTCAGGATACAGACATGTAAAAGCTTTTAGTGCATGCAAATTACATATATGTGTATCATAGTTACTCCTGTTGTAATTAACAACCTAAAAATAAATGTTAGACATCCCTTAAAATGTCGGCCAAAGCATGAACCAAAGTTTGTGGCAGGATGGACCAATGTCATGGTGGTCAAATTCATATAGTGGTCTCGCAGAGGACTTGATACGAGTTTGGTTCCCATCATCTATGTTAGTCAATTCACAACCATCTGTAAATCCAGCTTCAAGGATCTGATGGCCTCTTCCATCCTCCACAGGCACTGTCACATACACACGTCCATATGCATGCATAATAATTAAAAGAAATACATAATACAGTACTGGTCAGTGGTAAGGTTTTGTGTTGTGGTTGTCTCCTTTCATTAAAACTCCAGTCTTGTTTGGAGTGAACCTTAGTATAACTTGTGTCAGAGATCACTTCCCAATCACCCTCAGGTTATAAGTGTCAAGAAGATCTGGTGGTGCAGAAATACCTGCAGTCTCATGTCTGGTGTAGTCAGAGAATGAAAACAAGCACTCCATATGAATATTGCAGGTGCCAAAGACAGTAATAATTAAATACTTATCATGAGAAGGCAGTGCAGGGCAGAGCTTGCCAGGTGGCTAATGGAACATGGCACCTTAGATAGAATCTGCTATAAAGCCCAGGCATGGACTTCGTCTGGACCCGTGTCACCGAATCCTTCCCTTGGTGGCAAGATGTCATAATTTCAGTTCCAGATACAGGCTGAGAGCCTGAAATGCACTCTTTTGACTGGGAAGTTATGTAGTGCAGTTTCTCAACCACTGAACTTGTATTCAGATTGGGAATTGAGTGTGTATCACTGTAACAGCTCTCTTTATGTTCTGTGGAATGGTTTAAGCATTCATCTGCAACCAGCCTTACATGAATGAGGATATTCTAAAGAGATACTTGAAACTTTAACTATCAGAGTATTCAAACATTGAAAGCCAAGTGTCCTTGTTTGTCTTCCATTGCTGTGACAAAACACTGACCGACACCAACTTGGGGAGGAAAGGGTTTATTTAGCTTACATCTTCCGAGTCACAGTTCATCACTTAAGGAGCCCAAGGCAGGAACTCAGGACAGGAACTTGGAGGCAGGAGCTAAAGCACAGGCCATGGAGAAATGCTGTTCACAGGCTTGCTCCTCCAGCTCATGCCCAGCCCGCCTTCTTACACAGTACACAACAACCTGCCCAATCCAATGGAGCCAATTCCCCAGTTGATGCTCCCTCAACCCAGGTGTGTCAAGTTGACACTAAAGCTATCCAGCACAATTGACCCCTTGTCAACTTGACACACAAAACAGATCACTATTAAAACACCACATTTCCAGTTCTTATCCCCAAAGTATGATGTTAACATTAATCACAACCTAAGACAGTACAACCTTAAATGCCCCACAGTCCTTAAAATGTCCAAATGCTTAAAAGTTCAGTCTATTAAATGTCTCTTAAGTGTGGACTGCTGTAAAATCCAAAAGAAGTACTGTCTTATTTCAAAGGGAAGAATCAGGCACTCTCAAACAAAACCTAAGTCCAGCAAAGTAGCTCAAGGCTGGACACCTGGGATTCACTCACGTTCCTCTGGGCTCCAAAGGGTTTCCACAGCTCCCCCTCTCCAACTCGGCCATCTGTGGCACACACAGCTCATCTCGCAGACCCAGGCTGACTCCATTCCACACCTGCCACTGCTCTTGGTGGTCGTCCCATGGTCCTGGTATCTCCAAAAACCTGGGGTCGCCACTGAAACTGAGGCAGCACATTCACCAATGGTCTCTTCTGACATCTCCTGGTGCAAAGCCTCAACTTCTCTCCATGACCCCTGCAATCCTGGGGTCTTCACTGAAACCTAGGTGCCCTTCCACCAGTGGTCTTATCTGACCTCTCACAGTGCCAAGCCTTGGCTGCTCTCTGTGACCCCCCTCAAATTTCAACACCAGAACCATATAGGAGACTCTTACACACTACCAAGTCCTGCTTCTGGCTCAAGATGGAGGCTCAGGCCCCTTCTGGATCACAGAAGGGTGTGTGCTGACCCTGAAGAAATTCTTCCCAGAAGATTTCACCACAGTGATACTGATCTCTTGTTACTTACAGCTGATTTTTTGGCCCCAGCTAACCAGCATCAATTGTTCCAGTACAACGAAGATTTCACTTCATGTTCTGGTCCCTTGTTACTTACAGCTGATTCTTCAGCCCCACCTAACCAGAACCCACAGATTACACAGTCCTGATGATCTCTGTTCCCCTTTGAAACTAGAAACTTCACAAGTCAGGCCTCCATCTTCTACAAATCCTTCAGCAAAACTGCTCCAAACTCCACAGCAACAATCTTTAGGCATTCAGTGATCTTCCCAGCCCAAAGTTCCAAATGCCTCCACAATCCTTCCCCAAAACACCAAGGTCAGGTCTGTCATAGCAATACCCCACTCTTCTAGTACCAATTTCTGTCCTAGTTTGTCTTCCATTGCTGTGACAAAACACTCTGACTGACACCAATTTGCGGAAGAAAGGGTTTATTTAGCTTACATCTCCTGGGTCACAGTTCTCACTCAGGGAACCCAAGGCAGGAACTCAGGGCAGGAACCTGGAGGCAGGAGCTGAAGCACAGGCCATGGAGGAATGCTGTTCACTGGCTTGCTCCTTCAGCTCATGACCAGCCCGCCTTCTTATACTCATTGTGGGCTGGGCCCTCCCACACTGCTCAACCATCAAGACAATACTCCAGAGATGTGGCCACAGGCCAATCCAATGGAGCCAATTCCCCAATTGAGGCTCCCTCAACACAGGTGTGTCAAGTTGACACTAAAGCTATCCAGCACACCAAGAAATTGGTATTTCCCCAAGAATCTCATGCTGCAAAAAAGACAGGGGTTCTGGGGCCTCTTGCCCGGTGTCTAATAATGCAAAGGACTGTATTTTGACCAAGAACGTTTAGTATTGAATAGTTTACCCTCATGTAAGGACTCTGAAGATGGACTTGGGGAGGAATTGGATGGCTGGGTTTGTCTTCCCAGTATGGTCATACTGAATGATTTGCTCTTTGGCTTTAAAAAATATTTTACTTAAAAAAATTATGTGTATAACTGTATGGCCTCATGTATGCACCATAATCAGACAATAAAAGCGGAAAAACACCCCTGAAAGTAGACAAATTTCTGAGTTTATTTGGCTTTGACACCAGTTCAGAAGTAAGTAGCTTAAAGCAAAAGTGAATCTGAGGCTCTTAGTACCTCCCACACACATACTCATTCACTGCAGAACAACTCACGTGGGGTGAATAGACTGGGTGATCTCTCAGACACTCTCCAAGGTGTTATATATTGACAAAAACATCCCACTTGTATAATGCAGAAGCATTCCCAGTTCTCTAATACTGGCCCCCAAAGGTTCCATGTTAGAGCTTTGGGACAGGTAGAGTTATAGCAAGTGGGTAAACCTCTGTTCTTTGTTGTACTTCTTTTTCTTTTCTTTTCTGGGTGTGGCTGTGCATGGACTTAAAGAGGGACACCGGGCAGAGGCCAGCGGACAACCCCAGCTATCATTCTTCAAACAGTGTCCACTTTTTTTTTATGTGACGGGGTCCGTCTTTGACCTACCAAGCCCTGGGGATCCACCAGCCTCTGCCTCCACAGTCATGGGATTCCAAAAACACATTGCTGTACCTGGCTTTCTGCATGGGATCTGGGGATATAACTCAGGTCTTCTTGCTTGAAAGGAAGCAGATTATGCACTGAGCTCTCTCCCCAGCGCTCAAGGCCCTACTCTTAGTTCACTGTGACTTGACTATCAAATAATGATTGTATTTGGGTTACATTTTCCCTCTTATGGTCGATTTCTTTTTCCAACTCTTTTCAGACATACATTCCCTACATCACTCCAAACTCATAATTAACCCGCCCGCTCTAAGCCTTGCAATGCTTTGACAATGCTGAGTTACCTAAACTAAGCCAGAAACATTGAGCAGGGGATCTGTGCTAACCTCATAAACAGTTGTCAGTCCCTCTTTCTCAGTACTCCCATCTAACACAAAAGGTAATTTTCCCATAATTATAGGTGGGGGATGTAGTTTAATAGTAGGCTACTTCCCTACTCCCTTCTGAAGTCATGAGTTCCATCCTTAGCCCTAGAAGGGGAAAAATATTTTGCTGCATTTAAATAAATCTGTTAGAGGATATAATATATCCATACTTTGAGCTCTATCTTGGAAACATAAACCAGAGAAGCCTCCTTCAACATTTGGGGTTTTAGAGGTGAGTGAAGATATGTAGAATGGAACCCATGCACTGATGCACATGCTGAGCAAGCCACTCAGATATATGCTAATGCCTCTTTATATTTTTATAATGTTTGAGTCAATAATGAGTTGCCCAAGCTACCTGTAAACTTTCTGTGAGGCCCAGACAAGACTTGAGATTATGGCAATCCTCTTGCCTCAACCATCTAAAAGATTACAGGACTGTAGCATTTTGCGAAATTCAGATGCCCCTAAAAATAAAAAAAAAAACTTATTAGAGAAAGAATTCTGATTTGTGAACATGAAGACAGTATTCTCTGATTAAGGAAGGAACATGCATTCCAGGCTATCTTTTATACTATTGCTATAGATAGTACCAAATCCTTTCTTAGTCTATATATTTTCCTAAATATATGTTTATCATAATGATTATGAATTACACACAGTGAGAGATTGCCAATAATAAGAAACAGATTAAAACAATGACAATAGCATAGTATAATTAAAAGATATGAATTTATTCACTCTTTTTTGAAGTTGTCATGATAAATATTAATGTTTGTAGATCATGGTTGACTGAGAGTGATTTACCATGTGGCTAAGAGATAGCTATTGTGCATTTAAACTTCGGTATCTCAGCCTTCCAATAGTTGATATTCAGGTCTGCATAGTTCTTTCTTTGTCATATAGGGAAGGCTGGGTTATGCATTTTGTAGTATTTTACAGGACCCTCTGGAATCATAACACTCATCAGTTCTCTTCCAATTACCATACCTCAAGGTGTCCAGTGTCCCTTGGAAGCCAAAGTTAATCCTGATTGGTAAACAATAGTCTGGGAAAAGGAATTCCCCATGAGCAATAACAAAGGCTTAACTTACAGGATATAGCCAGGTTGATAGTATGCTGGGTGACATTCTGCTGTAGGAACCAACCTCTGTATTATAGCATTAAGGGCTCAAATGAGGCACTGCAAACACACTTACTGTTCATGCACTACTGAGGAGAAGGAAGGGCTTCTTCAGCCTCTTCCAAGAGAAGGAGCATGGTGGTGGCTAAATATCTGTGGTTGGGAACCACTGACAAGTGCTATGTACAGATTCATGGTTTTTTGGCATCATGGGATGATGCATGCTTTATGGAAATCTATATGAGGTCACTTAGTTCTTTTATCTCAGACCTGTGGAAGCAGGATTTCATTTGTGTATGTGTTTTTGAGACAGGGTCTAATGGAGCCTAGACCCACTGTGTGGACAAAACTGATCCTGAATTCCTGAGCATTCTGTCTCTACCTGCTGAGTGCTGGCATTACCAGCATTCCTGGTTCATCAGTGTTGAGGGGAAGTACTCTACCAACCGAGCCACATCCCCAGCCCAAGGTGTATGCTCTTGGCTCACATTTTATAAGCCTCTGTAGGTAGCATAGGAGCCCAGTTTTGTTTCCTCCCTCCTATGTTGCCATATGTCACATGGATGTGTCACTCGTGGGGTGTACAAAGCCATTGGCCTTTGTTGATGGGTTGAACCATAACCAATAATTTACATATTACTTGGTATCATTACAACAGTCAGCAATAGGAAATGGGTACCAGGAAATTCTGACTGCAAATGAGCTCTGGTGATGAATTAATTTAAGAGGCTATACTCATAAAAGCCCTACAATTTGCACGTGGAAAGACCTGTAGGTATTTACTTAGAGGGGACAGAAAGCTAGTGTCAGCTTTGTGCTAGAAAGGAATTTGGATAGTGGGGAGTACAGAAGTTGGAAGCTCAGAAACTCAAATGAAAAGGCCTTATCCAGCAGTGGCTGTTTTGGACAGAAGCTGAATACCTTTTGAAAAGTCTGTATGATAGGAGGTCGAGCTCCTCACCCATGTCTGCTTCAAAAGTTTGAAAACACCTTTGGTTAATCTCTATGGAGCAGGCCAGCAGTGCCTGAGGAAGGATACCTGAAGTTGTTCTCTGGCCTCATATACATGCACACATATGTGCACCTGCCCGTAAACATGCATGTGAACAAGCAGGACTATAGACTTTTACATACACGTACACTGAAATATATGGAGTTGCTCATCTTGTCCATTTGATACTAGATTCTGTGGTCAGTATCCATCACTGAATAGCAAATTAACACAGATGTAGAAAATTTAAGCAGCTGCCCTTCCATTTAAAAAATTTCTTGAATTTTTTGAGGCTCATACAATATAGTCTGATCTTATTTAGACCCTCTCCCCAAACTGAACCCATCTTCATATACTCCACCAGTTTTCATGGACTCTGTCATATGTATTAAGGCCTATCAAGTCAAGTCGCTGTCCCCTAAAAATGCTTCAGTGTACATCCAGCCGCTGGAGCCTGGTTAACCTAACTTGTGTCAGACTGTTAAAGAAAGCCCATTCTCCCTATCCCAGTAGTTAACACTTGCCAGTAGTTCTTCAATTAAGGTTGGGCTTCTTCCCCATTTCCTTAATTCTAGCCTGGAATTTTGCCTGGTTTGAGCTTGCATAACTCTTGAGTTTGCTGTTACTCTTGCTGTAAGTTCATAGGAGTAAGTCCCCAGCTAACTAGAAAACTCTGTTTCTTTGTGGTCAGCATCCACCCTTGCCTCTTACAATTTTCCCACCCCATTTCCCTCAACATCACCTGTGCCTTGGGTGGCAGAGATTTGATATAGGTGTCTGATTCAGAGATAAGTTTTCTACAGTGTTGTATTCTCTGCACTTTGGCCATGTGTGGCTTTCTGGGTCAGTCACCATCTGTTGCATGAAGAAACTTCATCAATGAGATTTGCAAGATGCATCAATATTGCCTCTGCCCCCTGTTCATTATGCCCCCTGAGCCTTAGATGTACAAGTTGCATTGTAGATGTATCACTTAGCCCTTCCATGATTTTAAAGTGACCATGGGTATGCAGAATTGCTTTACTATCAACTTGACACTCCTGGGTTGAGGGAGCCTCAGTGGGGAATTTCCTCTATTGGACTGGCCTGTGAACATGTCTGTGGACTATTTTCTTGACTGTAGACTAATGTGGGAGGGCCAGCCTAGTGGGGGCCATTTCAAACCTGGGCAAGTTGTTGTGTATTGTATAAGGAAGCAAGCCAGTAAGCAGCATTCCTCCATGCCCTGTGCTTCAGCTCCTGCCTCCAGATTCCTGCCCTGAGTCCTTACCTTGGGCTCCCTCCTCAATGAACTGTTACACAGGAGATATAAGCTGAATAAACCCTTTCCTCCACTAGTTGGTTTAGGTCAGAGTGTTTTGTCATAGGAAAGCAGAACAATAGGTTAAGACCACATACATGGCTCACCTCCAGGTCCTGTTTCATCAAGACCAGCAGGTGGGAGTCACTGATCCTTAAAGTGAGATTTTTCAAGCACTACCCTGATTAGGTAAGTA
The DNA here is from genome assembly GCA_009823505.1 of Rhizomys pruinosus. Classification (NCBI taxonomy): domain Eukaryota; kingdom Metazoa; phylum Chordata; class Mammalia; order Rodentia; family Spalacidae; genus Rhizomys; species Rhizomys pruinosus. Next base: position 2,510,599 of record VZQC01010358.1, on the reverse strand, counting down.
CCACTAAGGATCATTTCTTTTGTGGATAAAAACAGACTTAGCTAATTAGGGACCTCAATCATATATGCAAGAGAAAAACACACATATCAAGAGAAATGGATATTACACATACGTTGAGACTGAGGACTGGAGAATCTGGGAAGCAGGTTTAGAATTCTCCCTACCACTGCTGTCTTTTTACAAATGGTCTTTGGAAACAAATGACCACTTAGCTAAATGGTTTTAAAGACAAACAACATATTAAAAATGGGTAATTGGGGGAAAATTAATACCTATATTCAGATAGCCAGTCCTGACTCTCCAGATTGGCTAAATCTGGATGTTATTATTACTATTGGAGGACAAGAAAATAATGGACTGTGCCTTAAATCATGAAATATTTCCTTACTACTATGCTAGGATTTCCTCTGACTCAAACAATAATATTCTCATTTTGCTTAGGAGCATGGCTGAGGGGTGGTCACCAATGAACCCATGCAAGGATCATGTGGAATCTGTGGTAGCAGACAGGCAGGCAGACACATCTAGGTGCCTCCATGGAGTCAGTAAGTCCTTGCTTGGACACCCCTAGTTTCTGGATCAGCTATGAACCTCATTTTCAGATACATCTTGTGATAGGGTGGGATTTCCCAGAGGTTAGAAATGATTACCTCAGGCTCCCTTTCCTTAATATTTTCTCCGACTTTCATTATAAAAGTCTCTCAAAGTCCCTGGGCCTGTGGCCAAGCTGTCTCGTTGAAAATATTTATCAACTATTTGAGAGTGTGATGAATATACTCACAGTAATATTTTATTTGGGATGTTATAGTATGATAGATCAAAGGTATGTGCCACCATCCCCTGCATCAATGTGGTGCATGTCTTTAATCCTAGCACTCCGTAGGCAGAGGCAAGAGGATTTCTGTGAGTTCAAGGCCAGCCAAGTCTATATAGCGAGCTCCAGGCCAGCTGGGACGAAAGGGAGACCCTGTCTCAAAAAGCCAAAAAAAAAAAAAAAAATTTCAATGGCTTATTTTTAAAAAGAAGAAGACCAAATAAGGATGAGAGGAATATGTTCTGGTGGGGTATGGGAGATTTGGAGTACATAAATAGGGGTGAATATGGTCCAAATATATTATATTCATATACAAAATTTCCAAGGAATTAATAAACAGTGATAAAAGAAGATAGATCTATTTTCGGCCATGGTTTCAGAAGTCCCCATGTACTACAAACCTGTCCATGATTGAACAGACTGATGACACCACAACCCTCACTATCCAGTCGCCTCCCACAGACTCCACTCAACCCTGCCCCTTCTAGATACCATACCTTTAAGCATTTTTGATGGACCTCAGATATAAAACACAAAACCAGGGGGCTGCAGAGAAGGCTCAGCCTTTAAGACCATTTACTGCTCTTTGAGAGGTATGGATTCAGTTCCCAGCACTCACATGACAATTCACAACCATCTGGAGCTCCAGTTCCAGGGGATCTGGTCCCTTCTTATGACCTCAGTGGGCACCACATGCATGTGGTGCACTTAACAACAGATAGGCAAAACACTCAAAAACAAAATAAAAGTAGATAAATAATTTTAAAAAAATTAGCTCTCATATAACCATATTTTCAACAATTTGAAGAATATACTTACCTAGTTGTAGCAGTGGTAATTGTATTTAATTTCATGAGAAAACAACATGGTGTTTCCACTGGCATTCCACCATCTTTTTTTTTTTTTTTAATCCTCATCGTAGGGAGTTTTCTGTAGTTTGGCTGAGCAGCTCACTGAACTGAAATGACAGTATCTCCTGTCAAAACTCATGCTGAGTAGAAGATAGAATTATCCCCTCCCAGACCCCCTGGCACAGTCTACATACACAAGTTGGCTTGTGTGTGGAGGACTCCTTTCTCTGCCCTGTGGTCCAATAGGAAGGAAATATTAAGGGCAGCTCTGATAAGGTATTGAAAAACTTAATATCTAGCCAAGGGTATTGTTGTGTGTCTGGGTGAGGAGGGGGGCACTCTATATCCAAGGTCATGTGCTTAAATGTTATATAATGAGCCGGAATCTTCTGGAGATACTCCATAGACCTCTATGTGCAGAATAACACAGGAGTGTGATGAACTTGATGTCACTCAGTGGGAGCTCTTTGCCCAATGCCTAAACGTATAACAAGGGTCTGTTCTTTGTCCTGGAGCTAAGTGGCTTTCCAGGAACATGTCAGTAGTTCCAGAAGCTCCTGGATTGGCTAATTGAGTCTGTTCCCTACCCTGATCTAAAACAAGAAATGGTTGATGAGGGATGTTGATTTCTCAAGAAGAAGTTACCCCATTTTTAAAGCCTATCTGGTCTCTATTTCTCAAATTCTTTATCCCATATGACCAGATGTGAACCCCAGTCTCAGCCTACATTGGTCTAGATGCAGATCTGAATGTTAGCATTTGTTAATCACCTCATGAATATTCAAATTCAATCAACGTACAAGTGATTATTTTTGGCTTTAAGGTATAACCATCCCTCAGTATCCACAGCACATTTGTTTTAGCACCTTTACAACTATAGATACCAAAATGTATAGATGTTTAAGTCACTCATCATACACAGCATAGAATAAGCATATATCCTGTTACTATAAATGCATTAGTATAGGCCGATAGCCTATGCATATTAGTGTAGGCATATAGAAAATTAGTATATTCATATAGTATATTAGTATATTCAATACTATAGGCTATGGATGTTAGCATAGACATATAATTTTTGCATATAGTCTCTCCATATTTGTATAGGTGTAGAGTCTATACATATTAGTATATGCATATAGTCTATGTATATTCACATAGGCATATAGTCTTTATGGATTAGTATAGGCTTATAGCCTATGCACATTAGTATAGTATATTAAATACTCTGTAGATGCATATAGGTGTATAGTCTATGCATTTTAGTATATGCATATAATGTATGTAGATTCATATAGGCATATAGTCTATATGGATTGGCATAGGCATATAGAGTAAGCATATTAGTATATGCATATAGTCTATATGGATTAGTGTACACATATAGTGTAAACATTTAGTATATGCATATTATATGGATTAGTATAGGCATATAGTGTAAACATATTAGTATATGCATATAGTCTATGTAGAATTTATAAGCATATAATCTATATATATATTAGTATATGCATATAGCCTATTTAGATTTGTATAGGCATATAGTCTATACATATTAATATATGCATATCACCTATGTAGATTCATGTAGGCATATAGTCTATATATATTATTATATGTTATACTCTATGTAGATTTGTATAGGTATATAGTCTATACATAGTAATATAAGGTATATAATCTGTACATATTAATATATGCATATAGACTATATAGATTTGTATAGGCATGTAGTCTATACATATTTTCATATGCATAATATACTCTATGTAGATTCATACAGACATATAGTCTATACATGTTGATATGTGCATATAGCCCTTGAATATTCGTATAGGCATACTGTCTACTCATATTAGAATATACATATATCTGTGTATATTTGTATAGGCCCAGACTTGTGCATGTTTGTATATGCATATGGTCTAGTTTGTCTTCCATTGCTGTGACAAAATACTCTGACCGACACCAACTTGGGGAGGAAAGGATTTATTTAGCTTATATCTCCTGGGTCACAGTTCATCACTTAGGGAGCCAAAGACAGGAACTCAGAGCAGGAACTTGGAGGCAGGAGCTGAAGCACAGGCCATGGAGGAATGCTGTTCACTGGCTTGCTTCCCTGGCTCATGCCCAGCCTGCCTTCTTATACAGTACACAACAACCTGCCCAGTGTGGCAATACTCATTGTGGGCTGGGACCTCCCACACTGCTTGACCATCAAGACAATACTCCACAGATGTGGCCACAGGCCAGTCCAATGGAGCCAATTCCCCAATTGATGCTCCCTCAACCCAGGTGTGTCAAGTTGACACTAAAGCTATCCAGCACAATTGACCCTTTGTCAACTTGACACACAAAACACATCACTATTAAAACACCACCTTTCCAGTTCTTATCCCCAAAGTATGATGTTAACATTAATCACAACCTAAGACAGTACAACTTTAAAAGCCCCACAGTCCTTAAAATATCCAAACGCTTAAAAGTTCAGTCTATTAAAAGTCTTTTAACTGTGGGCTGCTGTAAAATCCAAAACAAGTACTGTCTTATTTCAAAGGGAAGAATCAGGCACTCTCAAACAAAACCTAAGTCCAGCAAAGTAGCTCAAGGCTGGACACCTGGGACTCACT
>VZQC01010358.1:2488518-2499880 GCA_009823505.1 Rhizomys pruinosus | reverse complement strand
CCGTCTGAAACTCCAATTCCAGGAGAACTCCAGCTCCAGGGGAATCTGAGACCGTCTTCTGACCTCCGCGTCATTGCACGACACGGGTGCACAAACTTGCATGCAGACAGTACATTCATACACATACAGAAATAAATAAAAATTAATAATAAAAAATATTAAAAAAAATTAAATTAAAAAAAAAAGAAGGGTATGTATAAGTTCCTTAAACTTCTACAAGTCCTTTCTATTGACATTTTAGGACCTTTCTGTCCATAGTAGTAGAACCTGGCCGACACCATTCTAAGAAAGCACAGACAAACAAGATATTGATTTGATCATAGTTTTATGTGACATGTGAATTGTCACATCCCAAAGACTCAGGGTGAACTATAGATTTGTTAAATAATACTTTTATATATTTCTTGAAAATTTTGTACTTGTGTAAAATATATCCTCACCATATCCATACCACATTCCAGCTCCCCTCAGGACACCTTTCCAACATCTCTCTTTCCTAACTTCATGTCCTAACTAACAGAAGATGTTTAAGACTCTCCTTTAGAGAACTATCTCTCAGGGCATATTCTAGCTCCTTAGGGTTGGAGAGATGGCCTAGCAGTTAAGAGCACCCACTGCTCTTGCAGAGATCTCGGGTTCGATCCCCAGCACCCACATGGCAGCAGAGAACCATCTTTAACTCCAGTTCCACGGGAATCTGACACCCTCTTCTGACCTCCGCGGCATTGCACAACATGGGTGCACAAACCTACATACAGTACATTCACACACATAAATAAATAAATAAATTGACTTGGGATCCCATATTCTGTTCAGATTGCCTAATATTGTGGCACTGTTGGGAAAGGTGGTGGGACCTTCAGGAAGTGCAGCATTCCAGGAGGCAAGCATTGAGATTTGAGAAGTCTGGCCCCACTTTCCATTCCTTATCTGTTTCCTGATTGTTGGTGCACTGTCACCAGCATGCCGGCCCATCTCTCCCACTTGATGTTGTACCCTCCCCACCATGCACTCTCTCTTTCTGTAAACCAACATACACTCTTCCTCTCCTAAGTTGCTTCTTGCCAGGCAATGAAAAAAAAAATCAAAACAATCCAGTCTTTATTAGAATTGTCCTAAAGTAATGCAGAGTTCACAAATATCAACCCTGTGGTTATCAGGGACAAAAAAAAATCTTTCAAATCTAAAATTATATGTTTTACAGAAAGGAGGCAAGTGGGAGGGGGAAGAGTTTGAACAGTTTATGATCTAATGTGTTTGCTCAGTTACATTCTCATACTAGCTAAAATCTATATCTATATCCAGCATTCTATTTGATTGTTTTTCTTCCAATAATTTTGATGAAAAAATGTTTACAACTGTTCCTAGGTCTTTTTTATATTTTCCTGAATTCACCAAGTGCTGTAATTTGGTGGTTTTTATTAAATTATCCAATTGTGCGATTGCTCATGTAAATCCTCTTTTGATGATTTCATCACCCCAGTGAGATGCTGTGTGCACGCTGCTGTGAATATTGATTCACAGAACCTTACCTGAACATATCTTAAGAGTCAAATTGGACTTTGCAGTAGGATCGAAAGGTTATTCATGGACAAACTGTCAGCCCATGAAAGGAAACAGCCAGAATTGAGCAGATTCCAAGAAAACAGCTCCAGAGAAAGTAGACTGTTTTGCTTCTCACCCACCTGTGCCTGGTTTCTAAGCCTAGGGAACAATCTGCGGAAGAGAGGGTGTGGTAGAATGTAAGGGCTGCGATTGGGGTGAATGGTGAAACTACAGTAATATAGTCTGGACACTCATTTGATCAACTTGATTGAACATACAAGTCTCCCCCCCACACACACACTGGATGGTGGGACCCATGGGCTGTGTGGGTTTGGGCACAACTGCCTGCAAATTGGTTTTATATGAAGGATGCTTGTATGCATAAATTATCACTTATTGCTAAAAAATGAAATAAAAACAGAAAAAGATGCAGGACAGTTATGGCAGAATGCATGATATGGGATGGGGTGGGGTGGGGTGGCAGAAAGAGAAAGGGAAATATGCCTGAACTGAATTGGAAAATGATGTATGAAATGGACAAAGCATCAATAAAAAAATGTTAAAAAAAAGATGTAAAAGAGGTGGAAATGCTGATAGAAAATCAAAATGATAAATATGATCAAGAATTCAAAGAGGTTTTGGGTTTGGATTGCTCTTTATTTTCTAGGACCTTGAGAGACAGCATCAGGTTTTATTTTTAGCATCAGTTTTTTTCTTTTATTTATTTATTATTTATTTATTATATTTTAAGGGATTCACAATATAAGAGCACAGTTGTTTTCAGATAACATTGACATTACTCAGTTTGCCATACAATTAGGTAATTCAGATTTTTTTAAATAATTGGATTAAAAGCAACAAATCCATTAATAATTTATTATAGGNTGGAGTTACAGACGGTTCTCAGCCGCCATGTGGATGCTGGGGATCGAACCCAGGTCCTCTGCAAGAGCAGTCGGTGCTCTTAACCGCTAGGCTATCTCTCCAGCCCCTAAAGCATGAATAATTTTACTTGTAACAATAAAGCTTTTTTTAAGAATAAAGCTGTTTTAAGTGTAGGTATCTGAGTTAATGTGGCATTATTTGACCAAGAGTTTTAAAAGAGATATTCAAATTAGCATGATTTAGAAATACATCATAAGGGGCTGGAGAGATGGCCTAGCGGTTAAGAGCGCCGACCGCTCTTGCAGAGGACCCGGTTTCAATCCCCAGCACCCACATGGCGGCTGAGAACCGTCTGTAACTCCAATTCCAGGAGAACTCCAGTTCCAGGGGATTCCGAGTCCCTCTTCTGACCTCCGCGGTATTGCACGACACGGGTGCACAGACGTACACGCAAAACAGTGCATTCATACACATAAATAAATAAAATAAAAAATTAAAAAAATAAATTAAAAAAAATAAAAAAAAGAAATACATCATAAAACTTTCTAGTGTAACTAGTCTCTCCAAATTGAAACATACCATCTTTTGCGATTGGAGGGCAGCCAGGAAGATTCAGAAACTAGGGACACTTACAAGGCTCAGGAAACAGGAAATTTACAAAATTTACAAGGTTTGGGGCTGGAAACATGGCTCAGCAGTTACAAGCCTTGGCTGCTATTCCAGAACCCACAAGGAGCCTGTAATTCCAATTCTAGGGCATCCTACCACCTCATTAGGCTTCTGTGGGATTTACATAACACAGGTGCACTTAAATGCATGCAGGTAAAACACTCATACACATGAAATCAATTAATCAATCAATCAATCAGTCAACAAGTCAAAAAATAAACGGTTACTGAAGCTGTAACAGTTGCTACAGAGGTGGAGACTCTTCTATGGATGGGCCTCCAAGCTGTGCAGTCAGCTCACCGATGTAGCTCTCACAAGCAGTGGTCTCTTCTGGGGGCAGGAGGGGGCTTTTTGATGATGTAGCAGCTTCTGTGTTACCTATGCTCCCATAAGCAACCCTGTACATAATCTCAATAAACTCAGTGGTTCAAGAAGCAAGACTGGAGTGGAATGACTTCTTTGATCTGTTGTCAGTGCTCTCTCTCTGAATAGATGTGTGTTCATGTTACCCGAGGAAAAGTCACAGAACAGATTTGCCAAGCAGGTACAGTGATGAATAATGAGCTTCTACATCTAATAAAATTGGAACACAGCCACAATTATCTGCTGAAATTCTTACCCAGCTAAGAATTTAATATCTTCAGCCCTTTTGCTTCTGGACGTTTCTGCCTGAAGGTTGAGGATTGCTCCGAATTTGGCTTTGGTGATGAACAAAAATAAATTGGGTGGTGAAGTGTGTCTGATAGAATCTGTGAGGAAGGAAAGATGTGGTTTAAAATATGTGATTATAAATCATCAACATTGTTGAGTGTGTATGTCAGGGTTTGAGAAAACAGACTCTTCGTTCATGTCCTTCAGATAAAAGTACAGATATTATCTCCTGGGCAGTAACTTTTGAAGAAAGTGTGATTCAGGGCCTAGGATATTGTTCTTCTTAAAATCTGCTCTCTATTGGTGTAATAAAATCCTAACCAAGACTAACTTATGGGTGTGCAAAAGGTTTTATTGAAGTTTACATGTTACAGTCCTTCACTGAGGGAGCCAAGGGAGGAACTCCAGTCAGGAGCCTGGATGCAGGAACTGAAGTGTGAAGGGATACTGCTTACAAGTTTATTCCATCTGGCTTGTTCACTGACTTTTTCATACAGCTCAGGCAAGTCTTCCCAAAGATGGCACTGCCTAGAGGAAGCTGAGTCTTCCTGCATTCATTATCACTCAAGAAAATGACCCACAGATGCGCCCACTGTCTAATTTGATGAAAGCAATGTTTTTTCTATATGTGGATATTTTGTTGAATTTTTGTGTATTTCATACTGAACATCTTATTCATCTTCAGGAAGCAGTTTTCTAACTGAGGTTCACTCTTCCCAGGTGTGTCAAGCTGACAACTGAGCCTGACTGTGACATATAAAGTAGATCTTTCACTTCCTCTGGAAGGCAAGGTCTAAATGGCGATTACACATTATAGATGTTGAATACCTAACATGCTTGCAGCAGGAAAGGTTTCAGACTTTGGTTTTAGAGTATAGATATTTGGAATACATTCATTTGCATAATAGAAGATCTTATTGGTGAGACTCAAGTCCTTCTAACATGTCCTATTATTTATTTTTTTTAAAATGCTTTTATGTAGGCTGGGCGTGGTGGCATGTGACTTTGATCCCAGCACTTGGGAGGCAGAAGCAGGTGGATATCTGTGATTTCAAGGCCAGCCTGGTCTACATAGTGAGTTCCAGGACAGCTGGGGCTACAGGGAAACCCTGTCTGAAAAAGACCAAAAAATTATTTGATGTGTATGAGTGTTTTGCCTGCATGCATGTAAGTGCACTAGTGTTGAGCAATGGCTGCAGAGGCCAGAACTGGAGGCCAGTACTGGAGTTTCAGACAGTTGTTAGGCATCATGTGGGTGTCAGAAACAACCCAGGTTCTCTGCAAGAGTAGCCAGTGCCCTTAACTGCTCATCAATCATCTCTACAGCTCCAGACCCATGTCTGACTTATAACCACATATCCTGAAGGTAGTTTTATGTTCTGTTTTTAATAATTTTGTGCATGAAACAAAGCTCCATAGGGGGAATTTTCCACCTGTGCAATAATGTACGTGCAATGTATGTCTCCTTCATTTTATTGGTACTTTCAACATGAATGTCAACATAGCTGAGCTATTTTGTGCGTGTTTTGTGTAGTATGTTTTCATGAGTGTGCACACATCCATGTGCATACATATGTGTCTGTGTATGGTGGCAAGAGGTCTACCAGGTGCTCAGTTTCTCTTTTTAGACAGGGCTTCTCTCTGAGTCTGGATGTCAGGGACTTAGCCACATGAGCTGTTTAGTGAGGGTTCAGGGATCTTCCTGTGTCTGTCTTTCCAGCACTCAGGACACAGATGCATGCCACCTTGCCCAGCTCTTTATGGGAGTGCTGGGGATCCAAACTCATATCCCCATGCTTGCACTGAGGATTGAACGTAGGTCGTCAGGCTTGCGTAAGAAGCACCTTACCTACTGAGCATCTCCTCAGTCCCAGCACTCTTAATTGATTCATGTTAATAAAGACATTTTTGCTATTGAATGAAGCTTAGTCCCAGGACTGAGCAAGAAGGATGTGCATATTGTTGGAGGTTTGGCGCTGGTTAGTTCTTGTTAACTTGACACAAATGTACATTTACCTTGGAAGAGGTTACCTCAACTGAAGGATTTCCTCTATCTGAATGCCCCTGGACATGTTCAAGTGCATTTTCTTATTTGCTAGTCGATGTGGAAGGTCCAACACAGCATGGCCAATGCCGTCTCTAGGCAGGTGGGTCTGACCTGTATAGGAAATGAAGGCAAGGGTGCTGGAGAGATGGCGCAGAGGTTTATGAGCACTAGCTACTCTTCCAGAGGACCTGAGTTTGATTTCCTGCACCCACATGTTGGTGACAGCCATTCATAACTCCAGTTTCAGAGGATCTGAAGCCCTCTTCTGACCTCCATGACCATTACATGACATGAGTGGACTTACATACATATAGGCAATACACTCACACACATAAAATAGGAATAAATAAAATATTAAACAAAAGAAAGGTAGCTCAGCATGCACTGTTCCTCCTTCCTCCCTGTTTTAGCTCCTGCCTCCAGGTTTCTGCCTTGAGTCCCTGTGTTGGCTTCCCTCAATGATAAACTGTGAATTCTAAGCCAAATAAACCCTTTCCTTCCCATGTTGCTTTTGCCCATGGTGTTTATCACAGCCACAAAAAGCCAAATAAGACAGGGTTGTTTTTCTTGTTTGCATTCCAATAGTCTGTGAACATGGTGCTGGCTCAGAACCTCATGTGGACACCTCACCATTTAAATGTTCATGAGCAATTGTCTAATTTGAGCCTTGTTTGCCCAAATGGTGTTTCACAAGTAATCTTAGTTTACCAGTTAACAAGTACCTAGCAATATGAGATGTTTCCTGGCTATTTCATCCCTAGGCAGAGTGCTACCCTTTAGTCAGAATGCATGAACCGAGTCACATACATTTAGAGGGATCAGTATAGAGAGAGAAGGGAGAGGGGGAGAAAGATAGAATGATTTATTGTGCAGTAAACAAATAAATTCTGTCAGCACATTCTGGATGAGAAAAATTTTCCTTCTAATTGGTAGTTATTGTGAAAATATAAATAAGTTTTTTCTATTCCTTCTTTTTAGCTTTTAGCTCCCAAAAATTAGATAGCGAGTGGTACACTTTCTAGCATTGCTGTTGCTGTGTGTTATAGCATTTTAAATCATGCTTTATTGGCAGAAAAGAGTTTTGCTAGTGATGCAATGACAGGACACTTAGCTACTGACAGCCACCTATCCTTACATGGAGCTATGGCACCAGTGGCCTTCAGCTGATATTGTGGTCTGTAGGCAATTTCCAGTCTGAGCTAAAGTATGCATGGACTAGCATCCCAGCCAGCACCTCCTGAGGCACAAATGAGAGTCATGGGACCTCCCTGGCTATGCCCATGGATTTGGATGGGATGATGCAAGGTTTGGGATTGGACCCTGAGAGGTGAGGTCATACTGTCCATTTAATCTGTCCATTTGAATAAAGTGCCATTCTGTATTTGGATTCATACCTTACCATGTGTTTTTGTGCTGTGCTTTCCCATGCGTGCTTTCTACATGGCCCACCATGGAAATAAATGGGACAGATCACAGTGGTCTTTTGCCCTGTTGTCTAAGAGCCTGACTTAGTCTTAACATTCCAATTCCATCAACCATGATCAGCTTTCTCTTACCCTTTGCTCTCACAGCTTCCATATTCCATTCATCTCTCTGTATGATGCAGGTATTTTGACCCAAGACTCTACTTTGCAAACTGGCCATAAAACAGGAAGAAACAGTAATGTCTTCACTTGCCACCACCTCTTGACAACCATAGGGCACCGTGGATTAGTTATGCTCCTGCCAATCATGGCTGGCTGTGTTTTAAAAGTTCATGAGTTTTACTTTAGTCATTCATGGGCATAGAGAGAATTAATGCGGTTTCCAGGAGTTGGGAGAGTGGACGTTGGAGTGATAGGGAGATATTGGAAAAGGGGAGAAAATTTTCAATTTCATGGTTGGAATAAATTGAAGAGATCTGTGGTACAATATGGTGACTATCATTCAATCACCAGAATTTTATATTTTGTTGGTGTGATGGGTATGTGCTCCATGTGAGTATAGTGGTCAAAGAATCCAGAAGAAAGCACTAGATTCCCTGAGCTTGAATTACAAGCAGTTATGAGTAGCTTGACATGTGTGTTGGGAACTAAACTCTGGTTCTCTGAAAGATGAGCAAGTGCTCTTAACCATTAAACAATCTCTCCAGCCCCATTATTTATTACTTTTTTTTAATTAAAAAAACATACAATGGTAAATATTTTGAGGATCATCAGTTTTAATTTTTTTCTGGATTAACTTTACATATTATACAGCTCATGTAGGATCAGAAGTTCTCTCATTTCAGTCAAGGTCCCAATCGACACTTTCTAGCAGCTTGGCCAAGATTGGACATGAAATCTGACAATGCATGCAAAATAATAAAGGTTTTTCTTCCCCTCCACATGTGTATGAAAGTTTGATAATCACTGCCTGCTCCACAGGACAGACAATTTCAGTACTTATTAGGCTCCAGACCAAAGAACAGCATAACCCTGTGTCATAATACTTATAATACAGTTTAAGAATATTTTATCAAAGTTTGCACTTGAGACTAACTCTGAAGAAAAAGAAAAACAGTAGCTAAGGAGCTGCACAACAACAATAAAAGAAAGTTATATAAAAAATTTTCACCACTATTTAAATGCCAAACTTAAGCAATAGTAAAAAAAAAAAATTCAAAACAACATAATAATACAAACTTCTGTTTAAAATAACAGCACTGTTCTGCCTCTTTTCCACTGAATTTTACGTATGAACAGACTATATATACTGGTTTCTTAGAGAAATGTCCATTTGGTTTGTAACACCCACCAGGCTCCTGCTCAATCCTCTCACTGTCTTTGGAGATTATGCAACCCCATGCTGTCTGCTTCTAGCCTGGAACTTTGCAAAGACAGTTGCAATGTCTCAAGTATCAAACATCTCTCCCTTTTCCTTTATACAGTGCAGAGTATATGGGCATACGGTATGTAGATCCTCCTTTACTCCAGGTCTCTATCTTTCTCTAAATTCAAAGCAGTGTTCAACGGAGTGCAGTAGTTGGTCTCGTCTAAAGGTATGTAGCCCAGCAGACACAAACACTTCTAGGAGCCTTCAGTGTTAATGCACTTGGCATTCTTGCAGAGAGATATCCGATTATTCAGCTCATTACCTTCATTGACATCCACACAGGTCATGTTTGCCATATCCAAATGATACCCATCAAAGCAATCGCAGGTTTAACCATCCTGGACCCTAACACAGCGGCCGTTTTCATGCCCATTGAGGATTCCACATTCCTCAGCCTGTAACTCCTCAAAGCTATTTAAAATTCGGTCCTGGATGAAGTAGGGATCTGCCTCTGGATTGTACTGTTCACTGAAGTCTACCAAGGCGCCCTGTCCATACGGCCGCTGGCGTCCTGTCACGGGGATGTTACACAGCTGGGCATAGTCATCTGAGTCCTTCATTAGGCAGAGGGCGCACTGCATGCCCCAGGCCTCCCCATACAAACAGCAGCACTCTGTGTATATTGTCTGCTTGCCCACCAGAGGACGGCTGCACACATACTCTTCGCTCAGATGTTCCCAGCCCAAATCTTGGTAGACATTGGTTTCTTCTATTTGTTCATTTGATTCTGTTGGTCACACACATCTTTTCTCTGAGGCTTCCAAGACCATGGGATGGGTACCGAAGCAGTTACAAGAGACTTCTGTATTAATACACTGGCCATCAACACAACTGTTAGGGTCTGGACATTCATACATATCAAAACCCTGCAGTTTGGCAGGATCATAGTATGTCCCTTGCTTACAGTAGCATTCATAACCAGGCTGAGTATTCAAACAGTAACCATTTTTGCAGATTTCCTGTCTAAAGAGCAAGCATCCAATAGCATCTTTAAAGTTCTCTCCACCAGTGACTTAAGAGGATTCTCCAGCGGGGACAAAATCTTTCCCTCTAGGACACATTTCCGTGAACTCAGCAGTCCCCAGGACTGGGCAGGGGAAGATCTCATAGTTGTCTCCCACACTCCTGACGTACAGCAAGACTCTTGTTTGGTGACTTTCGGCGCCAGCACATAATCGCAGAGGCTGGCATCATTAAGATTATAGTAGCATTCTTTCTTTTTTCTTCTCTGGGTTGATCAACCTCCACATCTTCGGCAGACCGGGAGTGGCACTGCCCATTCATGTGGCTGTATTCCTGGTTCTCATCAGCACACACACACAGGAAGGACCCATCCACGTTTTCACAGAAGGCTTTCCCACACACGCCACTGAGCAGCTCACATTCATTCACATCTCCATTTCCCAACTTCTGACTCCTTCCAAACCCCTTGCTGTTTCTGGGGTTGCATCCTGTACTATCTTCTTCCATGGAAGCCAAATCTGGCCTCCAAGTTTTGTCTGCTCAGAAGTATTTATTACTTTTAAGAGAAGGTCCCATGTAGTATCCTTGTGAGACCTCCAACTCACTATGCAGTCAAGCCTGAGCTTCAACTTCTGGCCTTCCTACCTCCATATACAAGTATTGGGATTACAGGAATCCACCTCCATGTCTGATTTTTATATAGGAGTGTGGGGTAAACATAGGGCTTTGTGTATGCCAAGTAAGCTTTCCACCAAGGAAACTATATTATATCTTCATCCCCATATATTCTTAAATTTTCTGACATGGTTGCCAGTATAAAAATGATTAAGGAAGTAGTAGATGTATTAATTACCTTCATTTACACAATTTAAAGTGTATATCTCTAATTAAACACCATACACCTCAGAGGTATATGCAATTTTTTATCTACTATCCCTATCCCCCTTTTGTGAGTCAGAGTCTCATAGTGTTCAAACTCAATATGTAGCTGAGGGTGAACTTTGAACTTTTGATCATCTGTCCCTACCTCCCAAGGGCTGGGACTAAAGATGTGAACCACTGTAGCCAATTTTATGTGGTGGTAGTGATTCAGACCAGGACTTCATGTGTGCTTTTCTCTGCAAGCATACTTGTTACAGCTTCGTCTTTACCCTAGTTTCCATTATCCATGAATTCCAAGCAAATTAAAGACTAGGTATTTACTAATCTTATTATGAGACAACTAGGACATGTTCATGTGGATCTTAGGGCAGACCATTGAAATTCCTCCAAGTTTTATGAACTGCATCCCTGTGTGACAAGACTCAGGAATGAACCATCCTAGGGGTGTTTTCCATTTTACTTTCCTATAAAATGATGCTGTTGGATAATTCCTTCATCATTGCTTATACTCTATAGAGCAAGCAGACTTGTAGGAAGAGTCTTACTCCTACCTGCCTCAAAGCTCAGGGCAACAATATATGTAGATCAACTTCCCCAAGGTTACTTCTCCCTATGTGGCTCGTTATTAATTTAATGACTGTGATGGCATTGATAGTCAAGTATTACATAATTTATAAAAGTGGTCACTTCAGAGAGCTCGCGATCTCCATTAATTCCCCCCAGCTGCCAAACACTGAATAATTTTTGACATAGAAAGTAAGTTATGAATTTGTCTCTAAATGCCTTTTGCAAATCCACATTCCAAAGTGGACAAACTGCTTTTCTAAATCAGATGACACTTATCAGCATGTTATATATATATATATA
>VZQC01010358.1:2448463-2479113 GCA_009823505.1 Rhizomys pruinosus | reverse complement strand
TCAGTGTTTCTACTTCCTTAAGGTGTTTGTTTTTTTCTCTCTCTCGTTCTTTCTGGAGTTTGTCAATTTCTTCCTGTAGTTTGTCATTGTATCCCTCTAGGTCCTTTTTGAGTTTTTCATTCTCTCTCTTTACTTCTCTGAGTTCTTCCTTTAGTTTGTCATTGTATCCCTCTAGGTCCTTTTTGAGTTTTTCATTCTCTCTCTTTACTTCTCTGAATTCTTCTTTATGTTCTTTAATTTCTTTGCATAGGTCTGCAATTATTCCTCTAAGGTCTGTTTCTGGGGTCACTTCCAGGGGGATCTGATTGTAGCTGTCTCCTACCGGGTTGGTAGAGCTTGGTGTGGAATTATCCTGCACCTTTCCCATGTTGTCTCTTCGTCGTCTCCCTGGCATGTGGGCTTCCCTTTTGTGATTCAAATCTCAAATGCCTTTTTCAGTTTGTTGAAGGCTGAAAGCTTGTTTTATTTTGCTTGTCTCCTTCCAATGCCTTTTTTCCCCCTTCCTTCCCTCCTCCTTGCTTATGGAGAGCTGACTTGTCTAGTTTTCAGGCTTTCACTTTTGTTTATATATTGGATACTGGCAGTCTCTTCCTTTCCTGTTTGCAATGTTCTCTTAATCCACTGCATACTCTCTCCTCAATTCCAGTTGTTGGCGGGGGGGGGGTGTCCTAACTTAGCCCGTGCCTCGGTACCTTTCTGGAGTGGTGGTGGACTTGTCCTGAGCCCTGCCCAGCTCAGGACCCCAATGTGGCGTCTGTGCCTGACTCCAAAGCCAGGATCCCCTCCCACTTGTGACTACTGGGTGGGGGCGGGGCCGCCCAGCCGGGTAGCCACGCTTTGGCAAGAATTAGTAGTTGGGTCTAGGTCCGCCAGTCACTGGGCCCCCTTCGCCACAACTCAGCAAATCAATTGTCCTGCACCCATGGGTCAATGCCCTGATTATACCTTTCTGGAGCGGTGGCGGGCTTGTCCTAGGGTGTGTGTCTTTAAAAGAAGGAGGTATTGGAGACTCAAGAGAAGGCAGTTGGCAGATTTCAAGTATGAGGAACCAAGTTTGGATCCTTGGTGGTGCTCCCATAAATTCAAAGTATGGTGGGTTCCATCTGTAACTCCAACAATGAGTGGGTGGACGTAGGTGGGTTCACTGAGATGAACTTTTCCAGCTAACTCTCCTCTGTGTCCCCTTATCCACTATCACCAATAACTTCTGCCTCCAAACAAGACCCTTCTACTTTCATGGATTCTTCATGTTGTGTGAGTGGCTCACTGCATTTAATTAATGTTGCATGAGCAACTGCTAATGGTACCTGAGCGCTAGCAACTTATGAGTGGTTACTTCCTTAGAGAAACTGACAATTGACTTCCTGTGCCAATAGCTTCCCCAGGTGGGGGCATGGCCTCGTGGGTCCCTCCCCCTTCTATGATGGGATGGTAATGGGCTGACTCTTGTACAAGCACTCACTACTGTTGTGAGTTTAATGTTACAACAGTCATGCCATGTTCAGAAGATAGATTTCTTCCTACCAGCGTCCTCTTCCATTGCTCTGCTCCTTCTTCTGCCATGTTCCCTGAGGTGTGGGGGCAGAGAGGACATAGATGCCCTACTCAGAGCTGAGCACCCAAAAGTCATTTATTCCTGGTAGTTTCCTCACTGAGGCCACAGATATTTATATTTACAATTGTGAAATTGGTAAGACAATGCTTTAACGCTGTTTTATGTGAGACTTAAAAACACTAAGATTTTTATAGGTCCCCAGAAGAAAGGCTTCTAAATTCATTGTGCCGTGATATTAAGCAATAAACCTTGTAGTGATTCAACAAGGCCTCCCTCTTCCACACCTTTGGAATCAATGGAAGCAAAATGAAAAACCCATATGGGTAACTGCAAAAGAACTACTCACTAGAGTAAAGATAGCCTACAGAATGGAGGAAAATAAATTGCCAGCCACACATCTGAGAGGGATTGATTAAAAAATATATAAAAAAAGCTCCAAAAATTAAACAGCAAATCCTCATATCATACAATCAGTAAACAGGCTAATGAAATGAATAAAAGTTCTGAAAAAAGGAACTATATAAATGGCCATTTAAGAAATGCCAATTGAAATTGCTTTGAGATTCCATATCAACCCAGTAAGAAGAGCTATCATCAAGAAAACATACGACAACAAATGCTTGCCAGGTTGTGAGTAATAGGAACAGGAACTTATTCACTGCTTCTGGGAGTGTAAACTGGTACAGCCAGTATGGAAATGACTTCTGGGAGTTCCTCAGAAGCTAAAATTAGAACCACTTTGTAACTTAGCTATCTCTCTCTTGACTGTATGCCCAAAAGATTCTAAATTACAATACCACTGTGATACTTACATAACATGTTTATATCTCAGCTCATAAAAACAAGGATATAAAAGCAGCCTAGATGCTCACCATCTGATGACGAGATAAAGACCATGGTGTGCGGTATTTTTGTCTGTTTTGAGTCTGCGTGGGTCTTGTGCATGCTGTCACCATTGTTTTAAGTTCATCTGAGAAAGGTCCCAGAAGCCTCGGCAGCTCTGCTTTCTTGTGGCCATCCACTACCTCTGGCTCTGACAGGTTTTCTACCCTCTCTTCTGCAATGGTTCCAGAGACCTGGGTGGGGGAGGCTTAATATAGGTTTCCTATCTAGGGACGTGCATTCTGCAGTCTTTTGTTCTGTACACTTTGGCCACTTGTGGCCTGGCCTTCATCTCTCTCTGTTGCATGAAGATGCTTTGACGACGAGAGTTGAGATATGCATTACTATGCTTTCTTCCCCTCTTCCATTATGTTCTGTGAGCCTTAGGCATAGAGTTCCATTGTAGATGAGTCACTTAGGGCTGGGTATCTCACAGACACTTATTCTCTTCGTTGGACCAGTTGTGGAACTCTGTAATAGTCTCTCTGTGTTACAAAAGAAGCTTCTTTGATGAGTGGTGAGAGATAAAATTGTCTGTAAATATAAGGATACACATTTGGTATACAGTAAACAATTATGATTGTCTAGGGATGTGACTGGGGGAATGGGCTAGAGGCTCTAAGCTTAGCCAAGGAACTGTTGACAGCTGATCACTGCTTGGTGAGGGACAGTTGGTGTTCTTTAAGGGAGTGACACTGGATAGGCTAACCAGGTTCCAGCAGATGAACTCACACCAAGGGATATCTGGGGACACAAACTTGACTCGAAAGGCCTTTCCATGTATGACAGAATGCATGGAATATGGTGAGTGTGCTACTGGGGGGGTCTAAATATGATTAAAATATATGAAATTCACAAAAAATTCAATAAAAATACATATTGAAAAAATAAACAAAATGGTGTGCATATACACAATGGAAGCCATAAAGAAAACTTGAAATAATGACATTTGCAGGAAAATAAATGCAACTGGAAATTTTTATGTTAAGTGAAATCGCCAGACTCAGACAAGTATTACTTATCTCGTCTTGCATGCAGACCTTAGATTGTAAGTGATATGTACTCTAATGTATATGTATTTATGTATTTATGTATATGGATAATTAAACCAGGAAGGAGTCATGAAGAGGATGGGGGGCATTAGTGAAAGAGAGCTACACATGGGATACATGTGATAAGGAAAAAAAGGGGCCACTAGGTGGAGGAAGATGGCAGGCCTTATTGACAGGTGGTCCTGCATTGTATAGAAAGATAAACTGAGAGACCGGATACATGGCTCAGTGGTTAAGAGCACTGATTGCTCTCAAAGAAGACTTGGGTTTTAGTCCCAGCCCCCATATGGCCGCTAACAACTGTCTATAACTCCAGTTCCAAGGGAATCTGATGCCTTCTTCTGACCTCCCATGGGCATTGCATGACACTAGTGCACTTACAAACATGCAGGCAATACACTCGGACTCAGAAAATAGAAAGAATAAATAAAATATTTTTTCAAAGAAAGTAACCAAACACTAGTGAATGAGCAAGCCATTAAGCAGCGCACCCCACCATGGTTTCTGCTTCAAGTTCCCTCCTCGTCAGTTTCTTTCCTGACTCCCATCAATGATAGACTGTGATTTGAAAGATTAAGATGAAATAAACCCATTGTACCCCATTTTACTTTTGGTCAATGCTTTATCTCAACAACAGAATGAAACCAAAACAGAAGGGAATCAGGTAGAAGAAGCAGACCCTTGAGAGAAGGGAAGGTTTGAAAACAAAGTATCATGACATAAATGTATAAAAAAGGCTATCACAAAACTCATTAGCTTATGGGATCCTAAAAGTTTAGACAAAAAACACAAAGTAATCAGTGTTTTGATTACTGCAAGTGACCTTTTAAAAAATACTTATCATGACTTGAACTCGGTTGACAAGCCAAAAAAAAAAAAATAGCATCAATAATAGGTAGCAAGCCTAAATGGCATTCATGGGTGAAATTGCAACTGTGTCTGGGGAGAGAAACCAACAGAAAATTCAGTGGTCGAAATACTTTTCCTTTATTTGGTCAGTGTTATTATACTTAGTCTAGTTAAGGACTTCGTTTTGTGTCATAAATTTGATTTTGGCTCATTCCAAGCACCAATATTGTTTTATGCTGGCTTGCAGATACTCAATATCCTAGTCGTTTCTGTTGAGGTTTTGAAATAAAGTCAATTACCATCCATCCATGATAGATGGCTACCCAAACCATGGAAAATGGATAAAAATGACCTGAAATTTGTATGTCTGTTTATGCATGTGTATATGTGTGTGTGGTGTGCATGGTGTGTATACATGCACATGTGTGTGTGTGTGTGTGTGTGTGTGTGTGTAGGTACATGTGTACCTGTGTGTGGAAGCCATAAGATGACATTGGGTATCTTCCTCCTTAAGAAAAGCTTTCTTACCCAAACACAGAACTTGCTGAAATGGTTAATGTAGCTAACTAGACTTTCCATGGAATTCTCTGTGTCTTCATCTTGAGCACGGAGATTGTGACACAGGCTGTCTCACCACCTGAGTTTTATGTGGGTGTTGGGGATTTGTACTCAGGTCCTCATGATTGTGAGGTAAGCATTTTAGTGAGTAAGCTGCCTCCTCAGAGGAAGTTCTTCTTTCTCATGATACACTGCCAACTGGGTTCTGCTCCCTTGAGTAGGAAAAGTCTCTGAATTAACCCCTTGTTTATTCCAGATGTTCTTAATGTACAGAATGACATGTTGACACTCGCTTCAATTAAATGCATTTCCACAGTTATGGGTTGTGGAAGCTTTTGCCACTTGCTGAATATTGATTGGTATGTATTCATAGCTTCTTATCTAAAGTTATAGAGTAAGGTATGTTTTGGAAAAGATAATATGCCTTTGCAGTATTGTACAGAACACCTTAGTAGGTGGTATCAACATTCAGTCAAAGACATTAATAGTTCTGCAGAAAAAAAAAAGAGTGTATAAGCATTCTTGCCGATGGGTTCAGGAGGACAAAAATGGTATAACTTTGAATTTAAAGTGCATTTAGGATACAGAGGCAGGAAGATTGTAAGTCTGAGACCAAGCTAGACCACATTGTGAGTTGGTAACCAGCTTCAGCTATGTATAGTGACACCCTGTCTCAAAACAAAGTAAATTAATGAAAGGAAATAAAGCTTTATGTATGTAGTAACACAAGTAAATAAAATTGTACAATCATTGACAAATATACTTTGCAACTTTTCTGTTTATAAATTAAACAGATATAGCTAGCTCAAGAGCATTTCACCAACTTTCTGCAAATGTGCAATAGATGCTGTCTTTTTCATTTTATTATTACTTTTTAAATTATTATATATATATATATATCTCTATTATATTATATATATATATATATCGGACATTGTACACATAAGTTCAGTGCCGGAACAACAAGCAGTTGTGAGCAGCCTGATAGGGGTCATGGGAATTGAACTCAGGTCCATGGAAAAGCAGTATGCACTCTTAACTACTAAGCCATCTCTCCAGTTCAGTATATGCTATCTTGATTACATCTGTTTGCTTTAGTATAGTTGAGATGACAGTGCATTTTTGCTTATTGGACAAAAATACCCAAGCAAAGAAACTCAGGGAAGGAAGGGTTTATTTTGGCTACAGTTTTCAAGAGGATAAACTTCATCCTGGCAGGGAAAAGAGTGGTAGCAACAGATGCAGGCAGGTTGGTCCTACCCTATAGGAACTGTGAAACCAGAGAGAGAATAGGAAGCAGGTTTCATGCTCTGTCCCCTCTGATTTCTCTCCTCCAGCAAAGGTGCTTCCTCCTAAAGTTCCCACAAGCTTCCCCAGTTGGGGACCAAGTGTTCAAACACATGAACCTGTCTTGGACATCTCACCTTCAAAGCATTACACATAGGAATTACATTATGTCTTGCACAACTATGCCAAGATCTTCAGAGGCCCATTCTCCAATGAAAAAATAATGATGCGAAACATTACACTTGCAAAGTCTTATTTCATTAATGGAGAAGGAAGAGAAAAACTGACAGAACAAAATTTTAAAAACAATAATACACAGAACAATTGCGGATAAACAAAATATGGAAGGACTATCCAAGTAGGCCTGATTTTTGTAAGCTTAGAACCTTACAAAGATATGTTCTTACTAATAAAGAAGACATTTTTTGATCTCCTCTTATTTTCTGGGTCACAGACAATGGTATATTTTTAGCTAGATCCTGCATGTGATAGAGAATTTTGTCTCTTTCTTTTTGATCTTACAAACTAACCAGAAGATGTTTCCATGAGTAACTGAATTCTTCAATCTTCTGTGTGTGAATGGTACTTTACATAGCAGTTTTTATGTAATGTGTACCATTTTTATATGTGTATATGTATTCATACGTGTCTACTCACATGATTCTGGTACATGTAGATGTGTAAGCATGTGAATATGGAGGCCAGAGGATGATGCCAGGTGTTCATAATCTTTCTCCACTGGATTTTGGAGACTGAGTCTATTTCTGTTTAAGT
Organism: Rhizomys pruinosus; assembly: GCA_009823505.1. Classification (NCBI taxonomy): domain Eukaryota; kingdom Metazoa; phylum Chordata; class Mammalia; order Rodentia; family Spalacidae; genus Rhizomys; species Rhizomys pruinosus. Next base: position 2,472,156 of record VZQC01010358.1, on the reverse strand, counting down.
TTGCTTCTCCATTGCTGTGACAAAACACTCTGACCAAAACCAACTTGGGGAGGGAAGGTTTTATTTAGCTTACATCTCCAAGGTCACAATCCAACTCTGAGGGAGCCCAAGGTATGAAATCAGGGCAGGAACTTGGAGGCATGAGCTGAAGTACAGGCAATGGAGGAAAACTGCTTACTGGCTTGCACCTCTGGTCCATGCTCAGCCTGTTTTCTTATATAGTACAGAACAACCTACCAGAGGCGACACAGCTCACTTCACCCAACAATCAAGAAAATGCCCCCACAGACATGGCCACAAGCCAGTCCAATGGAAGCAATTCCTCAATTGAGATTCCCTCAACCAAAGTATGCCAAGTTGACATTAAAATTATCCAGCACACTCCCTGAACGTTGAACTTGCCTGTTAAACTAATTGTCTGGCCAGCAACCTCTAGGAATCCTGGAATTACAAGCACTATGCAGTCATCTTTTCCTTCATAACATGACTGGGGGTAGGGGACGTCAAACACACTTGTCTATGCTTGCCCAGTAAGGACGGACCGAGCCTTTTCTCCAGTGGAACAATATAATTTTTTATTACTGTTTGCAATAATGGAGAAGACACCGTGAACGGATACTCTGTGTCATTGCTCCTATGACCTGGATAAATCACTTAACCTGACACCAGTTTGTCTGCCTGTGTTTGTGCTCATGTACACTTTGTGTATTTGATTGGCCAGAGGTACATGCATATGCCTTTAATGCCAGCACTTGGGAGGCAGAAGCAAGCCAATATCTGTGAGTTTCAGGACACCCTGATGAGTTGCCTGCCAGCCAGAGTTACATAGTGAGATTCTGTCTCCAAAAATAACTAGTTCTAGATCAACAGGCAATAATGCGTGATACCTAATTTGACTTTTGCTCTATGGAAATTTGAGGCCAGATCACTCTTTATGGGAATGGGCACTGGCCTGGATATTTTGTAGAGGCAGAAGTCTGTCCAATGGCTGATGATTGATAGCATATTTATAATATCTTTCCACTGGGTGTGAAGTGCTGACATCTCAAAAGGTTTTCAGACATTGCCTAATGTACCTCATGTGGTAAAATCACCCCTGCCTGAGAGCTTTTCTAATGTTGCTTTGAAAAATGCCTTCTGACTATTGAACTTCAGATATTTCTTTGTGCTTCTCTTTTTCTGTAATTACCAGATCTTGGTGGCAGCCTGACTGTGAAAAGAATTGTGTTTTAATCCCTTTAGATGAAATTCTTCATGGTTATATAATAAGTTTACTTTCTATAAATAAAAGTGGTGAGCAAAAGAAAGAGAAGTGGTGAGTTGGGTTGCCTTGCCACATGAGAACTACCCTGTTGTTCAAAGGCTCATCTGTACAGTCTCGGTCTTGCCAAATGGTGTTACAATGAATGGGATGGAGCTACAATCCTGCCTGCTTGCTTTGTTGTTCATGCAGGGAGAGAGGGTCAGAATCAATGTGAACAGCAGGCCGTTATGGTATCTACAAAAATCTAACATCAAAAGACATGGTGGAAGACGAGTTACAGTTCCAAATGTCATGTTGGAGGGACACTTAGCATTTCTGAGACACTGAACTGAAGAAATTGTTACTGAACAACTCTTGAAATACAATGTATGATTTACTTTATAAAGAATCTATACCTTAGTCATTTTTCTCTGAGGTGGTATACTTTTGTGAATATGTTTTATCATCAAGTGGAATTACAATTCATTGTTTTGGTCTTTCTGAGTGAAGGCTTGAAACTCACTATGTAGATCAGGCTGGCCTTGAACTCACAGAGATCCACCTGCCTCTGCCTCCCAACTGCTGGAATTACAGGTGTACACCACCACATCTGGCTATAATTCATTTTTTAGAGAAAAACCGGATGTGTGATTTATTATATTTAAGATTGGTCTGTAAGGCTTAAATATGGCTGTTGTAGTTAATAGCAGATGAATGCAACTTTACAAAAATCAGTACTTTGATGCAGTATAAGAATAAATGTGGCATTTAACAATCAGAAAGCCTTATTTGTTTATTTATTTATTTTTATTTTGTGTATGAGAGTGTACCTGTTTGTAGGTACATGCACCATTTGACTGCAGAATATTACAGAGGACAGAAGAGGGCATTAGATATTTAGGAGCTGCAGTTACAATCCAGGAAGTTGTGAGCAAGTGCTCAAAATCTTGCCAAAGACAAGTGCTCAAGCTCTTCTTCATACACACCAATGTTCTTATTACTAGAATTAACCCAAGTCTGACTTGGCTTTTTAAGAACACTCATCACTTACTCAGGAGGAAGAGGTCAATATTCTTTTTCATGTGGGGGCCCCAGACTAACCAGCAACCAAGAAAATGAGTACTCACCAGAAACACATACAGGTTTTTATAGGATTTTCCACATCAACCCTTGGAAGTAATTATATTGGTGGATTTGAAATTTCCAGCAGAAATGTATGCATGTCCCATAGGTTATTAGAGAAAATTTAAATCATGAAAGTTTTACAAAGAAGCAGGTATTTCAGGCAAGTGTGGGGTTGTGACAGTTTCCCGTAATATGCTGATGCAAGTAAAATCTTAGCTAACTTAAATATTTTCTCTCTATCATTTTATTTTATATGTAGGAGTGTTTTGATTACATATAAGTGTACCTATGCTGTTCAAATGCTCATGGAGCTAGGAACTAAAGCTGAGTCCTCTGCTCTTAATCACTGAGGCATCTCTGCAGCCCCAATCTGGCTATCCACGTGGTAGCAGGTGCTTCCTGAAAAGTCACTGCAAAAGGCAGCAATGTCCAAAGTACTCACATACTGTAATTTATAACATTGATTGCTTTGTTTAATCTCAGAGTTCAAAGCGACCTTTATGATTTGAGTACAAGTATAAGCTCCCAGAGTCCTAACTGTTATTTCTACATGTATCAATAAGGATAATTATTATGAGAAGTGCTAATGATCTTGGTAAATATATTTGTTAGTTTTTACTCATCAACCATATGGAAAAAGTATATAGCAGTCACAGTTCATGATTTTCATATTCAGTTAATTTTATCCTATCCTCATATCTGTGTTCATTCACTGCAAAGAACAGTAGCCAGTCATAAGATGTTTGAGCCTTCCACACTGTGCAGTCTGCACTTAGCAGAAATATATAATGACCTTTGTGATAACATTGAGAACTCTCATTTTGCAAGGGTAATATGAATGTGAAACAGTCAGGTTGTCAGGTTTGTATGTTCTAAAGGTATTTCTGTGGTAATAAGTACAAGTTTGAGGAAAAAACATCTTAATGAGAAGAATTAAGACAGCATGCACACATAATTACCTGGGATGGGAGATACCATGATCACGAAGGTGGTTTTCCCAGGGCGAGGCTTATTCATTGCACTCTGGATGTGCTGACCCCTGCGATTTCCCCAAATATGGGAAACTCGACTGCATAATTTGTGGTAGTGGGGAACTGCGTTCGCGCTCTCCCCTTAGAAAAAAAGTAAAAAAAAAAAAAAAAAAAAAAAAAAAAAAAAAAAAGACAGCATGCACAATCTAAACACGAGAATATTGCATGTGTGAATTTGAGATTCCCATTACTGAGACCAAATACCTCAGGTAAATAACTTGAAGCTAGGACCACCTGGAGTGTGGATAGGAGCCCGGAGCCACTCCAGACAGATAGAACTTAGAACAGATTGACTCTTGGGTTGCCGGGCAATTAATTCGCTGGTTTGTGACAGAGGGGCTGTTGGTCAGCGGGATTAGGTCTGAGCCCTAAAGCCTTGCAGGGTGTAGCTGTCTAGGCCCAGTGGCCCTTCCCCCTTGCAGCCTGAAATGGCTCTGGCTCTGGGTCTGGCGCTGGTGCTATAGTGAGTTCCTGTGTGGGGTGCTCAGACAGGCCTTGCTTGATAGGAACACCTGGAGCACATATAGGAGCCTGGAGCTACTCCAGACAGGTAGGCACCTCCCCCTACCGACTAGAATTGAGGAGAGAGTACCCAAATGAATTTTATTGGAGAACCCTCAGAACAGGAAAGGAAGAGTGACTTAGACTTCCAATATCCAATATTTAAACAAAAGTGAAAGACTGAAACCTAGACAAGTCAACATTCCATAATCAAGGAGGGGGAAAAAAGCATCAGAAGGAGGCAAGCAAAACAAAACAAACTTTCAACATAGTGAAAAGACATTTGTGATTGGCATCAGAATACAGGCAAAAAAAAAAAATACGGGAAAACCTCATGCTCGGGACACAGTGAAAGGATAACATGGGAAAAGTGCAGTATAATTCAACACCAATCTCTACCAACCATGTAGGAAATAGCTATAATGGGACTACCCTCGAAGTGACCCAAGAAATAGATCGTAGAGAAATAATTGCAGACCTATGCAGAGAAATCAAAGAAAATATAGAAGTTAAAGAACTAAAGAAAGAGAATGAAAAACTCAAAAAAAGACCTAGAGGGATACAATGACAAACTTTGGAAAGAATTAAAGGAAGAGAAAGGCAAACTCCAGAAAGAACTAGAGGAAGAAAATAACAAACTATGAAAGGAAATAGAAACAGTGAAAAAGGAAGCCAACCAACAAAGTAAGGAGCACCCAGAAGAGATTGAGAAGCTCAAAAAAAAAAAAATGGAAATACTAAAGAAAACACAAGATGAAATGAAAAAGGAAATAGAAATCTCATCCAATCAAGAAGAATGGAAAGGGAAAAGCCTCAGAAATAGAATGGATGAAGCAGAACAAAGAATATCAGACCTGGAAGATAACACAGAGCAACTAAAAGTCTCGAATAAAGAATATGATAAAGTTAAAAAATACACAAAAGTGGAACAACCAGGAAATATGGGACACTATGAAAAGACCAAACCTCCACATCATAGGAATACAAGAAGAATAACAAGAGAATAGTATTGATCGGATCTTCAACACAATAATAGATGAAAATTTCCCCAAACTAAAAATAGACGAACCCATAAAAATACAAGAAGCACTTAGGACTCCAAATAGACAAGATCAGAAAAGAAACTCCCCATGCCATATCATAGTTAAAATGATAGATGCCCAAAACCAAGACAAAATTCTGAAGGCTACAAAAGAAAAACAAGTCACATACCAAGGGAAACCCATCAGAATTACAACTGACTTCTTGGCACAAACCATGAAAGCAAGAAGAACATGGAGCAAAGCATTCCCAGTGTTAAAGGACCATGGATGCCAACCCAGAATATTTTTCCCAGCAAAAATATTGATTATAGTTGAAGGAGAGAGAAAAATCTTCCATGACATAAACAAGATGATAGAATACATGTCCAGAAAACCAACTCTTCAGAAAATGCTTGAAGCAGTTCAAAGGGCAGAAGAGAGGAGCAACTATCCCCAAGCACCTAGGAAAAGAAACTAATAAAAACATAACTGTAGGAGTAGAATCAGAGACTAAAAGTCCAAATGGATAATAAGGTGAAAGGAAGCAACATCCATCTTTCAATTATAACCTTAAATATTAATGGGCTAAACTCCCCAATCAAAACACATAGACTGGGAGAATAGATTAGGAAACAAAATCCATGTATATGCTGTCTACAAGAAATCCATCTCAATTTCAAGGACAGGCACCAACTTAAAGTGAAGGGATGGAAGAAAATATTGCAAGCAAATGGCACCAAAAAGAAAGCATGTGTTGCTATTCTAATTTCAGACAAAATAGTCTTCAGAGCAAAAGAAATCAAAAGAGACAAAGAGGGACATTACATATTGATTAAAGGAACAGTTGACGATGAAGATCTCACAATCACGAATATATACACACCAAACTCTGGTGCACCAAACTTTATAAAGACAATTCTTCAGGACTTCAAGGCACAGATTAACCCCAGCACACTATTAGTAAGGGACATCAATACCCCACTAAGTCCATTAGACAGATCAACAGGACAAATGGTAAACAGAGAGACATCTGAACTGAATGATACAGTACACCAAATGTACCTCACAGACATCTATCGAAAATTCCACCCAAACATCAGAGAATACACTTTCTACTCAGCACCCCACAGAACATTCTCCAAAACAGTCCATATACGGGACACAGGGAAAAAAATCAACAAATACAAAAAGATTGAGTTAATCTCATGCATTCTATCAGACCACAGTGCAATAAAACTCAATATTGACACCAGGATAAGCCGTACAACCTAAAAGAACACATGGAGACTAAACAACACTCTCCTGAATAATGAATGTGTCAAGGAAGAAATAAAGAAAGAAATAAAAACATTCCTGGAGCTGAATGTCAATGACAATACAACAAAACAAAACCTATGGGACACTTTAAAACAGTCCTAAGAGGGAAGTTTATATCTCTAAGTGCCCAGATTAAAAAAACAGAAATAGCACAAGTGAATGATCTAAACACTTCAGCTAAGGCTAATAGAGAGACAACAACAAATGAGCCCTAAACGCAGCAGTGAAGAAGAAAAAACATAAATCAGAGCAGAGATCAATGAAATAGAAACAAAGAAATCCTTACAAACAAAATCAATGAATCCAAAAGTTGGTTCTTTGAGAGAATAAACAAGATAGACAGACCTCTAGCCCAGTTAACCAAAAGAAAATAAGAACAACTCCAAATCATTATAATCTGTGATGAAAGGGAAAATATCACAACAGACAATGAAAAGATCCAGACAATCATTTGGAAATACTTAAAAAACCTATACTCTACTAAGGTTGAAAACCTAGAAAAAATGGATCAATATCTGAAATCGTGGGAATTACCAAAACTCAACCAAGAAGAGATAGCTTAAATACACCAATAACATATGAAGAAGTTGAAGATGTAATAAGAAACCTCCCAACCAAAAAATGCCCAGTCAAAGATGGTTACATGGCAGAATTCTATAAAATATTTCAAAAAGACTTTCAACCATTACTACTCAAGTTGTTTAGAAGGAAACAAACAGAGGGAGTTCTCCCAGATTCCTTTTATGAAGCCAGCATCACGATATTACCAAAACCAGGCAAAGATACAACCAAAAAGGAGAACTATAGAGCAATTTCCTTAATGGACACAGATGCAAAAATTCTAAATAAAATACTTGCAAATCACAAACAGACCCACATCAAGTAGATCATTCACCAGGACCATGTAGGATTCATACCAGAAATGCCGGGATGGTTCAACATATGAAAATCAAAAAATATCATCAAACATATAAATGGACTGAAAGACAAAAACCATACGATCATCTCAATTGATGCTGAAAAAGCCTTTGACAAAGTCCAGCATCCCTTCAGGCTTAAAGTCCTAGAGGGAATTGGATTGGAGGGATCATTCCTCAATGTAATCAAAACCATATACAGGAAATCCACAACCAATATCATCCTAAATGGGGAAACAACAGAAGCATTCCCCTTAAAGGTAGGGACTTGGAAAGGCAGCCCCCTGTCACCACTCCTTTTCAATATAGAGGTTGAAGCCCTTGCTAGGGCAATAAGGCAAGAAAATGAAATTAAAAGTGTTCTTATTGGAAAAGAGGAAGTCAAGCTATCCCTTTTTGCTGATGACATGATTATTTACTTAAGGGATTCTAAGAACTCCACCAGAAAACTCCTAGAAATCATAAAGAGCTTCAGTAAAGTGGCAGAATACCAAATAAACCTAGAAAAATCAGTAGCCTTTCTTTACATCAACAACAAGCTACTGAAGAAGGAATACAAGGAGAAATCCTTGCTCACAATAGCCTCAAAAACAATAAAATACCTTGGAACAAACCTAAACAAAGATACCAAGGATCTCTACAACAAAAATTTTAAACCCCTGAAGAAGGAAATTGAAGAAGGCATCAGAAGGTAAAAACCTCCCAGGCTCATGGACTGGAAAAATAAATATATTAAAAATGTCTATTGTACCCAAACTCATGTACAGATTTAATGCAATCCCAATCAAAATCACCAAGAGTTTCTTCACAGGCTTGGGAAAAAATCCTTAATTCCATTTGGAAAAACAAAAGACCCCAAATAGCCAAAGCAACCCTGAACGAAAAGAGCAATACGGTGTGGGGGGGGGGGGGGCGGATATCTATATCAGACTTCAAACTATACTACAGGGCTATAGTCATAAAAACAGCTTGGTACTGGCAGAAAAACAGACCAGTTGACCAATGGAAAAAAAAACTGAAAATCCAAACCTGAGCACATACAATTTCAGCGACCTCACATTTGACAAGGGGTCCAAGAAGACACAATGGAGGAAAGACAGCATCTTCAGCAAGTGATGTTGGCAAAACTGGATCACCACCTGTAGAAGAATGAAATTAAAACCTTACCTCTCGCCCTATACAAAAGTCTATTCCAGATGGATCAAAGACCTCAACATGAAACCCAAAGCTCTGCAGGCGATAGAAGAAAAACTTGGCAGCAGACTGCAAGTCATAGGCGTAGGAAAAGACTTCCTAAATCAGACAGCAGCTGCACAAGAAATAAGATCGACAACTGACAAATGGGGCCTCATTAAACTCAAAAGCTTCTGTCCATCAAAAGAAACAATAATGGAAGTGAAGAGAAAACCCACAGAGTGGGAAGAAACCTTCACTGCAGATACATCTGACAAAGCATTGATTTCCAGAGTATACAAACTACTCAAAAAACAAAGAGGAAATAAAAATGAATCTCTCAAAAGATGGAGCAAAGAACTGAATAGAGACTTCACAGAGGAGGAATTATAGATGGCTAAGAAAAATCTTAAAAACTGTTCAACATCAATAATAATTAGGGAAATGCAAATTAAGACCACTTTAATATATGATCTCACTCCAATAAGACTGGCCAGGATCAAGAAAACAAGTGATATCAAGTGCTGGAGAGGTTGTGGGGAAAGGGAAACACTCATCCATTGCTGGTGGGAATGTAAACTTGTACAGCCACTATGGAAAGCAATGTGGAGTACCCTTGGAAAACTCAAAAGGAGCTTGCCATTTGATCCAGTCATACCACTCCTGGGTATATACCCACAAGACTCATCTAACTGCAGAAATACATGAACAGCTATGTTTATGGCAGCTCTGTTCACAAAAGCAAAAAGCTGGAACCAACCCAAATGCCCCTCAACTGATGAGTGCATAGGGAAAATGTGGTACATATACAAAATGGAGTTCTATGCAGCAGTAAAGAAAGACAACATCATGAAATTTGCAAGAAAATGGATGGAGCTAGAAGATACTATGTTAAGTGAAATAACACAGTCCCAGAAAAACAAATGATGAATGGTATCCCTCATCTGTGGATGCTAGCATCAATAATCCAGTTAAAAATATTTCTTGTTTAGAGGGATGCATATTGAAAGAACAACAACAGAAAGACTACATCAGAAAACTGACTGAAATGGTGAATCGGGAGGGGTGGGTGTGTTGGGAGAGGGTCACGGGTCTATATTTGATTAATGTATATTTAATTGATGCGAGTTCAGCAAGTATCCAATTTTGCCCAAACTCTGTCTACAAATTACATAGTATTCTAGGAAATAGTAAAATTAAAAATGTCTATATTATACAACATTGGTTTAAAGTTTTTGATAAAAACGGTGATACATTTGAGTTAATTGGAAATAGAAATTGTTGTTGTTCATATTTCTTTTACTTAAAATCTGTATAACAATAACATTGGGATTAACATATACAAATGTTCTCTCTAATATTTGTGTTATACTGTATCATCTTTAAACATTCTATTTTACCTGTAGGATAATTTAACTTAAGGAATTAAGCATGCTTCTCAAATTAACAACATACAGTCACCCAAAACTACTTGGATAAATTTAATGAAATTTGCAGTTTGAATCCTGCCTATAGGTATGTGTACTACAACCACCTTTTTGAGATTCATGTTTCAAAAAATAAAAACTTAGAATTAAAAAAGGGGGGGATACAGTTATATATTAAACCTTGTTGCCAAACTTTTTCAATTTAACCTTAAAACTAACTATGGGTAAAAGGTTTGTATGTTCCCACAGGTCAAAACGTCACCAACTTTATGGTTGAGAAAGAAAAGATACAGCCTTGCATTATGTAGGATGTACCAAGAAATACCAGCAGAGAAGTTGGCCCATCTAAACATTAAAATTAGGAAATAACTCAGACTGCACCAGGCATCAAATATCTCTGTGGCTCCTATTTGTAACAACTGTTTATAAAGAGTCCTAATGAACCTTAACTTCTAGGTGCATCAAAGTTTTAATATGAGAGACTTTCTTACCTCCTTTTCATAGAACAAAGAAAAATATAATGGTAAAGAAGTCAATCTCTAACTGTAAATTAAAGCTGACTGTTATAGAGGTTATCTCTTATAAAACCAGTAAAAACTGCTTTCTTTAATTGACTAATAGACATAGGAACTGTGAAAAGGATTATTCTCTATACAGAACCAAATATAATACTAGGGTCCCTCTAACCTGTGCAATTAAGCAAAATATATTAATACAGGAGTTCTCTGTTATCAGCAATGTATTATTCTGCCAAGGAGATGTTGGCCAGGGGATCCAAGCCCCACCAAAAGGTAAAGGCTTCTTGCCTGTAAACTGGGATACCTGCAAAAAGAGAGGCAGTAAAGGCATGACGTAAGCATGGGAAAGATGTATTGAGACCACACTTGCAAGTGTACAGTTGGCATCTGGTATACCAGAGACTGCTACCAAAGGCCACTAAAACAATAAAGCAAATATTGGTCTCCTAGAGTCAAGCAAGACTCCTCTGATGGCATAAGCTACACCTCGCCTGCCTGGAAATACTGTGCAGCAGTGGCAGCCATATGTCTGTATATCCCAAATCTAATTGGCTATTAATTCTCTCCTTGGAGGAATAACCCACCCACGGCTGATGCCACAAGCTTACATCCTCTAGTGATTAGGAGATGTTATAAGCCACAGTAAGACCCTGTCATATTTTACAGAAAAAATGTAATTCATGGATTACCATACCATCCAAACATCCGTGTCTATACCAAAGTAACCTACCATAACAATTAGCACTGTTTAAATAACTATATACCTAATTGTTTGTGCTTCATTAGTAGGATTGAAAGGTCATTCCTTGACAAAGTGTCAGTCCATGAAAGGAAACAGCCAGAACTGACCAGAGGCCAAAATGACAGCTCCAGAGAAAGAAGACTGTTTTGCCTCTCATCCACCTGTGCCCCTTTTCTAAGACTAGGGAACAATCTGTGGAAGAGGGGGCATGGTAGAATGTAAGAGCTTCAATTGGTGTGAATGGTGAAACTAAAGCAATATAGTCTGGACACTCATCTGATCAACTTGATGGAACATACAATCCCCTCCATCTGGCTGGTGGGGCCCATAGGCTGTGTGGGTTTGGGCACAACTGCTTGCAAATTGGTTTTACGTGAAGGATGCTTGAACTCATAAATTATTACTTATTGTTAAAAACTGAAAAAAAAGAAAAAAGTAGAAATTCATATTTCAATAAAAATGAAATGCTTTTAGATAAAAATAAAGAAATAAATGAAAGTAAATGTAAAAAAAATAAAATAAGGTTTGGTGACTCTGCGGCTTTCACGGGCTGACTTCTGAGGCACAGGAACTCAGAAATCACTCAGGCAGGTTGATTTTGGGGTAGATTGTCTCCTGGGCTGCTGGAAGGGGTTCGCAACTCTGAGCCCTCTTGTAGGGGGTGGCCGTCTGGGCAGGACCGCCCTTTGCCTTTGCAGCTGGTGACCAGCAGGTCGGGTTTGAGTTTGGTGCCTCTGTGGCTTTGTGCCAGCTGGCTCCTGAGGCACAGGAACCAGGAAGTCACTCAGGCAGGTACCAGGGCATGGGATAGGTCAGGCATATCCCACCTACCTGCAAACAGGAATTGGTGAGAGAGTATCCAATTGGACTTTTTTTGGAGAACCTACAGAAGAGGAAGAGAAGTGTGACTTAGGATTCCAATATCCAATGTATAAACAAAATTGAGAACCAAAAACCTAGACACGTCACTACTCCATAAGCAAGGAGGAGGAAAAAAAAAAAAAAAACATTGGAAGGAGAGAAGCAAAACCATCTGCTAACATAGTGAAAAGACATTTGTGATTTGAATCACAAAAGGGAAACCCACATGCCAGGGACACAACGAAGGGACAACATGGGAAAAGCACAGGATAATCCACCACCAGGCTCTACCAAACCTGTAGGAGATACCTACAATGGGATCACCTTGGACCTGACATAAGGAACAGATATTAGAGGAATAATTACAGACCTATGCAGAGAAAATAAGGAAAATAAAGAAAAATTCAGGGAACTAAAGAGAGAGAATGAAAAACTCAAAAAGGACCTAGAGGGAAACAATGACAAACTTCGGAAAGAACTAAAGGAAGAGATTGACAAACTCCAGAAAGAACTAGAGGGAGAAAAAAACAAGCTCCAAAAGGAAGTAGAAACAATGAAAAAGGAAGCCAACCAACGAAGTTAGGAGCACCAAGAAGAGATTGAGAAGCTCAAAAAGGAAATGGAAATAATAAAGAAAACACAGGATGAAACGAAAAACTAATTAGAACACTCGTCCAATCAAGAAGAAAGGAAAGGAAAAAGACTCAGAAATAGAATAGAGGAAGCAGAACAAAGAATATCAGATCTTGAAGATAACACAGAGCAACTAAAAAGCTCAAATGATGATTATGAAAAATTTAAAAACACACAAAAGTGGAACAACAAGGAAATATGGGACACTATGAAAAGGTCAAACCTCTGCATCATAGTAATGGAGGAAGGAAAAGAATCTCAAGAGAATAGTATTGATCAGATCTTCAACAGAATAATAGATGAAAATTTCCCCAAACTAAAAATAGACAATCCCATACAAATATAAGAAGCACATAAGAATCCAAATAGACAAGATCAGAAAAGAAAATCCCCATGCCATATCATAGTTAAAATGATAGATGCCCAAAACAAAGACAAAATTCTGAAGGCTACAAAAAAAGTCACATACAAAGGGAATCCCATCAAAATTACAACTGACTTCTCAGTGCAAACCATGAAAGCAAGAAGAAAATGGAGCAAAGCATTCCCAGTGTTAAAGGACAATGGATGCCAACCCAGAATACTTTACCCAGCAAAAATGTTGACTCTAGAAGGAGAGAGAAAAATCTCCCATGGCATGCACAAGATGATAGAATACATATCTGGAAAACCAACTCTTCATAAAATACTTGAAGCAATTCAAAGGGCAGAAGAGAGGAGCAATAATCCTCAAACACCTAGGAAAAGAAACTAATAAAAACATAACCATAGAAACAAAATCAGAGGCTAGAAGTCCCAATGGATAATAAAGTGAAAGGAAGCAACAGCCATCTTTCAATTATAACCTTATATATTAATGGGCTAAACTCTCCAATCAAAAGGCATAGCCTTGGAGAATAGATTAGGAAACAAAACCCATCTATATGCTGTCTACAGGAAACCCATCTCGATTTCAAGGATAGGCACCAACTTAAAATGAAAGGATGGAAGAAAGTATTCCAAGCAAATGGTACCAAAAAAAGTGGGTGTTGCTATTCTAATATCAGACAAAATAGACTTCAAAGCAAAACAAATCAAAAGAGACAAAGAAGGCCATTACATCTTTATTAAAGGAGCAATTGATGATGAAGATCTCAAAATGATGAATATATACGCACCAAACACCGGTGCACCAAACTTTATAAAAAGAACTCATCAGTATCTCAAGGCACAGATTAACCCCAGCACACTAATAGTAGGTGACTTCAATACACCATTAAGTCCCCTAGACAGATCAACAGTACAAAGGGTAAACAGAGAGACATCTTACCTAAATGATACAATACACCAAATGGACCTCACAGACATCTATCGAATAATTCACCCAAAAACTAGATAATACACTTTCTACTCAGCACCTCACGGAACATTCTCAAAAATAGAACATATACTGGGACACAGGAAAAACTCAACAAATACAAAAAGATTGAAATAATCTCATGCATTCTATCAGACCACAGTCCAATAAAACTCAATGTCAACACCAAGATAAACCTTACAACTTACAAGAACACATGGAGACTAAACAACACTCTCCTGAATAATGAATGGGTCAAGGAAGAAATAAAGAAAGAAATAAAACCATTCCTGGAACTGAATGACAATGATAATACAACACATCAAAACCTATGGGACACTTAAAACAGTTCTAAGGGGGAAGTTTATAACTCTAACTGCCTACATTAAAAAAACAGGAAGAGCACAAGTGAATGATCTAACAATGCAGCTAAGAATACTTGAGAGACAACAACAAATGAACCCTAACGCAGCAGACAAGAAGAAATAACAAAAATCAGAGCAGAGATCAAAGAAATAGACACAAAGAAAACCTTACAAAAAATCAATGAATCCAAAAGTTGGTACTTTGAGAGAATAAACAAGATAGACAAACCTCTCACCCAGTAAAGCAAAAGAGTAGGAACAACTCCAAATCAATAGAATTGTGATGAAAGTGGAAATATCACAACAGACAGTGAAAAGATCCAGGCAATCATATGGGAATACTTCAGAAACCTATATTCTACTAAGTTTGAAAACCTAGAAGAAATGGATGAATATCTGAAATCCTGGGAATCATCAAAGCTTAACCAAGAAGAGATTGACAGCCTAAATAGACCAATAATACGGGAAGAAATTGAAGATGTAATAAGTAGCCTCCCAAACAAAAAAGGCCCAGTCCAAAATGGTTTCACAGCAGAATTCTATAAAATATTTCAAAAGACTTACAACCATTACTACTCAAGTTGTTTAGAAGGATACAAAGGAGGGATTTCTCCCAGATTCCTTCTATGAAGCTAGCATCACGCTATTACTCAAACCAGGTAAAGATACAACCAAAAAGGAGAACTATAGACCCATCTCCCTAATGAAAACAGATGCCAAAATTCTAAACAGGATAGTGGCAAATCACATACAGAACCACAACAAGAATATCATCCATCATGACCAAGTTGGATTCATACCAGAGATGCAGGGATGATTCAACATACGAAAATCAATAAATATCATCAAACATATAAATGGACTGAAAGACAAAAACTGCACCACCATCTCAATTGACGTGGAGAAAGCCTTTGACAAAATCCACCATCTCTTCATGTTTAAAGTCCTAGAGGGAATTGGACTGAAGGTATCATTCCTCAATGTAATCAAAGCCAGATACATGAAACCCACAGCCAAAATCATCCTAAATGGGGAAATGACAGACACATTCCCTGTGAAGGTAGGAACTCGGCAAGGCTGCCTCCTGTCCCCACTCCTTTTCAATATAGTGCTTGAAACCCTTGCTAGGGCAATAAGGCAAGAAAAGGAAATTAAAGGTGTTCTAATTGGAAAAGAGGAAGTCACGCTATCCCTTTTGGCTGATGATATGATTGTCTATCTAAAGCATGCAAAGAACTCCATCAGAAAACTCCTAGAAACGATTAAGAACTTCAGTAAAGTGGCAGGATACAAAATAAATCTAGAAAAATCAGTAGCCTTTATTTACACCATCAACACGCAACTGAAGAAGGACTACAAGGAGACCTTCCCACTCACAGTAACCTCAAAAACAATAAAATTCCTAGGAACGAACCTAACCAAAGACAACAAGGATCTCTACAACAAAAATTTTAAACCCCTGAAGAAGGAAATTGAGGAAGACATCAGAAGATTGACAAACCTCTCATGCACATGGATTGGGAAAATAAATATAGTAAAAATATCCATTATACCCAAACTCTTGTACAGATTTAATGCAATCCCAATCAAAATTCACAAGAGCTTCTTCACAGTCCTGGAAAACAAATCCTCAATTTCATTTGGAAAAACAAAATACCCTGAATAGCCAAAGCAACCCTGTGCTAAAAGATCAATACAGGGGGGATCACTCTACCAGACATCAAAATAAACTACAGGGCTATAATTACAAAAACAGTCTGGTACTGGCACAAAAACAGACCAGTTGACCAAAGGAATAAAACTGAAGATCCAAATCTGAGCACATACAATTTCAGCCACCTCATATTTGACAAGGGGGCCAAGAAGACACAATGGAGAAAAGACAGCATTTTCAGTAAGTGGTGTTGGCAAAACTGGATCACCACCTGTAGAAGAATGAAATTAAACCCCTACCTACTGCCCTGTACAAAAGTCAATTCCAGATGGATCAAAGACCTCAGTGTGAAACCCTAAACTCTGGAGGTGGTAGAAGAGAAACTTGGCAGCAAACTACAAGTCATAGGCATAGGAAAAGACTTCCTAAATCAGACAGCAGCTGCACAAGAAATAAGATCAACAATTGACAAATGGGATCTCATTAAACTCAAAAGCTTCTGTACATCAAAAGAAACAATCAAGGATGTGAAGAGAAAACCCACAGAGTGGGAAGAAATCTTCTCTGCAGATACATCTGACAAAGCATTAATTTCCAGAGTATACAAGCTACTCAAAAAACAAAGAAGAAAGAAAACAAATGAATCACTCAAAAGATGGAGCAAAGAACTGAATAGAGACTTCACAGAGGAGGAATTAGAGATGGCTGAGACACACCTTAAAAACTGTTCAACATCACTGATAATTAGGGAAATGCAAATTAAGACCACTTTAAGATATCATGTCACTTTGATAAGACTGGCCAGCATCAAGAAAAAAATGATATCAAGTGCTTGAGTGGTTGTGGGGAAAGGGGAACACTCATCCATTGCTGGTGGGGATGTAATCTTGTACAGCCACTATGGAAAGCATGGTGGAAAACTATTAGAAGACTCAAAATGAGCTTGCCATTTGACCCAGTCACATCCCTTCTGGGTATATACCCACAAGACTCATCTTACTGCAGAAATACATGCTCAGCTATATTTATTGCAGCTTTGTTCACAATAGCCAAACCTGGAACCAACCCAAATGCCCCTCAACTGACGAGTGAATAGAGAAAATGTGGTAAATGTACACAATGGAGTTCTATGCAGCGGTAAAGAAAGACAACCTCATGATCTTTGCAGGTAAATGGATGGAGGTAGAAGACATTATATTAAGTGAATTAACATAGTCCCAGAGAAACAAACAACGAATATGTGTATGCTAGCACCAATAACCCAGTTACAAATATTTCTTGTGGAGAGGGATGCATATTAAAGAACTACAACAGAAAGACTGCATCAGAAAAGTGACTGAAATGGTCAATCGGGAAGGGTGACAGGGGCGGGAGAGGGACACTGGTGTATATTCGATTAATGCATATTTAATTGACGTGAGTTCCACAAGTATAAATTTTGCCCAGACTCTGTCTACAGGTTACATGATGCTTTAGGACATAATAAAAGTAAGTATGTGTATATTAAACAACATTGGTTTAAAGGTTCTGATAAAAACTTTAATGCACCTGAGTTAAATGGAAATATAAATTGTTGTTGTTGACATTTGTTTTAGTTAAAATCTGTATAAAAATAACTTTGGGATTAGCACATACAAATGTTCTCTCTAATTTTTCTGTTGTAAGTATCACCTTGTAGCATTCTCTTTTACCAGTAGGATGAGGTAACTTGAAAAATTAAGTTTGATTTCCAAGTTAACCATATACCATCACCCAAAACAGCATGGGTGAATTTGATGAAATCTGTGCCTTGATTCCAGCCTATAGGTATGTGTAATACAACTGTCTTTTTGAGACTCATGGGTCAAAAAGCAAAAACCTAAAAAAACAGAGGGATACAGATAGATATGAAACCTTTTTGTCAATAACCTTGTAATGCAAATCTTAAAACTAACTATGGGAAAAGATTTGTATGTTCCAACAGGTCAAAATGTCACCAACTTAATGGCTGAGAAGAAAATATACAGCTTTGCTTCGTGTAGGATGTACCAGGAAGTGCCAGCAGAAAGGTTGGCCTGTCTGAACATTGAAAGGAAGAAAAGCCTCAGATTGCTACAGACATCAAACTTCTCGGGTGGATCCTACTTGTAACAACTATTTCAAATGAGTCTTAATGAAACTTACCTTCTAGGTGCTGCAAGGTTTTAATACGAGAGACTTTCTTACCCCCCCATAGAACAAGGAGAAATATGATGATGATGAGGTCGTTCTCTAACTGTAAATTGGAGCCAACTGTTATAGAGGTAATCTTATAAAACCAATAAAACTGCCTTCTTTAATTGACTCATAGACATAGGAACCATGAAAAGGATTATTCTCTATTCAGAACCAAATATAATACTAAAGTCTCCTTAAGCTATGCACTTAAGCAAAATATATTAATACAGGAGAGCTCTGATAGCAATGGATTATTCTGCCAAGGAGATGTTGGCCACGGGATCCAAGAACCCTCCCCCCCAAAAAAAAGGTAAAGGCTTCTTGCCTGTAAACTGGGATACCTGCAAGAAGAGAGGCAATAAGGCCCTGCTGTCGAAGACCTGATGTAAGCATGGGAAAGATGTATTGAGACCGCACTTGCAAGTGTACAGTTGGTCTCTGGAATACCAGAGAGTGTTACCAAAGGCCACTAAACCAATAAAGCAAATATAGGTCTCCTTGAGTCAAGCAAGACTCCTCCGTCAGCACCAGCTACACCTCACCTGCCTGGAAATACTGTGCAGCAGTGGCAGCCATGTGCCTGTATATCCCAAATCTAATTGGCTATTGGCTCTCCCCTTGGAGAAATAACCCATGGCTGATGCCACAAGCTTACATCCTCTAGTGGTTAGTTAAGATGTTATAAGCCACAGTAAGAAGTAAGACCCTGGCACATTTTACAGAAAAAAACGTAATTCATGAATTAACATACCATCCAAACATCGTCTATACCAAAGTAACCCTTACCATAACTGATCCATCCATCGGGTCAGTCAACGGGGGTCTGGAAGAGAGGGTTGGGTGGGAAGGGACAAGAGGACACAAGAATGGAGACAAGACAGGTTCTGATCACGTCTCGTTTATTGTAGGAACTCAAGCAGAATATATAGGGCAGGGAAGGAAGAAACAAATTCAGACTGCCAAATCCCAATGGTTTTACCACAGTGGAAAGAATGTGCAGATACAGAACTTTACTTCAGGCAAACATTTGCAACACGTCCTGTTGTCAGGTTGAGCTACAGTGGGCTCAGACTTCCTCGTGACTGACCCAAAGCCCCTAGAAACTGCTTAGTGGGAAAACACTGCCAGATGGCTAAGCTTTCCTGAGAGCCCCACACATAACTATTAGTACTGCTCAAATACCTATATATCTAAATTGTTGTGCTTTTTTAGTAGGATCGAAAGGTTACCGCTGGACAAACTGTCAGCCCATTGGAAAGAAACAGTCAGAATTGACCAGAGGTCCAAGGACAACAGCTCCAGAGAAAGATAGACTGTTTTGCTTCTCGTCTACCTGTGCTCCTATTTCTAAGCCTAGGGAACAATCTGCGAAGAGGGGCATGATAGAATGTTAAGGCGCAATTGGGTGAATGTTGAAACTAAAACAATATAGACTGGACACTTATTTGATCAACTGATTGAACATACCAAGCCCCCACCAGCGTGGTGGGACCCATGGGCTGTGTGGATTGGGCACAACTCCTTTCGCAATTGGTTTACATGAAGGATGCTTTGTACTTATAAAATTATACTTATTGTTAAAAAATGAAAAAATATAAGATAAAAAATTTTTAAAAATATATTTAAATAAATAAATAAATAATAAATAAAATAAAAAATTGCTTATCACCTATCCCAGCCATACCACTCCTGGGGTATATACCCAAAGGGACAATCCTACCACAAGATTACATTTGCCACTGGATGTTATCTGCAAGCATTCTCTTCACAATAGCAAAGAGCTGGAAGCATCCCAAATGCCCCTCAACAGTTGACTGGATAACAAAAATGTGGTATATCAACACAATGGAGTTCTATTGTAGCAGTAAAGAAATGATGACATCATAAACTCTGCAAGTAAATGGATGGAAAAAAAAAAAAAAAAAAAAAAAAAAAAAAAAAAAAAAAAAAAAAAAAAAAAAAAAGTCAAATGGTTTCCCTCATTTGGATGCTAACACCAAATTCTCCAGTTGGTAGCCAAACTGAGCAATTTATTATTATAATTCATCTGTACCTGAAAAGAACTGTGCTATTATATTGTTAATCTATAAATGGGCTCTAGATTTGTCTTTCCACTTAAACTCACACATTGTAATTACCATACTTGGGTGTAAGATATATATTCATATTCTAAAAAAAAAAAAAAAAAAAAAAAAAAAAGAGAGATGATCTTCTTTAACAGAGTGACTAGGTAGATTGACCAGACCCCAGAGAATGAGCTTGCACTGAGGATGTCTGGGTACACTAACTTGACTCAATAGGCCTTAATATAAATGACAGAATGCAAAAAATTCAGTGGGAGGGGGGAGCTATGGGAGGGTACGCATGGGGGAAGGGGCATAAAAATGAGTAAGATGGTTTGCATGAAATACACAAATTTCAATAAAAATACACAAAAAAGAGAAAAAGGAAACCTGTTCAGTTCCTAGTGACCAGGAAGCAGAGAGAAACAGAGAAAGAGAGAGAGAGAGAAAGAGAGAGAGAGAGAGAGAGAGAGAGAGAGAGAGAGAGAGAGAGAGAGAGAGAGGTCTTTGGCCCAAACCAGAATCCTGGCATATTGCCTCACTTTCTACTTGGGACACCTCGAGCTTCACCACACACTCCATCACCTTCTGCAGACAGACAATGCTCATGTTGCTGCTGGTGACTTCAGAGTCAAGTCCCAGACAGAACTGGCCAAGCACCAGTCTGTGAAGAGTGACATCCATGTACTCAGTTGTACCACAAGGTTGCCGTTAGAGACAGAAATTAAAGCTGTTAAGGAGGAGCTGCTGTTCATTATGAATAATAAGGAGGAAGTCAAAGACCTGGAAGTCCTGATCACCAGTTATGATTTGACCATAGTGAAAAATGGATCCCCCCCCCAAATCTCAAGACCTCAGCAAGTTCATGGCAGACATCCAGGCCTAGTATAAAGAGCTGGATCAGAAAAGCCATGAGGAAGTGGACAAAGATTAGTTCCTTCAGATTGAGGAGAGCAGCACAATGGTCACCACCTAGTCCACTGAGGTCAAAGATCCTGAGCCCACACTCAAGGAGCTGGGCCCTGCAGGTGGACCTCGACTCCTTGAGAAATCAGAAGGTCAGTTTGGCACAGTTTGAAGGACTGCCGGCTAGCCTGGGTTGTTGGAGCTGTTCAATGGGGTCTTGTTGCACCTCGAGTCTGAGCTAGCACAGACTTGTGAAGTGGAGAAGTGGCAGGCCCAAGAGTATGAGACCCTGCTGAACATCAAGGTCCAGCTGGTGGCTGAGAGTCCCAACTATTGCCACCTGCTGGAAGAGGGAGAGTACTGCTGTCTCAATGACTCCCTGTACAGCAGCAATTCCAAGCCAACCATCCAGAAAACAACCACCCTGGAAGTTATAGAGATCTGCCTGCCTCTGCTTCCCAATAGCTAGGATTAAATGTATGCATCACCATGCTGCAGGCCCTACCAGTCTTTTCAAATAGCCTGGGCCAGAGGCTTTATTGATCTTGTCAGTTTGGGGAACTTCCTGAGTCTTACTGATTCAGAATTCTTCAAGAATGAAATGTTTCAATTCAGAGGGAATAGCTACAGAACACATTTATTGCCTGATACTGTCCCATTGGACCCCACTCCCTAAAGTTCCCATCACCTCCCAATAGCCCATTCTGCTGTGAATCCATGAATAGATGAATGTTCTGATCAGCCCAGAGCCCTTATGTTCTCATCACTTTCCAGTGGCCATACCTCTGAACTGCTGACCTGGGGACCCAGGCTTCTAACAAGTGAGCCTTTGAGGAACAGTGAATCTACAGCATAGTACCCTGCCACTATGGAATTCCTAAGGCTTATCAAGTTGAGAGTTTAGAAGTGTTATAATGTATCTCTTGCACGTTGAAGGAAACCATTCTGGAATCTGGAAGGTGACAGAGCTCACAGAAGATGTTCCTTGATGTGTTATTCATAAGTTTCTCTGTTATAACAATTTCCTGAGGGATGGAGCAGGCTTGTCCCTGCAGAGAGAACACAAATACTAGTGGAGGTAAATGTATGCAAAGTTAGAGTGAAGATGAAGGAAACACAATATTAAAGATTTCCATGTGCTGTTTGGAGGCCTAGCTCAAGGGTTGAACAGGTACTTAGGATGCTCGAGGCCCAGGGTTTGTCTCCAGCAGGAATCAATCAATAAGTACATAAGATGTGAAAAGTCAGCAGGTGAGTATGTGTTGTAGTCTGTCTTCCATTGCTGTGACAAAACACTCTGACCAACACCAAGTGGACAAAGATTAGTTCCTTCAGATTGAGGAGAGCAGCACAATGGTCAACACCTAGTCCACTGAAGTCAGAGATCCTGAGCCCACACTCAAGGAGCTGGGCCCTGCAGGTGGACCTCGACTCCTTGAGGAGGAAAGGGTTTATTCAGCTTACATCTCCTGGGTCACAGTTCAGCACTCAGGGAGCCCAAGGCAGGAACTCAGGGCAGGAACCTGGAGGCAGGAGCTGAAGGACAGGCCATGGAGGAATGCTGTTCACTGACTTTCTCCCCTGGCTCATGCCCAGCCTGTCTTCTTATACGGTGCCCAGGGTGGCACCACTCATTATGGGCTGGGCCCTCCCACACTGCTAAACAATCAAGACAATACTCCACAGACGTTGCCACAGGCCAATCCAATGAGCCAATTCCCCAATTGAGGCTCCCTCAACCCAGATATGTCACGTTGACACTAAAGCTATCCAGCACAGTATGGCAGGTGAGCACTCTCATTTTGAACAAAGCCTTCATCTCAGTGGGACATAGGAAGGTGAACACTGTGGGCCATAGAAGGAGGGGGTGTCGTACAGAGGAGTGGGTAGGGAAATGATGTCAGTTAGTGCAGGTACTTGATTCAAACCTATACTAAAAGGCTTCCAGAGATGTATAGAGTTAGAGCCCAGCCTTGGGGGGAGAGTCCTAGGGGAGGATATTAGTACCTCCCCATGCTGTTTTCAATAGGCTGTTTCCTCCCTTTGTACCTCCATAAAATGAAAATGATCACTTCCCAGGGTGCACAGAAAAAGAAATGACTTGCATGGGTGTAAGGGGAATGGTTCTGTACCAGCATGATCCCTCTAGCAAGGGGGATGGGAAGAGGAAGGAGGATGGGTGGAGGGGTTAGTGATTAAAATTTAGTTTTGAACCTAGTGAGTTAGAAATCGTAATTCTTTTCCACGGTTGTGATTTTGCCCTCTAGAGAGATTCTGGAAACATCTGGAGACAGTATTCATTGTCAGCAGAGTGGAATGGCAGTCTGTCCTGCATCAGTGCCCCATACACACTGCAAAATGGCAGTAGAGCTAAGGCTGGGTATTTCCACTCTTCAGACAACCTATGATTCATATTCTTGCTAGATCCAAAGTTCTTTTGAGGAATGGGAGTTAGAATAAAAATTAAAGAGATCAAAAAATGACGATGACCTTTTTTGGATTTCTCTCCTTCCTTCCTCCCTCCGTCCCCCTCTCTTTCCTTCCTTCCTTCCTTCCTTCCTTCCTTCCTTCCTTCCTTCCTTCCTTCCTTCCTTCCTTTCTCTCTCTCTCTCTCTCTCTCTCTCTTTCTTTCTTTCTTTCTTTCTTTCTTTTTTTTTTTTTTT
>VZQC01010358.1:2380401-2438814 GCA_009823505.1 Rhizomys pruinosus | reverse complement strand
TATATATATATATGAAAAAAAGAATTATAGAAGATGTGTATTTTCGAAATGTTCTATTATGGTAGAGGTTTTGAGACAAGTTCTGGGGCAGTGCAAGTTGACCAGGCAGTGGCTATGTACAAAGATGACCTTGAGCTGTTCATACTGCTCCTAGCTCTGGAGTGGTTGTGATTCCAAACCTGTATGCTACTTTCCCAGTGTAGAAGGGGCTGCAGAATTGAATCTAGGTCTTTCAAGTATAATAGGCAGACACTCTACCCACTGTGCTACATTCTCAACACCCTAGTATTCCATCATGGAAGTTATTTGACCATTTACAAGTCTCATATTAAGGAAGCCTATTTGTTATTGGTCAGCTATTATAAGTCATGTTTTACTGTTGGTTGTTTTAATTTAAAATCTCAGGGCAAAATCCAGCCTTTCTCCATCTACAATAAGTGAAGGCTTTCCCTCCAGTATTAAAGGCCATGTAGTTTTCAATTCAGGATCTGAAGTCCCTGTTTCTTCTTCCTCATTTTGCACCTCCCTGATCCAAGTAGATGTCAATTTATCTCTTCCACTGTGCACCTGATCACTGATGTGGACTACTGAGAATCATTGCAATATATTTGAGGACAATAATGCAGTATGGGCCTCAACAAGTGGGTTTGCAAAAACAATGCATTTCCATGGAAGATTTGAATTGAGAACAGGGTTTGATTTTAAATAATTACTTTGAATTGTGTAAGATACACTAAAATCACTGAGTGTTTTCTATGAACATAGGTCTTTAAAAATCTTTTATTTATTATTTTCATTTTATGTGTGTGAGGGTTTTGTCTGTATGTATGTAAGTGTACCACATGCATGCAATGCTAGCAGAGGCAAGAAGAGGGTGTCAGATCCACTAGAACTGGAGTTATGAATGATTCTTAGCTGCCGTGTGGGTGTGGGAATTGGACCCAGGTACTCTGGAAATATTCTTAACTGTCAAGCCACCTCTCTAGGCATGTAGAGAGGTCTTTAAATTTTTTGTCTGTATTGTATTTCTTTTAGGAAGTGTGTGTGTGTGTGTGTGTGTGTGTGTGTGTGTCCACGTGTGTGCACATCTGCCATAGCAGGAATATGGTCAGAAGAAATCTTGCTAGACTTTCTCTTCTTCCACATGTGGTTCTGGGGCTTAAAATCAGGTCATCAAGCCCTGGGGTTTGGTGCTTTTCTGTACTGGGCCATCTCACTGGCTCATATATATGGAGAATAATATGTGGGTTTAAGACCCCTTCTCACAAATGCTTGAGATCAGAGCTGTATTCAACTATAGAGTTTCATGTGTGTTTTCTCAGACTTTGGAATATTTTAATATATAATGAGATATGTTTGGGTCAAGACTAAATGTAAAACACTAAATTTACTTATGCTTCATAGTCACATTATGTGAATCTATCTACATAGATAGAGTTAATTTTTTTTAACTTTTTTAAAATTTTATTTACTTTTGTATGTGTATGAACGTACTGTCTGCATGTAGGTCTGTGCACCTGTGTCGTGCAATGTCTTGGAGGTCAGAAGAGGGCAATGGATTCCCCTGGAACTGGAGTTAAAGACAGTTCTCAGCCACCATGTGGGTGCTGGGGATCAAACCCGGGTCCTCTGAAAGAGCAGTCAGTGCTCTTAACTGCTAGGCCATCTCTCCAGCCCCTATAGACTTAGTTTTATTCAGTGTTTTTAGTGTGCTTTCCTTTTGGCTGCAAGCTATCCTGAGTTGAAATATGGTACTTTAAAAAACTTGAGACTTTTCAACAACTCACACTCTTCCACACCTCCAAGTTCCTGTGTTGAAGTTTGGTTCCCACTGCAGCAAGGTTTAGAAGCTGGGTCTTTGGGAGGTGACCTAGTGATCAGAAGGTGTCTGACCTCATCAATGGGCCCACCAATGGAGGGAGTCATGGCTTAATGGGTTTGTGGATTTGTAAGCTGGGCTTTGTCATAAAAGCAATTTTCATTTCCTTGCTTTCTGGTTGCTCCAGGTCTGAGCTGATTTCCTCACAGGTACCCAGTGACCAGACAGTCAAAGTGCTGAACCTCTGTGCCAATATAAATCTTTCCTTACTGACACAATCATCTCTCAGGTGACTGAAAGTTGAGAAACACATTTTGGATTCTTCCTTGTTGGGTTAAGGATACTTAACCCGGAGTGCTTGCTATTGATTATGCTCTTCTTGCACTATCCACGTGCATGCTGGATTTCAATCTAGAATAAACAGATGTTTTCTGCTCACAAGGTCTGCTATGGAATGTTTGCATGAGACTGCTCTGAGAAAAGATAACATTTTCCACATGCCATGGACACAAAGAAGAGACAACATGGGAAAGGTGCAGGATAAATCTACACCAGGCTCTACCAACCCTGTGGGAGTTTTCTACAGTTGGATCCCCCTGGGGTTGGCCGAGGACACAGATATTAGAGGAACAATTGTGGACATATTCAAAGAAATCAAAGAATATAAAGAACAAGTCAGAGAACTAAAGAGAGAGAATGAAAAACTCAAGAAGGACCTCGAGAGAGAGAATGACAAACTTTGGAAAGAAGTGGAAACACTGAAAAGATCCCATGTTCAAAAAGAAAAGGAAACCAATCAGCAAAGCGAAGAGCTACAGGAATAGATTGAGAAGCTCCTAAAGGAAGTGGAAATACTAAAGAAAACACAAGATTAAATGAAAAAGGAAATCAAACACTCATCCAATCAAGAGTAAAGGAACAGAAAAAGCCTCAGAAGTAGAATTGAGGAAGCATAACAAAGATTATCAGACCTGGAAGATAACACAGAACAAGAAAAAACATCAAGTAAAGATTATGAAAAATTTAAAAATACACAAAAGTGGAAAAACCAGAAATTGTAGGAAGTTATGAAAAGATAAAACCTCTGCATCATAGGAATAGAGGAAGGAGAAGAATCCCAAGAGAATGGTATTGATCAGATCTTCAACAGAATAATAGATGAAAATTTCCCCAAACTAAAAAAAAAAAATACAAAAACAATAAGTACAAAAACTCCAACAGACAAGATCAGAAAAGAAACTTCCCGTGCCATATCATAGTTAAAACGCTAGATGCCTAAACAAAGACAAAATTCTGAAAGCCACAAGAGAAAAACAACAAGTTGTATATAAGGGGAAAACTATCAGAATTACAACTGACATTACAGTGCAAACTATGAAAGCAAGAAGAAGGTGGAGCAAAGCATTCACAGTGTTAAAGGACTATAGATGCTAACCCAGGTTACTATACCCAGCAAAAATGTCGATTATAGTTGAAGGAGAGAGAAAAATCTTCCATGACATAAACAAGATGGAAGAATACATGTCCAGAAAACCAACCCTTTAGAGAATACTTGTAGCAATTCAAAGGAAAGAAGAAAGGAACACCTATCCCCAGGCACCTAGAAAGAGAAATTAATAAAAGCATAACTGCAGACATAGAAACCTAGACCAAAAATGCAAATGGATAATAAAGTGAAAGGAAGCAACACACATCTTTCAGTTATAACCTTAAATATCAATCAGCTAAATTTCCTAATCAAAAGACATAGACTAGAATATTGGATTATGAAACAGAACCCATCTATATGCTGTCTATAAGAAACGCATCTTACCTTCAAGGATAGGCAACACGTTAAAGAGAAAAGATGGAAAAAATATTCCATGCAAATGGTACCAAAAAGAATGCACGTGTTGCTATTTTAATATCAGACAAAATAGACTTCAAAGTAAAAGAAATCAGATGAGACAAAGAAGGCCATTACATTTTTATCAAAGCAACAATTCACCAAGATTTTACAATCATGAATATATATGCACGAATCTCTGGTGCACCAAACTTTATAAAGACAATTATCCAGGACCTCAAGGCACAGACCCATAATATATGAAGAAATTGAAGGTATAATAAGAAATCTCCCAACTAAAAAAGCCCAGGCCCAGATGGTTTCACATCAGAATTCTATAAAATGCTTCAAATAGATTTACAACCATTATTACTCAAACTGTTTAGAAGGATACAAACAGAGGAACTTCTCCTAAACTCCTTCTATGAAGCCAGCATCGCTCTAATACCAAAACCAGGCAAAGATACAACCAAAAAGGAGAACTAGAGACACATCTCATTAATGAAAACCGATGCAAAAATTGTCAGCAAAATACTTGCAAACCGCATACAGATCCACATCAAGAAGATCATCCATCATGACCAAGTTGGATTAATATCAGAGATTCAGGGATAGTTCATCATATGAAAAATCAACAAATATCATAAAACATATAAATGGACTGAAAGAGAAAACCACATGATAATATCAATTCACTTAGAATAAAACTCTGTCAAAATCCAGCACCCCTTCATGCTTAAAGTTCTAGAGGGAATTGCATTGAGGGATCATTCCTAAATGTAATCAAAGCCATATATAGGAAACCCACAGCCAATATCTTCCTAAATGGGGAAATGACCGAAGCATTCCCTTTAAACGTAGGAACTTGGCAAGGCTGCTCCTGTCACCACTCCTCTTCAATATAGTGCTTGAAACTCTTGCTAGGGCAATGTGATGGTTAATCCTGTGTGTCAACTTGACTGGACTAAGGAACAAATAAGAGTAAAAGGATGTTTGGATTGGACCACCTCAACCCGGATGGCCCACCCCAAATGAGGGCGTTACCTTCTGCTGGCAGGCAGTATAAAAGGCCACAGCAGAAGGAGCTGATCCCTTTTTCTCCTGCAGCTTGCCTCTCTCATCTGGTGAGTTTGTCTTGCTGCTGTGATCAACCTTTCAGATCCCAGCATTTACCAAGAACAGCAGATCTCCTGGAATCCATTCAGGCCTTCAGCACTAGATTGGGACTACTGAGACATCCAGCATTGCGGACTGAGCAGTTCCCTGGATTCTCTCAGCTTTTCCAGTGTGTTGCAGCTACTGTTGGACCCTTGAACTCTGTCACATGAGCAAATCAATAAATTGTTTATAGCCATATATCTGTCCTGTTAATTCTGTTTCTTTAGAGAACCCTGACTAATACAGATTGTGGTACCAGAAGTGGTTGTAGAGAAACAGAATTGAAAGGATGAATTTCTTTTTTTTTTAATTAGTTTTTATTGATGCTTTGTGCATTTCATACATTTTTTCCAATTCAGTTCAGGCTTATTTCCCTTTCCCTCCCCCCCACCCACACCCCATCCCAGATCATGCATTCTGCCATAACTGTCCTGCATCTTTCTCTCAGTTTTTTTTTTNTTGTATGACTACCAGCTATTATGATAGTTCATCTAATAGCAGAGTCACTGCTCCTGAGGTAACCATTTAAGATTACAGAAAGAAAGATAATGGCACGTTTTACTATATTGTATTATCAACTGTAATGAGTTTGCTTTTTTTGGACATAGCAACTTTGGATTCCTTCCATTGTTATAGATTCTTCTTAATATCAGTTCCACTATAGTAACTATTTTAATTTAATTTTTCTATAAAAAAGAAAATAAAACATAGCTATTTATCTTATTTATTAAAAAATCATGGTCTTATTATATTATTTTAAGTGAAGTAACACAGTCTCAAACAAACAAGGAACGAATGGTATCCCTCATCTGTGGATGCTAGCTCCAATTACCTAGTAGTGACTATTTCTTGTACAGGGCTCCTTGAGCTTTTGTCCAAGTCATTGGGAGTGGAGCATATTGGAAAGAACAACAACAACAGCAACAACAACAACAACAACAATAGAAAAGACTGCGTCAAAGAACTGACTAAAATGGTGAACTTCTGCTCAAAACAGTCAACTTCTATATCAAGAATTTTGAGAAAGACTGAGAAAAAGATAAAAAACATGTTTGGCAGAATGCATAAGCTCTGGTGGGGTGGGAGGGTAGGGAGGGGGACATGGATCTAGATTTGATTTGTAACATAATCTTGTAAAAACAATAAAAGAATAAAAAAAATTCTGTAGCCTTTCTTTATACCGACAACAAGCAACTGAAGAAGGAATGCAAGGAGACCTTCCCACTCACAAAAGACTCAAAAATAATAAAATACCTAGGAACAAACCTAACCAAAGACACCAAATTTCTCTACAAAATATTAAACTCCTGAAGAAGATAATTGAAGAAGACATCAGAAGACGGCAAAGCCATGCTCATGAATTGGGAAAATTAAAATAGTAAAAATGTCTATTCTACCCAAACTCATGTACAGATTTGTTGCAACCCCAATTAAAATCCGCAAGAGTTTTTTCACAGGCTTGGAAAAAAGTCCTTAATTTCATTTGGAAAAATAAAAGACCCCAAATAGCCAAAGCAACCCTGGGTGAAAAGAGCTACACAGGGGGGATCTCTGTACCAGACTTCAAACAATACTACAGGGCTATAGTCATAAAAACAGCTTGGTACTGGAAAAAAAAAAACAGACTTGTTGACCAATGGAAGAAAACTGAATATCCAAACTTGAGCACATACAATTTTAGCCACCTTATATTTGGCAAGAGTACCAAGAAGTCACAATAGAGGAAAGACTGCATCTTCAGCAAGTGGTATTGGAAAAATTGGATCACCACTTGTAGAATGAAATTAAACCCCTACTTCTTGCCCTGTACAAAAGTCAACTCCAGATGGATCAAAGACCTCAACTTGAAACTCCAAACTCTAAAGGCAATATTAGAAAAAGTTGGCACCAGACTACAAGACATAGGCATAGGAAAAGACTTCCTAAATCAGAAAGCAGCTGCACAAGAATTAGCATTGACACATCAGACCTCATTAAACTCAAAAGCTTATGTACATCAAAATAAGCAATCAAGGAAGTGAAGAGAAAACCCACAGAGTGGGAGGAAACATTCACTGCAGATACATCTGACAAAGCATTGATTTCCAGAATATATAAACTACTCAAAAAACAAAGAAAAAGAAAACAAATGACCCACTCAAAAGATGGAACAAAGAGCTGAACAGATACTTTACAAGTGAGGAATTAGAGATGTCTGAGAAACATCTTAAAAAGTGTTCAAGGTTGCTAATAATTAAGGAAATGAAAATTAAAACCACTTTAATATATCATCTCACACCAATAAGACTGGCTAGGATCAAGAAAACAAATGATACCAAGTGCTGGAGAGGTTGTGGGGAAAGGGGAACTTTCATCCACTGATGGTGGGAATGTAAACTCGTACAGCCACTGTGGAAAGCACTGTGGAGAACCCTTGGAAGTCTTGGAATGAACATGCCACCTGACGCAGCCATACCACGCCTGGGTATGTACCCACAAGACTCATCTTACCACAGAGATACATGCACAGCCATGTTTATTGCAGCTCTCTTCACAATAGCAAGGAGTTGGAACCAACCCAAGTTCCCCTCAACTGACGAGTGGATAGAGAAAATGTGGTACATCTACACATTGGAGTTCTATGTAGCGGTAAAGAAAGATGACATCATGAACTTTACAGGTAAATCAATGGAGCTAGAAGATATCATGCTGAGTGACTAACACAATCCAAGAAAAACAAATGATGAATGGTATCGCTCATCTGTGGATGGTAGCACCAGTTACCTAATTGTATGGCAAACAGAGCAATGTTAATGTGATCTGAAAACAACTGTGCTCCTATATTGTAGAATCCCTTAAAAATAAGCTAAAAAACACATCTTAAGTAGTTTTAAATTGCATCATATTTTCTTTCTTTCAGTTTTTATTTATTATTTCACGATTTTACACATATACCTAATATACTTTGATGATATTCTCTTCCTTCTCCTCTTCCTATGTAACCACTTCTTACCAACAACTTCCCCTGCGTTTTCACTTCTTTCTTTCCTCCCTTTGTTCCTTCCTTCATTTGTTTATTCATTTATCGCTTCCCTTTTTTGTGGCCCACCTCATTTAATGACTGTTGAGCATGGGTCTGGGTTATTTTCTTGAGCATGTACAGATTACCAGTAGCCTATTGAATTTTCTTAATGTATAATTTTTGTACGTAAAAATTTGATCCAGCTCTGATCTTAGGAAAATAATGCATTTTGGTCATTCAGTCTTTCTTTTGTTTATTTATTTATACATCTATTTTGATTTTTTCGAGACAGGGTCTCCTTGTATCTCCAACTGGCTTAGAACTTGCTATGTAGACCAAGCTGGCCTCAATCTCACAGAGATCTTCCTCGCTCTGCCTCCTGAGTACTGGGATTAAAATCAAATCTCCAATTTATTTTTGCCTTCTGTATATCTGTAGGTAATATGGAAAAGAAGGTAGATGTACTCTTCATAAAACTTGCTGGTTTTTTTTCACCTTTGTGATACGTGAAAGTGATATGCATTCAGGAGGCACTAAACTTTGAAGTCTGATTTTTTTTACCTTATCCCAGGCTAGCAACATGAGGTTGGATATGTCACCTTGCTCCACAATACCAATGAGGTGAATGATGAAGCCAGTTCCATGGGAAAACTGTCGATACTATACAGTGGATTGTGCTTCTAAGCTGGGGTGATCAGTAGGTTCAGTGTTCTTGGTACATTTTTTACTTACTCTTTGCTTGTCATATGTTGGAGGTTTATTAGGATGCAACACTCTAAGTTAGCGGACATCTCTGCTTAAGGTCACTTAAACCACGGTTCAATTCATAGCTTTCCTTTTGCACTCCCTGTTCTTCAAACTCCATCCAAGCATCAGGGCAGGGTCTACACATCTCTGTTATTCTTCTGGAGTTATAGAAGAACAGTACCATCTAAAGGCTGCTGAGCAATTTGAGACCAAGTAATTCTTTAACATTTGCATTAGTTACTTCTGCCTAGCTGCGACGAATGAGGAAGGCTTTATTTTTACTTACAGTTTCAGAGATTTTAATCCATATTGATCATCTCTCCACTGCTCCATTGATGATTAATCTAGGCAGCCATCTGTTTGTTTAAACTGATGATCTATGCATTTATCTATCTGTCTATCCATCTATCTATCATGTATCTATCTATCACCTATCTGTTAGCCTGTCTGCCCACCTACCCACCCATCCACCCACCCATCCATTATCTGTCTGTCTTTCTGTCTGTCTATCATATATCTATCATCTTTTGGCCCACCTCTGTGCCTGTCCACCCACCCATTATCTATCTATCTATCTATCTATCTATCTATCTATCTATCTATTTATCTATCTATCTGTCTATCTATCTATCATCATCATCATCTATCTTCTATCAATGTACTTACCATACATCTAAAAATTTCTATTTTTCATATACCTGTGTATCTATGTACTATATATCAATTTACTTACCACACATCCATCGATCTATTTCTATCATCTATTTGTATATCTAACTACCATCTCTCTATGTACTACCATCCATCCATCCATCCATCCATCCATACATACATACATACATACATGCATACATACATCCTTCTATTTATTGAAAATGGGTCTATTCATCTCCCTATTCTGGAGGTTCAAGAGCATATTGCCAACTTCCACACATTGTGGCAGATGCCTGAAGGCTGGTGGCATTGCCAAGTTTGGAATGTGTACTCAAGAGATAATCACATTGAAAGACATGAAGCAGGGACTCTTGTTTTGAACTTTGAAATAAGCGGTGGTGAAGTTCGGAGAGCCCCCTGTTCTTTTGGATATTCTGTCAACTCATGTTATCATGTACTTGTTTCTTCAATCTGTTGTTGCTTGGTAATTTCCATTGATTATAAAGATTTTCTGCAGTGTTTGGCTAGCAAAGGTTTAGGAGGGGTTATAAATGGGGCTAATTAGGAAGATTCAAATTGTTTTTGTAGCTGTTTCAAAACATTTCAATGACCCATAATTAAATTATGTTGCCAAATGATTTGTTAATTATCATCTTCCTAGAGTGTTTACTTCATAAGGATATCTCAGTCACCATCTAATGGGAAGGGTAATGAGCCTGTGCAAATGCTTGGTGGTGAAAGATGACAGAAGATGCCCATTTGATGGGAAGATACTAATTTTGAGCTTTATTTTTTCACTGAAACTTCTGTTTTTGTTTTCCCCTTCAAAGGTATCTTAGTTGATGAATTTGTTCATGGACTGATAGATACTTCTTTGGGGAAGGGAAGAGTTCCTTCATGTTTTATAAACCCAGGTAGATAGAGTTTTGCACACTTTGGCCAAATAGGATGAAGTAGGAAAAGCAGGCTGATCATTTCATAATTTGGTAGCTCTCTTCCTTGATCCGCATAATTCCTTATCATTGATCTCTGACCCAACAGCAGAATTATTTTTATCCTTTACAGATAGTCTTGTGAGCAAGCACCCTAAAGATAACTCCAATATACAGACACCTCTATTCTGTTTTCTGTCCTAACTTGAAAAAATGAGAATCATTGTGGTGTGTTCTTGTCTGAAAAATAGGGGAAAAGCACTTGGTATAATTTTTCTTCTTCTAAGCAATCTAATAGTGCCTCTTTTGAATCAGAAAGCTGTAATCTTGAAGATAAAAAGTAATTGAAAAATACTGCAAATTTTATCAAATTCACCATTCTTCAAAATGCCTCTCTGTTCATGGGAACTAAATTAGCATTAACTTTAGCCTTCTAAGTCTTTCCATTTTTCCACAGGCTTTCTTTGTGCATAATTAGTTGACCTCATTGTATTAGCCTCCTTGTACTGCTGGCTAAGTTTACCTTAAGGAAGTTGTGTGTCTTGCCCATTGCATTTAATTTTCTGGGTTTATATGCTTGGTTCTACTTATGAAGGTCTTTCTGAACATCTGTTGTTTAAAAATAACAAACTGTCTTCCATGTGATTCTTTGAGTATTGATTACTCACTGCAAAGTACACTGTTTCTCTTTCCTTTGCAAAAAGAAACATCTAGTTCAGTGTTTAGGTAACTTCTGCTCTTAGAAGGCAATATACTCATTTCAAAATATATTTAGTTTTAAAATCTTATTTATTTTCACCTGTATAAATGTCTGGCCTACATGTATATATGTGAGCCACATGCATATATTGTGCCCAGGCAGGTCAGAAGAGGGTGTAGAATTGCAGGTCATTGTGAACTGTCATGTAGAACTAACTCCTCCCTAAGAGAAGCAAGAGCTCTTAACTGTTGAGCCATGTACTGAGACCACAAACTGATGCTGGGCCAAAGCTCTCTGATATCAAATATCATCTCAGAAGCTTGGTAGTGTGGCTAAATGTTTGTTTATTGTATTTATGAATTATATGTAGAATAGGTAATTTGCCAACCTTCTTTTAACAAAGATGCAGCCATCAGATATAAATACCTAGCTCTCCCAGAGATTTTACTATTTAGAAAGAAAATCATGACTTATTTTTTAATTTTTTTTCTTTTTATTGGTGCTTTGTGTATTTCATACATCATTGTCCAATTCAGTTCAGGAATATATCCCCTTCCCTTCCCCCCACCCCACCCCTACCCATCCCAGATCATGCATTCTGCCATAACTTTTCTGCATCTTTCTGTTTTTTTGTTTTGTTTTGCTTTGAAAATCATGACTTTTAGTAGTCCAAATTTTTCCCTAGTAAAATTTGGGAAGACATTAAAATGTTAACTGTATTATAAACCATGGATATTCACAGACATTTAAAATAATGACAAGGGCCCAGAAAGATGGCTTGGTGGTTAAGAGCAATGGCTTCTCTTGCAAAGGACCTGGGTTCAATTCCTAGCACCCATATGGTGGCTAACAATTGTCTGTAACTCCAGTTCCAGGGGATCCAATTCCTTCTTCTAAACTAATATAGGCAAATGTATAATCTGTAATTATAACCACAACTAGCTTTGATTGTTTATGT
The DNA here is from genome assembly GCA_009823505.1 of Rhizomys pruinosus. NCBI lineage: Eukaryota > Metazoa > Chordata > Mammalia > Rodentia > Spalacidae > Rhizomys > Rhizomys pruinosus. The sequence continues at coordinate 2,427,020 of VZQC01010358.1, read as the reverse complement.
ATATTTTATATCTGTGCATATAGATCCATATAACCAACTATTTATTTTTTGTCACTCAGTCTATCAATATACCTATATAATCTATCAATTTATCTATTATTGATCTATCTACCCATTTTCTAGTATCTGTCCATCTTTTATCTGTCAGTATTTCAATTAAATATTTATCTATCTATCTATCCATCTATCCATTGACCTATTTATCTATAAACCAAGATAGTAGTATTAGTTGCATCATTATTATCTATACACCTACCAATGTAAAGTACTGTCCACAATACACAGGTAATACATATGTATACTGTGGCAAAAGTCCCCTTTAGCAGTTATTTAAAAATTCAGTGATAAATTATATGTTGAATAAAATATTTTCATCTCTGATATATAAACAAAATCTCTTATTTTCAGAAGCAAATGCAGCAAAATACAGCTTAATGTTAACAGTGTAATTGAGATATGTATTATATAGTTGATTTCAGAATAGATTGATATCTATAAATATGAATCATTCAAATAGCTAAGAAAAGGAGTATTCACACCATGATTAAGGCGTCTGAGTCACCAGTTAAAGCAGCTAAGTATTCGGCGTCTTACTTCCTATACTTTAATTAATTAATTAATTTATTTATTTATTTATTTATTTATTTATTTATTTTTGGTACTTTTAAGACAGGATCTCCCTGTAGCCCTAGCTGGTTGGAACTCACTCTCACTACATACACCAGGCTGGCCTTGAATTCACAGACATCTGCCTGCCTCTGCTTCCCAAGTGCTGGGATTAAAGGTATGCACCACCATGCCCAGGCCCTATATTTTAACTTTGAAAGTTACACAGTTTAGAGTCTGGGAAGATGGTTCAATGGGTAAAGTGCTTGCCATGAAAAGAACCTGAGTTTTCATTCCAGTTCTCATGTAAAATCCAAGGGTCACTGTATATTCTCTAATCTCCAATATTGACAGGAAGGCCAGAGCCAGTAGGGTCACTGAGGGTTATCGGCTGGTGGCATGGCCCCACGTTCAGGGAGAGAGCCCACCTCAAAGAAATAAATTGGAAATTGATTGAACAGGACACCTAACATTCTTCTCTGGCCTCTACATGTGTGTGTATGTATAGCTGTGTTCACACACATAGACATGGACCATCAAAATTACCCCAAAGCTTTTGCATTTTAAGTATAATGACTTATATGTGTGTAGTCTTTATTTACATGATCCATACCTGTTCACGGTACAATACAAATTTTCTTTAGTCACTAACTTTCACACTTCTCTCCAAGTAGGCTTCTCTGGTCCTGGCTAGATTAATAGCCTTTCTCACCTTTTTCTATGAATGAGTTTAAAATGGTAGGAATTATGTTATTCCCCCAATCCCACATGAGTCCATCAATCCCTTTCTATATTTTGTTGAGTGTGTGAATTTATCTTGTAGCCTCAGCTCCTTCATCTGGCAAGTGGGTAGAGCTATATAGTCTGCCATATTGGTTGTGAGAAGCCGAATTTAAAATGGTGATCTCCTGGGTAACCATTTGATCTCAACTAAATGCTGCAGGTTTCTGTTACCGCAACCTTTTCTGTTGTCCATGGTGCACTTTCCAACTGTGAAGAGTATTTTTTCCACTAATGTTGTTGTTGCTTTCAGTGTGTGTGTGTGTGTGTGTGTGTGTGTGTGTGTGTGTGTGTGTATGCGCACATGCACCTGTAGCTAGGATCTTGTTTTCCATAGCAGTCTGGCCTCAAAGATGCTATGTACCCCAGGCTTACCTTGAACTTACAGTCATCCCTCTTGTCTCAGCTCCTGAGTGCTGGCATTGGGAGTCATATACCCCCATATCTAGTTTTCACCATTGCCTTTTCCTGGTAATGTTAAATTTAAACTTGTATTGCTGCTCTGATAGTTAAAGTAGAAGTGCAATATTTTAGCTGTCATATCTCATTCCGTCCTTAGGAGAATACAGGATAATTAGTAAGTTCATGAAACTCCACAGCTCCTGAGCTTGGCTGAAAGTTTCCTAGTCTCAGTAAGATCAACTACAACCGTGTCTTCTATCCACCCAAAGCCCAGCCAGAACACCTCTCATTCAATGCTTGTTCACCTCATAGCGAACATTCAGCTTTGCACAAATAATTAATACAACCAAAGCTCTATCCTGAAATTAAGGAGCCAAGATAAACCCATTCATGAGGTCAGACCTCATGAACCAGTCACCTCTCCAAGACCTCACTTTTGAATAGAGCTGCACCAGGGACCAAGCCTTCCACATGTGAAATTTTGGAGACATCTTGGATGTAAACTGTGAGATGCACAAACAAAACAGAAGGCTCTTTCAATGCACAGAATTTCATGATTCCCAAACATGTCTAAAGACATTGGTTGGGCATAATAGAATGTATTAAAAGCACGAGGAAAAGAACAATTGGTATTGTATAGCCAGTAAAAAAAAACAGATTCACTGAATTTAGGGCCGATGTACATTTATTCAAGAAAAATTACAAGTAATACTTTGATACAAAATCCTTAAATCCATAGACACTGGGTGTTTTTCTTGTTTTCCAGTGTCTCTCATTGAACCTGGAGCTGACTGCTGACTATCCAGGCTTGACTAGTCATCTTGCAAGCTCCAGAACTTATTTCAGCTCTCTCATCTCAAGACCATACACACCCAGTACTGGGTTACCATGCCTACCACCATGCTGGTGTTTGACATGGGAACTGAACATCTTAGGTCACTCTGCTTCTGAAGCAAACACATCATTGAGTGAAAAATGTCCTCAACCCAAAGCGATTTCTTTGTTTTATTTTTATTTTATGTGTATGAGTGATTCACCTGCATGTATTCAAGTACACCCATCCATGCAATGCCCGTTGATGCCAGAGGAGGGCATCAAAGCCCCTGGAATGGGAGTTATGGATGGTTTTTAGCTACCATGTGGGTGTTGGGAACTTAACTTGGGTCCTGGGCAAGAAGAGCCAGGGCTTTTAACTGCTGAGCCATCTTTCCAGCCTTATCCCTGAGATCCTTAATAAGACACCTAGAGGTGAGTATTGGCTGCCCTTCTGACAGATGATTTTTCTTTAGTGATTTTTTTGAACAATGGAAATGCAACTGTTGGGTGCCTTGCCTCCACTGAAATGTCAACATGGCAACCCAGACCCAGAGGCCCAGGAAAAATGGCAGAAGGGATATAGGCAGAAAGATAATCTCACCTCTAGCAGAAGAGCTCCAGGCAATCAATGAATGCTGAGGCGTGGGCGGGGGGAAGCAGTTATTCCAGGTTCATTGATAGGTTATGTGATTCCAAGTGCTCATGTGGGCACTAGTAAATAAACACATTATGTTATGTTTATATGCCTATATATGTATGTATATGTAACAATATCAATCAAGGGAAGGGTCCTGAAGTTGAGAGAGAGGGTGACAGGTCCATGGCAGAAGTCTGGTGGCAGGAGTGTAGGCTGGAGGTAGTATAAATATAGTGGTCATATGTAAAATTGTTAAAGCATTTAAAAATAATAATAATAATATAGGATTTAAATATATCACAAAAAAGCAGAGCCTCAATCAGATCATAGCTCTTAAATTTATTTATGCTATGAAACTTGAACAAAGGTTCAGCTCTCCTTAAAGGAATATGATTAAGAACTAGCAAGATGAGTTATTGGGTAAAGGCCCTTGCCTGCTAAGCCTGAGGAAATGAATTTGATCCCCAGGGGTGTACATGTTGGAAAGAGACAACAGATTTCTTCTGGAAGTTGTCCTTGGTCATCCATATATGTGGACGTGTGTGGGGGGGGTATACAAATAAGTATACTAACTTTTAATATGATTTTGCATGTGGGATTTTCCACTATTTTCCATAAGCCATTTTCTGCAAAGAGAAAGTAGATAGAGAACATTTTCTTTGCTGGCATAAAGTTTCTATTATGTAATCGCAATGTTAACTTTATTTTAATGAAAAAATTTAATATGAGTACATCTCTAGTAATGAAAATGTTCTTTTCTTTCTCTTCTTCATAATAATTCTGTTTCAGAAATAGCTACTTTCTAAAAAAGAGATTTTATTTCCATGCTGCTTTGGCAAATTGAATGTTCAGAAAAATAATTTTTAAAGGGTAAATTATGCAGTTTTTCAGAAGTTAATATGCCTTGCTCTTAATATTTTGGAATGCTACACTTTAATTTAATTTTTAAGTACTTTTACTATGTTTTAATAATTTGAAACATCTTTATAAACATTTTCTTCTAAACCATGGTTGTGCAGAAAAAAAATCATTAAAGTCTGGTTCCCTCTGATGTTAACAATTTATATACATTGGGATTCTAAGTGGCTCTCTACAGACTTAAATTTTCACATGTTCTTAATTGGGGTAGATGATAGTTCTCATTGTAGTCCTAATAACAGCCACTCTTGGCATATTTTGGAGGTATAATTAATGATATACTGTCACCCCCAGTTAACCAAAGCTATTGTGTCATCCAGAGATGAATATAGACATTAAAATAATGAATGAGCTTTTGTAATTCTGGTCTTGATTTCAGTTAAAGAAAGAAATGGTTCCAACCTGAGCTAATTCTTTCCTCCAAAGCACAGAACATTGAATATTTACCAGGGACACATATGTTATAACCAGTCCTTCCTATGGTACCTTGGTGACATATAGCAGGTTTCTGGCCGTAAATGTTCAGTATGGTTTGATTTATTGTTTCCTGCTTATTAATGACAGTAATATCTTATTAGGGATCCAGAGTAGTCATCATTGATGGTTTCTTCCATCTGACACATCTTATCTGAGCTTACTCATTTCCAACTACTTTAATACAACATTCCAAGCAAAGCAAGTGAATGGAGAACAGGTTTATTGTAGCTCACAGTTCCAACTTGTTTTCTATCACAACATCAGAGTCACATCCACAGGACCTTAAAGGAACTGGTTACATAGTATCCATAATCAAGAATTAGTGAAGGCTAGAGAGATGGCTAAGAGGTTAAGAGCACTGGATGCTCTTGTAGAGGACCAGGCTTTGGGTTCCAGCAACTACATGGCACCTAACAACTATCCATAACTCCAGTGTATGGCAATCTGAGACACCTTCTTCTGGTCTCCATGGGCATTCCATGCATGTAAGGTGATCTGAGACACCTTCTTCTGGCCTCCATGGGCACTACATGCATGGAAGTTGATCTGAGAAACCTTCTTCTGGCCTCCATGGGCATGCGTACATACATTCCCTTACAGACATACAGGCAAAATACTCGCACACATAGACATAAAATTAAAAAAAAAAACTATTTTTAAAATAGAAAGAGCAATGAATTAATAATGTATGATTCTATTCCATTCAGTTTTCTCCATTCTTACACAGTTCAGGATCCACTGCCTAGGGAATGGTGCTGCCTAAGGTGGCTGAGTTTCCTACCTCAGCTAATGTAATTAAGACAATCCCCTTCAGACATTCCCACAGGCCAACTGGATCTAGACAATGCCTCAAAGAGACTATCTACATTGAGTCAAGTTGAGAATCAAAAGGAAGTATTCCAATAACCTGTTAGTTACAAAGTAGTCCTGGTCAGGTGTCAGATTAATCACTGTCTCCTTCCTCCAGCGATAATCTCGCTATCAATTTCCTAGTAGGGATCTAACCATTGATTTTGACTTCTGCTCCCTGCTTTGCCCAATGCATTCACAATGAAACAGCCAGAATGACTGTCTGAGGATGTAAATGTAATTAGATCATTACCCCTAAGCTATCTGTGGTCGTCTCCATCATTTATCAATAAAGGTAAGTGATTTTCATGGGCAGACAAGGCCTTTCGTATTTGACTGATGATGTGATTTCTTTGCATCTTTCTTCAACTCCCAGTGAAAGTTTTGCATTTATACCAGAATAGTAAAACCAAACCCCATGTAAAACACAGTTACAGGAATTTTTACAATTCAGCCTTTTATACTACAACATGTTAGGAAAACAGCAGATGAACACAACAGTGTATAGGACATTCCATAGTTGTGAATTTGGACCATTTAAAACTTTGCAGTTAACACACACACTCACACACACACACACACACACACAAACACATAATCTAAGTTTCTTTTTGCATTGCTCTGGTAATATTACTATGACAAAAGCAACTTAATGGAGACATGGCTTATTCTATCCTAGAACTCAAGATACTATCCATTATGGTGGTGATGTCAAGAGAGCAGGAGCTTGAAGCAGCTGTTCGCATTACATCCACAATCAAGAGGCAGTGAGCAATGAATGTCATGCAGTAGCAAATTATCCCTTGTCCATTAACATAAAGAGATATCTCCCACAGGCATGACCAGAGGCCTGTGTATCATGTGACTTGAAATTCTGTCAACCTGACAACTAACCATGCCCAATATGGCTGTTGTCCTTAATTCCCAAATGTCACAATATAACAGCAATTCTTATTACAAATTGTGAGTCATGCAGTGATTCAAGTTTACAGGGGGCTTTGTGTAGGTTTTATGGATGTATATTTGACAGGATACCTTGATCTTATAGGGTGGTGGGCTGGATAGCTTTAGTGTCAACTTGACATACCTGGGTTGAGGGAGCCTCAATTGGGGAATTGGCTCCTTCGGACTGGCCTGTGGACTATGCTCACAGCTTTACAGGGCTGAAAGCTTCAGAGCTGTCCTGTGCCAGCAGACCGACAGTTCCTAGGCTGAGCTCTGGCAAGAAGTGGGGAGGGAACCTTGAGAAGTCACATGGAGAGAAAGGAAATGAACTCAAAGAGAGAGGAGGGGAGAAAAAAGACTCCGTTTTATTCATGCCAGCAATGTGTTTATATACTAAAAGTTACTATGCTCTGGCCAAGGAAGTGGGGGACAGGAGGGTGTGAATGAGAGGAAGGGAAGGGCCAGCCGCCTTGGCTCCTACTGGGGTCAGCAGAGCTCCTGTTTGTGTAAACAGTAAATTAGAGGTGTGACATTTTGTTCAATATCTCGAAGGATGAGGCCATCACGGTCTGGAACTGGAACTTTACAGGGATAGGTGAGGCAGAAAACACGGCAATATCCCAAACTCATGGAGCTACAGATAACTAACAGAGGCAAATAAATGCCCACTGAGATATCAGATAACTCATGGAAGCCCCAGGACAGAATTTGCAGGCCCTACCTCAATCCAGACAAAGTCTTATTCGTACAGAAAGGTCTTCTTAAATTCCTTTTCCAATTGTTTATTATTGGTGTAAAGAAAGGCTAGTGATTTTTCTAGGTTAATTTTGTGTCCTTTCACTTTACTGAAACTCTTGTTTCTAGGAGCTTTCTGGTGGAGTGTTTAGCATCCCTTAGGTAAACTATCATATCATCTTCAAAAATGGTTTAACTTCCTCTTTACCAATTAGTACTCCTTTAATTTCCTTCTTTTGTCTTATTGCCCTAGCAAGCATTTCAAGCATTATGTTAAAGAGGATTGATAATAAGGGGCAGCCTTGCCCAGTTCCTGTCTTTAAGGGGAACACTTCCAGTTTTTCTCCATTTAGGATGGTGTTGGCAGTAGGTTTGTTATATATGGCTTTGATCATGGTGAGGAATGTTCCCTTCAGTCCAGTTCCCTCTAGAACTTTAAAAATGAAGGGATGTTGAATCCTGTCAAAAGCTTTTTTCTCCATCAATTGAGAGGATCGTGTGGTTTTTGTCTTTCAGTCCATTTATGTGTTTTATGATATTTATTGATTTATGTATGTTGAAACATCTCTAAATTTATGGCGTGAATCCAACTTCATCATGATGGATGATCTTTTTAATGTGGGTCTGTATGCAATTTGCAAGTATTTTGTTGAGAATTTTTGCATCTATATTCATTAATGAGATGGGTCTATAGTTTTCTTTTTTGTTGTTGTGTCTTTGCCAGGTTTTGGTATTAGAGTGATTCTTGCTTTATAGAAGGAATTTGGGAGAATTCCCTCAGTTTGTATCCTTCTGAACAGTTTGAGTAGTAATGGTTGTAAGACCTCTTTAAAAGTTTTATAGAATTCTGCTGTCAAACCATCTGGGCCTGGGCTTTATTCAGTTAGGAATATTTTTATTACATCTTGAATTTACACATATATTATGGATCTGTTTAACCTGCCGATTCTTCTTGGTTAATCTTTTTTGGTTCCCAGGATTTCATATATTTGTCCATTTCTCTGGGTTTTCAAATTTAATAGCGTATAGCTTTTTGAAATATTCTCATATGATTATCTGGATCTTTTCTTTGTTGTGATGTTTTCCCTTTCATCACGAATACTGTTGATTTGGAGTTGCTTGCTCTTTCTTTTGGTTAGCTGGGCTACAGGTCTGTCTATTTTGTTTATTTTCAAAGAACCAGCTTTTGGATATATTGATGTTTTTGTATGTTGTTTTCTTTGTTTCTATTTCATTGATTTCTGCTCTGATTTTTGTTCTTTCTTCCTATTTGTTGGTTTTAGGGTTCATTTGTTGTCTCTCAAGTGTTTTTAGCTGTAGTGTTAGATCATTTATTTGTTCCCTTTCTGTATTTTTTTAATGTGGGCACTTAGAGCTATAAATTTCCCTCTTTTTTAAGACAGCTTTTAAAGTATCCCGCAGGTTTTGCTGTGTTGTATTTTTTTTTCATTCAGTTCCATGAATAATTTTATTTCACTCTTTATTTCTTCCCTGACCCATTCATTATTCATTATATTGTTGTTTAGGTTCCATGTGTTCTTGTAGCTAGTAGGGCTTGTTCTGGTGTTCATATTGAGCTTTATTGCACTATGGTCTGATAGAATGCATGAAATAATTTCAATCCTTTTGTATCTGTTGAGATTTATTTTGTGTCCTAGTGTGTGATCAGTTTTGGAGAATGTTCTGTTATGTGCTGAGTAGAAAGTATTTTCTCTGTTTGGGTGAAATATTGTGTAGATGTCTTTGAGGTCCATTTGGTGTATTGTATTATTCAGTTCTGATGTCTCTGTTTATTTTTTGTCCTGTTGATGTATCCAAGGGGCTCAGTGAAGTATTGAAGTCCCCTACTATTAGTGTGCTGGGATTAATCTGTGTCTTGTGGTCCTGCAGAGTAGTGTTTATAAAGTTAGGTGCACCAGAATTTGATGCATAAACATTTAGGATTGTGAAGTCTTCATGGTTAATTGTTCCTTTGATAAGTATGTAATGGCTCTCTTTGTCACTTCTGATTGATTTTGCTCTGAGGTCTATTTTGTTTGAAATTAGAATAGCCACTCCTGCTTGTTTCTTGGTACCATTTGCTCGGAATATTTTTTTCCATCCTTTCGTTTTAAGATGGTGTCTGTCTTTAAGGGTGATCACTCAATCTTTTAAATATCTTCTATTCAAAGAAACAATTCTTTGTAAGAAGGACTTATAAATGTCTGGGCATGGTGGTGCACAACTTTAATCCTAGCCCTTGGGAGGCAGAGGCAGGCCAATCTTTGTGAGTTCAAGGCCAGCCTGGTCTACAAAGCGAGTTCCAGGACAGCTGGGGTTACAGGGAGACCCTGTCTCGAAAAGACAAAAATAAATAAACAAACAAATAAATAAATAAATAAATAATAAATAATAAAAAAGGAAGTTATAAATGGAAAAATAATATGCTGTGTGTGTATTTGAGAGTGCATTAAATTGTGTGTGTGTGTGTGTGTGTGTGTGTGTGTGTGAGAGAGAGCAATTGGGGATTTGAAGAAAGATGAAGAGAACTAAATATCATTAAAGTATATTATATGAAAATCATAAAAAAATCAATTAAAAATTGAATTATTCATTATATAGCAAAATTAAATTCATTTCAAAACAACAAAAATATATTAGATTTTGTGGATGAGGAATCAAAGCATTTTAATATAGCATGGGCCTCTGTATGCCTGGATTGTACATGAAATGATTAAGAATTGTGAAGAGGGGGGCTGGAGAGATGGCCTAGAGGTTAGGAGCGCCGACGCTCTCGCAGAGGATCCGGGTTCGATCCCCAGCACCCACATGGCGGCCAAGAGCCGTCTGAGACTCCAATTCCGGGAGAACTCCAGTTCCGGGGGAATCCGACACCCTCTTCTGACCTCCGCTGCATTGCATGACACGGGTGCGCAGACTTGCATGCAGACAGTACATTCATACACATACAGAAATAAATAAAATTAAAAAAAAAAGAATTGTGAAGAGGGGCTGTAGAGATGGTGGTTAAGAGCACTGGGTTCCTGGAAGAGGACACTGGTTCAATTCCCTGAACCCACATGGCAGCTAAGGATCTGATATCCTTTTCTTTTTTTTATGTGTATGAGTGTACTGTCTTCATGCAGGTTTGTGCACCCATGTCATGCAATGCCTCAGAGGTGAGAAGAGGGCGTTGGATTCCCTTGGAATTGGAGTTAAAGATGATTCTCAGGGCCATTTGGGTGCTGGGAATCGAACCTGGGTCCTTTGCAAGAGCAGTCGGTGCTCTTAACAGCTAGGCCATCTCTCCAGCCCCCGATATCCTTTTCTTACCTCTGCAGGCATTGCATGATAATGGGTGTACTTACATACATACATGGCAAACACTCAAACACATAAAATTTAAACAATAAATATTCAAAAGAAAAATCATGAAGAGCCTGAATTTTGTTACATTTAATATCTTGTTAAATTATCTTTGTGTGCATCTTTGGTACATTTTTTTCTTTCTGGTGCTTCCAACTTTCAGTAATAAAACAAAATTCATGTTTTCATAGGGCCACTGAGGTGAATGATGTACGTTTGTATTCCTTACAATTTCTCAATCGTGGCTTATAACAGAACATATTCTTAAAATAAGCTCAGTGTTGATCTGTGGAAATGACTTAGTGTGTAAGTGGACTAGCAGCACAATAGGCACAATATGAGGACCTGGGTTCCAATCTCCAGAACCAGAGTAAAGTCCTGGACATGAAGAGGTATGCCTGTAACATCAGTACTCTGTGGGGTGGAGTCAGAAGCTTCCTGGGGCTTGTCATTGCAGGTTCGATCTTGTCTTAATAGAACAAGACACAGAGTGGCAGAACAGGACACTTCATGGCTGCCTTTCCTCTTTGCATGTGTATAACTGCTCACACATATACATGCATATATCATGCATATATACATCACATGCACACCTACACACACATTTAAAAAGGTAAGTTTGATGTGATGTTCAGAGCTACTTGTACAGTTTGGACAGAGTTGAGCTTCTATTTTTCTTTCTTTCTTTCTTTCTTTCTTTCTTTCTTTCTTTCTTTCTTTCTTCCTTCCTTCCTTTCTTTCTTTAGTTAGTTAGTTAGTTAGTTAGTTAGTTAGTTAGTTAGTTAGTTAGTTTTGTGACACCGTGTCCATGTAGCTCCAGCTGTCCTGGAACTAGGTATATAGACCAGGCTGGCCTTGAACTCACAGAGATCTGCATGCTTCTGCTTTACTTGTGCACCACCATGCGTGGCAGAGTTGGACTTCTCATCTTTAACAAATGAACTCTCGATTATTTAGCCAGTGCTGTGCTGGGCAATGCATCACCACAACACCCAGAGGCTTTCAGCAGTAACTCACATTTGTTTTGTGTGTGTTTTGTTTTGTTTTGTTTTGCTTTGTTTTGTTCCAAATGTAACCATCCTGGTAAGAATGAAGAGGTCCTAAAAGGATACTTGAGAAAGAATGGACCCCAAGAAATTAGAATTTCAGCAGAAACTTCATGCTAGGAGAAGGACGTGGCTGGGATTCTGGTGCCAATCAGGTGGGAAACTTGTCTCTCAGAAAGAGATTTGACACAGTTGTGACAATTGTTGGACCTCCTTGCAAGAAAGCCAAAGAGAGTGTTGATGGGTTGATGGGCAGGACCTCACTGTGACTGAGTGGGAGGGAGTGTTTAGCTATGCCTATCTCTTACCTTCTATTTAATTCAAACCCTTCCATTAATACCTGAAAAACAGGTTTCCCAGGATAACTGGAACTGGTTCTTCTTCCCAAAATGACACAGTTAATAAATCTCCCTTTCATGCTTTTCATTATTACTTGCATATTTAATTGGTTTATTGAAAATGGATGGCTGAGCCTGGCTTGTTAACGCTGTAGGACTGAGGCTCTGACCCTAAGAAGTTTGGTGCCAAGAACATGGACTCAGATTGGCTGGTTCTTCAGGGATATGTCTCAGGCTAGAATCAATGGCCAGTTTTTGTTGGGCTATCAGCACAGGCTGTTGCCTTGGCAGGGTCCTTTGCCTGCTTGCTCTGATGGCTCCAGGTGGGACTTGGCTATTTGAAGGCTCTTGCACTAAGAACAGATTTCCTGCTTTCCAGTTGCTGAAGAACCTACAAGGAATCCTTGCTGAAGGTTATCTTGAAAGGAGGGTTCAGGAATCACAGTAACATCTCGAGCCAGCTAGAGGTTGATCCTCCCAGGAGAGTAGAAGCTACACCATTTTTTATCTTAATCCCCCAGCTGTTGCCTGTTCTGTTTTCCATAACTTTTTCACTGTAAATGAGTCACCAGGTCCAGGACACAGAGGAAGGTAATTCTTCAAGAGGAGGCTACCTCAGTAACTACCGGCAACTGATGGCTCCTGGGATGGGGAGAGTCAGTTTCATTTAAGTTTAAAATTTTTTGTAGGTTGAGTGGGCTGCATGATGGACCAACCTTGAAGGGCATTTGGGGATACAAGTTTGATTCTATAGACATATGTAAAATACAGTACATGAAATTGGGTGCATGGAATTAGTGGATGAAGATTAGGGAGGGAAGCTAAATTTGATCAAAATATACTGTATGAAGTTTAGCTGGAAACTTGTTGAGAAATATACCCAATACCCTCCCATGATAATATATATAATATATACATAATAAATAAGATATAACCCTTAAAGCAATAAGAATAAGCATACGACAAATAGAATATAATAAAATAAAAGTTCTAGTGCAGTTATGCAGTGTTAAAATGTAATACTTAGTTAAGAGGCACGAGGCGGGCTTCTCCTTTAAGAAAACAGAACTAATAAGAGGCTTTCCCAGGCTTTGGCTTGAATATACAGCCTAGAGATAACAAGCGGCCTTGGGAAAATCGAGCTCCAGGAAGGATGAGAAAAACCAAATTGGAACTTCAAAAAAAACAAAGTCTCACAAAGACAAACTGTTTATGGTTTGGTGTTTTAGGACTTCTGTTGTGTTGCTTATCTCACTGTCAAGAAAGAAGGCGGGGGCTGGGAGAGATAGCCTAGCGGTTAAGAGCACGACACTCTTGCAGAGGACCCGCGGTTCGATCCCCAGCACCCACATGGCGGCTAAGAACCGGTCTGTAACTCCAATTCCAGAGAACTCCGTTCCAGAGAACTCCAGTTCCAGGGGAATCTGAGACCCTCTTCTGACCTCTGCGGCATTGCACGACATGGGTGCACAGACCTGCATGCAGACAGTACATTCATACACATACAAAAATAAATAAATAAATAATAAAAAAAATTTAAAAAAAAAAGAAAGAAGGCATGAGCAGTATACCATGTGGAAGCTTCCGGTTGATGTGTAAATTTATCTGACTTGCTGTCCTTGGAAACCCAGGTGTGAGTTCCTTTAATAATGGGCCTTTTGTTCCCAGGGAAGGGATAATCCCCAGATGCTTTCCCAGGATTGAGATATAAAAACTTTGACTTGATCTCAGTAAAGTGCACCAGATTCAAGACCACTCTGGTGTCATGTCTGTCTATATTTCACCTAACCTCTACCCTTCTTCCAAGACCCTGATTCCTGCAGTCAGAGGAAAGCCCCCTGCTGGGCCGGTCTGCGGCAATTATTATTTTCATAGTTTAGAAAAGTAAATCAAGAGGATAAAGAACTAGCCTGCCAGTTCTTTTCTAGCTAACATTCATCTTCAAAAATGTGTTTATTAAGCAAGAGGACACAATGAGGTTTCTTTTTTTTTTTAATTTTTATTTATTTATTTATTTTTATGTGTATGAATGTATTGTCTGCATGCAGTTCTGCGCACCCGTGTCGTGCGATGCCGCGGAGGTCAGAAGACGGTCTCGGATTCCCCTTGTAATGAAGTCTTACAATTCTGGGTTGCCACCCACATGCATCTTTGATGTAAGTTTAATGTTTACTAAGCAAGAATTCACTAGCCCTGGAGGAAATTCTTATTTATACACACAGTTCAAGGCACTGAAGGAAGAGACATGAACTTACAGGTATCTCACAGCTCTCAATTTTTTCTGAGGTTTCTTTTTAGAGAGCATGTAGGCATTTGCCCCAGAGTGAAAAGGAAAGCACAACATGCAGTTTCTTAGAGAATATTTATTTGTGTGTGTTTCTCTGTGGCTCCATCCCTTCCGTGTATGACCTAGTAGAAAAGAACAACCCTTCAGATTAATAGCATGCTCTTCAGTAAGAAAAAGCTCTTTGAACTTCCTTCCTATTAGGATGTCACATTGATTTTGCAGACTGCCTTTGAAGAATGTGAGACTCCCTCTAGGTGAGAATTTTTCTGCCTACCTGGGTACAGACAGAGTCCCTCCTCCCATACTAGTGTGTGAGGTCAGCCAGGCATAATCTAGTTATGGATCTTAGCAAGATTTCTTTTCATTTCTTTCTCACTTGAGTCCTGTATGGTCAAGGTTACTAAGATATGTACAGGAAGTCATCGTTCATGGCAGAAACCAGATATTAGTCACTGGGATGAACCCTTAATTCTATCCTCATTAAATTACCTTTTATAGCATAAGCTTCCAAAGAAAGCATGGAAAAGATTGGGGCATAAACTCAGTTGCAACAAGAAAAAAACAGTATTTTCTCTTTTCTGTACCTATTGTAAATAGATGAGATCCTTGATTTCTTTTTCCCTTAGCTCACAATGATCAATTATAAATGCAACTGATTTTTGTTAGTTACTTTTGTATCCCATGATTCTCTTCCATTCCTTCTTTAGTTCCAACAGTTAGGGGTGGATTCCTTGGTGTTTTCAGTATACAAGATGAAGTTGCCTGGAAACAAAGAATTTGATTCTCTCTTTCCAATTTATGCACTTTATTTCTTTTCTTGCATAATTACTGTGAAGATGTCTTACAATAATACATTATATGCCTCCAAGTAGTTACAAGAGAGAATTCTGAATGTAATCATCACTAAGAAATCTTAAATAAGCCAGGTGTTGTAGAGCAAGCTTAAAGTCCTGTGACTCAAGTCCAGATTGCAATACATAGTGAGACCCTGACTCAAAAACAAAAACAAAATAACAGAAAAAAACATAAATCTTCAAGGTGATGAATATGCTGATTTCTGTGAGTGTTGGCTGTTGCCCAATAGAATACGAAATAATTAGGAATGAAAAAGAAAATAAGAAATCACTGGCTGGAGGGATCACTCGGGAGTTAAAAGCACTTGATGATCAAATAGAAGATTTGAGCTGGGTGTGGTGGCACACACCTTTAATCCTAGCACTAGTGAGGCAGAGGTATACAGATCTCCATGAGTTCAAGGCCATCCTGGTCTACAGAGCACGGTCCAGAACAGCCAGAGCTACAGGGAGACCCTGTCTTAAAAAGACACCCTCCCTAAATAAAAGAAGATTTGAGTTCTGTTCCTAATATATCCGGCAACCTGCAATTACCAGTACCTCTAGTTTCAGGTGATCTGACTCCCTCTTTTGGCTTCTGCAGGCACAACACTTACATATGCATGCATACATATACATGCAATTAAAAATAAAATAAAATATTTTTACAAATGAAAACAAGAAACACCATATCACATTTCCTTGTTTGCTTGTCTCTAGAGGTATGGAATTCTGAGTTTAGCTTTCCTGAAACATGGAGACCTTAAAAATAGGGAGAGGGGCTGTGGATGCAGTTCTGTGATAGAGACACATTGTATATATGGTTTGACACTGTATTCTTTAAACCTCTGCCATTGTGATGTGTCAGTTTAAAGAAAAGGGCCATTGAGATGCCCCAGTGCATAAAGGCATTTGCTGCCAAATCCAATGACCTGAGTTTGATCAATGTGATGGTTAATCCTGGGTGTCAACTTGACTGGACTAAGGAACAAATAAGAGAAAAAGGAACTTCGGATTGGACTACCTCAACACGGATGGCCCACCCCAAATGTGGGTGTTACCTTCTGCTGGCAGGCAGTATTAAAGGCCATGCCAGAGGAATCTGGTCTCTTTTTTCCTGTGGCTTGCCTATCTCACTGGTGAGTTTGTTTTGCTGCTGTGATCAACCCTTTGGATCCCAGCGTGTACTGAGACCCACAGGTCTCCTGGAATCCATCGGGCCTTCAGCACCAGATTGGGAATACTGAGACATCCAGCCTTGTGGACTGAGCAGCTCCCTGGATTCTCAGCCTCTCCAGTGTGGCGCAGCTACTGTTGGATTCCTTGAACTCTGTCATGTGAGCAAATCAATAAATTGTATATAGCTATATATATTCGTCCTGTTGCTCCTGTTTCTTAGAGAACCCTGACTAATACAATCACTGGGACCCACCTCTAGAAGAGAATGGCAGGCTCCCAAAAGTTGTCCTATGACCTCCATACAGGCACTGTAAGTTACACATCCCTCTCCCAAAAAACAAAGCAAAACAAAAAACAAACTCTGAAAAAAAATTCTGAAAAGTAATTACAAATATTTCACAGTAAATAACCAAAAGGTTGATCTTTCCAACAAAAATATTTTCTTCATGAAATGAAACATACAATTATTAATGTAGTGAAATTCTGTGGACTATTTTTTTTTTTCAGTATTGGGGAGACAAGAACGAAGTGTGTAGTAACTCCAGTTAGGGCACTGATGACAGACCACAGTATGAGCACAAAAGTCCAATTTGTTGAACCCACGATTCATTGGACTTACTTATAGAATGTGGTAAGTGTTTATTGAAGGCAGAACATGTGATGTGCAAACAAGTGGGTCACTGAAAAGTCCCACCGCATCATGAAAGATGATCTCCAGGAACCTCCAGGACAGAGTCCCTTTCAGTTATTCTTCCAATTCCTATATATTCTAGCTAATCTCCCATGATCACTTGCAGCCAGGGCCAGGCATACAGGATGGGACAATGGCTGGAGTCCCAGGTAAGGAGGGTCTTGTGAGCCTCTCCTCCATATTTCTACATGGACTTATCACTAACTCCATTACCCTTTCCTTAGAACCTAGATACCACTGTATTGTTCTGCTCAGCTAATTTCCATGGCAACCAGGATAAGGTAACTCTATTCCAGGATGGAGATGAATGCACTTATTACTGGAAGGGAAAATGGCATCTGGTGTAGCATTCTCTGTGGTAAGTGCTATCTGTATAGCACCTCTTTAACAGGGAGGAGGTTACTGAGCATGGTGATTAGAAAACACTTTTCATTATGGAGTTTTAGGTATTTAAATCCACTAAGAAATACCTAGCTTGCCCTCTGGCTGGCTAATCGGCTTATGCACACCTGGCTGTCTTATATAGCCCTGGCCTGTCTTCCTAGAGATGGTTCTGTCCTGCCCTCCCATGCCAATGAAGACAATCTCTCAATGGAGATGCCAGCAGATGACTCTAGAATATGTCAGGTTGACAACTGAAGGTAACTAGGACACTTCTCTTCCCTTCCTTTTTCTTTTCTTTCATTAATTATCATTCCTATCTTTTCTTCCTTCCCATCCTCCATCCCTTCCTCTTTTCCTTTCTTCACAAACATTATCTCACTATGATGCCCAGACTGGCCTCTAACTCTTAATCCTTTCCTGCCAGTTTCCCAAGTCCTGGGACTACAGATATGTTTCCCCATGTCTGGCTTAAAGCCTTACGATTATAGAAGGCATTAGTAGTAGTCATTTTTTGTGTAATATTATTAATCTCTTTGGTGATTGACTTATGTATGAAAGGATAGTATTTTTTCCCGTCCCTTCCGTCAACCATAAAACCTTTCATCCATTTAAAAAGTAGTTAGAGATTCTGGGCTGGAGAGATAGCCTAATGGTTAAGAGTGCCGACTCCTCTTGCAGAGGACCCGGGTTCTATCCCCAGCACCCACATGGCGGCTGAGAACCACCTGTAACCCCAATTCCTGGAGAACTCCAGTTCCAGGGGAATCCGAAACCCTCTTCTGACCACGGCATTGCACGACGCGGGTGCACAAACCTACATGCAAACAGTACATTCATGCACATAGAAAAAAAAATGTAGTGTGTGTGTGTGTGTGTGTGTGTGTGTGTGTGTGTGTGTGTGTAGTCCTGAAGGCAACCTCAAGTCCATCCACCTTGTCTTTTGAGACTGGACATATTTCACTTTACTTGTAGCCCAGTGATTAGGTCAGGCTGGTTGTTCACCATACACTAAGGATCTCCCTGTCTTTGCTTCTCTTAGCACTAAAATTATAAGCAGGTACCACAGTCTCCAGTACTGCAATGATGTCATCGAACTGAGGTCCTGGTCTGGAGAGATGGCCTAGTGGTTGAGAGCACTGGCTGCTCTTGCAGAGGACCCAGGTTCAATCCCCAGCACTCACATGGTGGCTGACAGCGTCTTTAGCTCCAGTTCCGGGGGAATCTGACGCCCTCTTCTGACCTCTGAGGCGTTGCATGACACAGATGCATAAACCTACATGTAGACAGTACATTCATACACACAAAAAATAAGTAAAAAATTAAAAAAGAAAACAAACAAACAAACTGAGGTCCCTCATGTTTGGGCAACAACTACTTGATTGACTGAGCTATTTCCCTAGACCCTAAACAAATTCTTGCAGCCAGCTGTGTTTGGTCCTTGTTGGTATGGTTTGAATGTTGGCTTGTCCCCACCAAGGACTTCTAAGTTGGAAGTTCATCCCCAGGTTTCTGGTGCTCGAAGATACATAGAACATGAAAGAGCAGAGATCTAATGGTAAGACAGTAGTTTATTGGGTACATTCCTTGGAGGTGATGGAGTTCCTATGGGACCAGGTCAGTTCTGGAGAGGAGTCCATAAAAGAACAAAACTTCCCAACATGTGAAATCCTTGAATAGAAATAAGGCTTCTCCATCTTCTGCAAAATTATTGCTCAAAGGTTGACATTTCTAGACTCATCTATACAGTCTATTCTCTCAAAAATCCACTCAAATAATGGAACAAAGCTATACTCTTTGTTCACTAAGTTAATGCTACAGCTGTTAATATTTGGGGCAGAAACTTGTTTTGCTTATTTTGGTTTTTAATTTAATTTAATTTTAGAGAATTTCATACATTATTATGTTCCTGTCATGTTCCATCACTCACTCAACCTTTCTTTTCTTCTTGTTTGGGTATTACTGCATATAAATATATTTATATGTAAGTACACTCACACATGCATATATATATATATATATATATATATAATGTATGTGTATATAATATATGTGTACTATATAAAGGCACTGAGCCCATTTAGTGTTGCTCATGTGTACCTGTGTTTAGGACTTCCCAATTGAGATTAGATTGCCTATCTGGGACCTAGTCCCTGGAGAAATCTAAATCTCCTTGGGGAGAGACTTGCAATGTTATGACAGATCCTGCCAACTTCTGGGTCCATGCCCCTGAAGAACATAGTAAGAATCTAGAACTATCATGCAGGGCTGTCATCCCAAGTACCCTGAAGGACAAGCAGAAGAATAGCAATTACCAGGAGAGCCTGAGTACAGAGACTGTTCACTGTTCTGGGTTGAATGCATCTGTCTTCTGTACTTGCTGGTATGATTTGAATGTTGCCTTGCCCCCCAATGGCTTGAACATTGAAAGGTTGGTGCCCAAGTTCCTGGTGCTGGGAGATAATGTGGAGCCTCTTATAGATAACATCTAATGATTAATTCATAGGTCAATGGGCCATTGTCTCAATTTGCAGACATCAAAGTTCAAAGGAGAGCTAAATAGTAGTTCAGTGGTGGAAACTTTCCTTAGCATGGGTGACACTTTGATTCCATCCTCTGTAGAAGAACCATTGAAACATTTGAAATGAAAGATGGTAGGAAGTTTTCCATTAAATCTGTCCATGAGAATGACAGTTCTTACCCTGCAAACCAGGGATCCAGTAAGCCACACTCAGCTGCATGGGGCCAGCAGGAAACTGTTGTGTATGTTTAACTACAAAATCATAATTTAATTTTTTATTTCTTTTGTATTTTAAGTGTGAAAAGGTCACATGCCTATGCCTGTTTTTAATTATTCAATTTCGGGCTTTGAATATCATTTATGTAAAATAAATATGCTGGAATATAAATAAAACACAAGTATGTCACATATAGCCACTATTGGAATTGTGAATTATACATCGAAGCTGTGTGATCTAGAAACACCAGTTTGTTACCAATGTAAACAGTTCTGTCTTTCCTTGAAAATGAATGTGACTAGAAAATGCACCCTTTCATTCCAGGATTGGTTTCATAAGCATCTTTTTTTTAAAAAAATGTATATTCTCAATAGCAACAAGCAAGCAAAAGTCTGCTCTCTCTTGCAATATTAAAAATGACATGATTTCTGGGTATGGTGAGGGCACAACTATAATCTCAGCACTTGTGAGGTATGGTGGAAGGATGAGGACCTCAAGGCCATTCACGGCTACACAGCTAGTTTTAGGACAACATGGGTTACGTGAAACTCTGTCTCAAAATTCAGTCAATTAATCAATCAATCACCAATCAGTCAGTCCATCAATCAGGCCTCATTAATTACCATATAAAGTTTAGGACTCAAAGTTAGAAATAAAGGTGCCACATCAACAGAGATTAGGCAAGACAGAACCAGGTCCTCTTTGTCCATAAAGTTGGCTGTGAAGGGAATAAACCCCAACTCTCAAGTCTTCACACCTGCCAGCATTTCCCCTGTTCTTTTGTCCTTGAAGAACCAAAACTTGAGGTTTAAATTGCAGAATATTTTCTTCTTTTCCCATGGTGCATTTTGAGAAAAAGAGTGTAACCATGTTCTTCAAAATATTTCACACTCAGATAATCTGTGTTCTGGAAAATGGGTTTGATGGCCTAACCTTATAGGAGTCTTGTAAGAAAATTTGATTCTTATGGCACTGAGGAAAGTTAGACTTGGGCATCACCCAGGCCAGCTCCTTCATGTGCTGAGACAGAACAGCCACCAAACAGGGTTGGTTTTCATCTCTCCTGTCCTAAAGATGGTTAGTATAGTGTACCCTCATTTGTTGGGTACTGTGACTAAAAGAAGACTTGCTACTGCCCTCTGTTTGGTGGAGGCCAGCTATGCTGCCTACTATCCTAAGCTGCATGCCTGCCCGCAGAGCAGATGGTGAGAGAAATTCTTCTGAAATGTGTTCCCTGGCCTGTACCATAACTGCATCCGGGCTGTTACATTTACATGTGCACACTCTTTACCAAGGTCCAATTAAGTAATTTAGAATATTTATTTACTCACAGGGCCACAGAGAGAGCACTGCAAAAGAAAATTATCCATGGCTTTGGTATTGAGGGGTTATAAATACTTCATAGTGAGGTAGGGTAAACATGCTTTGAAAAAAGAATTGCAGCTCTGGCAGGACTTTGAATCACCTTCCTGGGCTTCGCTTACAAAAAAAAAAAGATTTTTAGCATAAATTGATTATGCAGAACCTTGCTTTCATTCTTTTCATTCAGGTATATAGTACATTTTGATCATGTTTTATCTCTCGCCTAATCCCACAGACTCTCTTCCTCCTCTTAGGTAGTCCCACCTCCGTTTTTCTTTGGTGGCGTTTTTCATGATGAGCTCACTTATTGCTCTGGTGAAACTTGTACAAACAGGAAATCAGAGCAGACTGTGGAGAAGAAGGATTAACAGTCGTGGTATAAGAGCCCTCCGGTGATCATGTGTTTCCTTGCCTCCTGCAGGAAGATGAGGGTCCTGTCTCTTCTGCTGCTTTTTTTCTGTGAAGCCCACAACCAAACAACCTCTAGGCCGAACATTCTTCTGATCATGGCCGATGACCTGGGCATCGGGGATCCCAGGTGTTATGGGAACAAGACTCTCAGGTTTGGGAATGCAGATGTTATTGAAAAACATAGCTCTCTTTCCATCTACAGACCATCTGTCATGCCTGGCTTTCTGTGAGCACAGTGGGAAGTAGTGTACAGGTGTGAGTAGAACTGATTAAATATATGCAATGAGTTTAATGAAGTCAAAGCCTCTGGTAAAAAGCTATTCATCGTATTTATTTCTCATTCACCACTACTTTGGAGTATTACACAGTGCATCCCTTCCCTTTTCTTTATGCTGTGTGTCTTATCTTTAGTGTCAATCCTTTGCTGGTTGGTTCTGACCCTGCCCCAACTCACCTTAGCTTATGTATCTTTCATCTCTCCTGTAGACCACATTTTTCCTCAACCACTGAGACCCACTCTGTACCTTTATGCTGCTATAACTGGATTGCTTATAAACATTAGGCACGTAGTGATCTCACTTCGCAGAGGCTGGAAGGACCAGATCCAGGCCTGGTAAGAAATGGTGTGGAGAGTGTTGTTTCCTTGTTTATAAAAGGTGCCTTCTCACAGTGGAAGGGTCAGGAAGCTCTCTAGAATGTCTTTTATAAGGACTCCTATCCAGTCCTTGAACCTTCATGACCTCACCACCACCACCACCACCACCACCACCCCAGTCTTCAAATGTTATCAACTGGGAGATGAACATTTTGAGAGGAACATAAATATTCCTATTCCTATAGTGCTAGTAACAGCTTTGAGGAGAAATGTACAACTTTCTGATGCTGTTAAGTTTCAAAGGACCAGATATGATGTCAACATGTGGAGAAATGCAGTGTGAAACAGATTGGAGAGCATCTGACACAAGGATTTAAACCTTCACCTAAAGGAGTGTGCTGTTTCTAAGCCTTCTAACGCACACTGACTTAACATAAGGCATAGTCTAAGGACTCTTTCTTACAAAAGAAGAAAGTAAATCCAAGTGTAGCATATGGCTGGCTATTCTGGTTTTGTTATGTCTAATTAATTAATTAATTAATTAATTAATTAATTAATTGGCCTATTTCAGACAGGGTAGTCCCAGCTGGCCTGGGAACTCACTCTATAGACCAATCTGGCCTTGAGCTCATAGAGATCCACCAGCCTCTTCTTCCCTCGTGCTGGATTTAAAGGATGGCTGAGAACCTAACCCAGGTCTTCTGCGAGAGCAGCAAGTGCTCTCAACCACTGAGCCATCTCTCCAGCCCCTGTTGCATTATTTTAAATTTTATTTTTAATGTTTAAAAATGTTTCATTTTATGTCTAGGAGGGTTTTGCCAGCATGTATGTATGTACACCACATGCATACAGGGCCTAGAATGCCAGAAAGGGCACCAATCCCTTTGAACTAAAGTTACAGATATTTATGAATTGCCATAGAAGTTCCGAGCACTGAATCCAGGTCCTTTGAAGAGCAGCCTCATCCTGGTACCTGAGTTATCTCTCAAGCCTCTTTGTTTTATTCTTAATGAGAAAATGATGACATAGAAATAATTGGATCACTCAAAAGATCAATGTAAACAAAATGAAAAGGGAGGGTGGGAAGAAGAATCATTTACTTTTACCAGATTATTCACTTTTTTAATTTTTTTTTAATTTTATTTATTTCTGTATGTGTATGAATGTACTGTCTGCATGTAGGTCTGTGCACCCGTGTCATGCAATGCCGCGGAGGTCAGAAGAGGGTGTCAGATTCTCCTGGAACTGGAGTTCTCCTGGAATTGGAGTTTCAGACGGTTCTCAGCCGCCATGTGGGTGCTGNCTGTATGTGTATGAATGTACTGTCTGCATGTAGGTCTGTGCACCCGTGTCATGCAATGCCGCGGAGGTCAGAAGAGGGTGTCAGATTCCCCTGGAACTGGAGTTCTCCTAGAATTGGAGCTTCAGACGGTTCTCAGCCGCCATGTGGGTGCTGAGGATCGAACCCGGGTCCTCTGTAAGAGCAGTCGGTGCTCTTAACCGTTAAGCCATCTCTCCAGCCCCCAGAATATTCTCTTAAGATTGATGAACATCACTTAGGCAAAAGGATTGGGAACATAGACAAGAATCATAGAATGGTGTTTAATTTTCATTTTCTTCACTCTGACACCTTTTTTTTTTTCAAAATAACAACTGTCTTAAGAAGTATATTTGTTTGGGCTGGAGAGATAGCCTAGCGGTTAAGAGCACCGACTGCTCTTACAGAGGACCTGGGTTCGATCCCCAGCACCCACATGGCGGCTGAGAACTGTCCGTAACTCCAGTTCCTGGAGAACCCCAGTTCCAAGGGAATCCAAGACCCTCTTCTGACCTCCGCAGCATTGCACGACACGGGTGCACAAACTTACATGCACAGTACATTCATACACATAAAATAAACAGATAAATAAATAAATAAATAAAAATTTGAAAAATAAGTATATTTGTTCTATATCAGATCAAACAAAAACTAATGAGTTAATTGATTTTACAGGGCTAGGATTAAACCCAGGGCCTATGCATAAGCAAGTGCTCTTACCACCCTCTGTGAAAACTCCAGGTTTAAAACATAATCATTTTTCCTTTTTTGAGAAAAGGTGTCATGTGGCCTAGTCCAGCCATGAAATTACCTTGTAGCTGACCATAGCCTTACACTTCTAATCCCCCTAACTCCACCTGCCAATTGCTGAGATTATAGTTAATGTGTCCTCATGCCTAGTTTATTCGGTGCTGATGATTCAACTCTGGGTAAACAGTCTAGTAAAGTAGCCGCACCTCTGCCTCCCAAGTATTCTTCTAAAGATAATCTTACTTACAATGAATAGCACAGGATATTTCAGCTTACATCTGAATCTGTGCATCAGTGATTACTTTTTATTTGTTAAATATATACCGACCTCTACTATAATAGATTTTTAAGAAGATATATAGAGTTAGCATCAGCCCTTATAATTTTAGATCTTGAATGTGTTCTGGCCTACTATGAGCTGCATTTTCTAAAATAAATACCTAAACATAATTTTATTTTAATGAATTAATTCATTCATTACTTGTCTTTTTTGAGACAGGGTCTCCCTATAGGCCCAGCTGTCCTGAAACTCAGTATGTAGACCAGGCTGTCCTTGAACTCACAGAAATCTACCTGCCTCTGCCTCCTGACTGCTGACATTAAAGGCCTGTGCCACCACACCCAGCTATAAATAGAATTTTAAAATGCACACATCTCTTTTTGACACCTATGGCATAACTGTCATTTCTAATGCATTTTTTGAGGATCACAGCTATTGTTAGCTTTTTTCTTCCATTCTATATAGCATTTAAAAGTATTCTATTCATTTCTGAAGTTTCCTGACATAATGGATTTCCTAAAATAATAACTTACATTAAAATCAATGTTTGACATCTACCAGTTACCAAAGGAAAAAAAAAAAAGAAAAATCTCAACAAAGTCTCTCAGAATAATTTACCCTAGATCTGTCTTTTTCTCCATCTGTATATGATTCTCAGGCTTTTGGAATGACCTTTTCCACTGTATATTTTAATCATACCACAGTCTCCAAATAGTTTCTTTCCTGGGCTAACTCATATAATTACGATTTTAAGTTAAATACAGAGACAAACATGAGACTCTTGAGCAATCATCTGTTTATTGAAAGTGAAACAAGGTTGAACTATTCACACACACACACACACACACACACACTCACCAAGTTAATCATAACATGTGTAACACATCCAAAGAGATAATCTTCCACCCAAAGCCAGGCATTACTATAGGAGTCATCTACAACTGCCATGATGTAGAGCAACCAATTCAGAAAAGGCATAGTCTACCCCTTTGGGAGCCCTGTGGTGAAGCAACACTGTGAGCCCCTTTATGACTACCTGGACTAAGCTGCCTCAGTACGAGACTGTCAGTTACTCTCTTACACACAAATCGTGTGGTTAAATGACAGCACCATAGTCCCATGAGACTTCTCTCTGTCCTTGGAACTTAAAATAAGGGGAATTACCAGCCAGAACAGAGAAAATTAACCGAGACACTGCTCCAGGATGGTGTGGGAAACAGCTCAGTGTACTCCAAAAACATAAGTTTGAGCCTCGGAATTAATGCCTGGGAAATAAAGCAGAAAGCAATTGTAGAAGACACTGAATATCAATTTCTGGGCTCCACACACATACATGTACACATACCAATACACAGATAAATAAAAACAAACAGGAATCAAGTTTGTAGAGTAGGGTCTTCACTGCATCTATTTTTTTCATGGGCCATGAGATACTTTTTGTAGATGGCATAGAGCCCACACTCTTTGAAGAAAGATATCTTCTTCATTTTTTGGTTTTATGTATAAGAGGGTATTGCCTGCATGTGTAGGTTCATTCATGTTGTGCGATGCCCACAGAGGGCAGAAGAGGTCATTGGATACCTTGAAACTGCAGTTATGGATGGTTACACCCATGCGGGTGCTGGGAACTGGACTTGGGTCCTCTGCAAAAGCAGCTAGTGTTCTTAACCCCTGAGCCATCTCTCCCACCCCAGGATCCCACCTTTAAGATATGCTTGGTATCTGGTAACTGAGGGCCGGGAGCCCAGGAGCTCTTAGAACCCAGCTTCTGAGTGCTCCTGTCTCTCCTCTTCCTGCTTTCACTTATATAACTAGCAGTGTTCTCTGAGGAATAGGTATAGAACCATAAGGACAGCTTCATGTTTGAGGTCTTCAGAAACCATCTGGTTCTCTTGCTATAGGACTCCCAACATTGACCGCCTGGCAAGGGAAGGTGTGAAGCTTACACAGTACCTGGCTGCATCACCCCTGTGTACACCCAGCAGGGCAGCCTTCATGACCGGCCGTTACCCAGTGTGATCAGGTAACCACCTGGGTATGTCACAGATGATGGTCTCCACCTCACTACAGACGCTTCTGCTGTTTACGGGACAATGTTTTTCTTTCTCACTGCAGGAATGGCATCACGGAATAGGATTGGGGTGTTCATCTTCTCGGCTTCCTCTGGAGGACTGCCCCCCAGCGAAATCACATTTGCCAAGCTTCTTAAAGATTAAGGCTACTCAACGGGACTCATAGGTACAGGGAAGCAGAGAATGGAATGTGGGGGCATAGATGGGGTTGGAGCCAGAAGACAATAGAAGGGTGTTGGGCACAGTTAGTGAGAAAGAACATGGGGAAGAGTGTAGTAAGAGAATTGGGGTGATTTGTTTGCCAGTTTGCATATGTTGACATAGGAATGACATGATCCTGATTCTAGAATATAACATAGGGAACCTGTACTGGTCGTTTGAATGTGTGTGTGTGTGTGTGTGTGTGTGTGTGTGTGTGTGTCTGTTCTTTTGTGAGTGTCTGTGTGTTGTAGGTAGATAAATAATAGAAGCTGGTGATAGATGATTTATAGGCAGGTAGATGATAGATAGAAGGTAATGACGCTAGCCTGGTCCTACAAAGCAAGTTCCAAGACAGCTGGGGCTAGGGGAGACGCTGTCTCCAAAAGATCAAAAAAAAAAAAAAGTAATGATAGGCTGATAGCCAGGTCAATGAGGTGACTGGAGAGGCAAACTGGTGGAAAGATGAATGGAGAGACGGGTAGATAGATAAATATAGACACATAGATGAGAGGTAGGATTGATTAAGAGACTGATAGATGATTGAAAGATCCAAGACAGATAATCAATACATAAAGAAATGAAGGAATGAACTGACTGATACATAGGTGGTTGCAAAAATGGATGCGGTAGTTTATAGATAGGATAGAGGATAGATAACTAAACAGATACATAGACATATAGATAGATATGTACATGGATGATAGATATCTAATGATAAGTGTACAGACATAGCATGGAAGCTGAATGGATGAATGAATGAAATGATAAATGGGGGTGAGTGACAGCTATAGACATACAGAGACACAGACACAAAAGATACAATGAAGCTGGGCGTGGCGGCACACACCTTTAATCCTAGCACTCCAGAGGCAGAGGAAGGCGGATCTTTGTGAGTTCAAGGTCAACCTGGTCTACAGAGTGAGTTCCAGGTCAGCTGGGGCTACAGGGAGACCCTGTCTCGAAAAGACAAAAACAAAAAGATACAATGGATAAAATAGGGTAGAAGGATGGGTGGACAATTTCATGGACTGATGGGATAGATGATAGATAGTTCAGAAGATAGCTGAGGTATAGATAGATAGAATAGATAGATGATTGATAGATTGATAGATGATAGATAATAAAGATAGACAAATGGAAGATGGAAAATGAGTGGATAAATGGATGAAATGGTCAATGGTGGGTTGATAGACGAGAGGTAAATATAGATATGTGAGATACACATACAAGAGAGATAATGTAAATGTATAGATGATAGGATGAATGGATGGGATGAATCATGGATACTATAGAATATAGTTGACAGATAGATAGGTGGATAGATGGTTCTAGATAGAAGATAGATAGATAGATAGATAGATAGATAGATAGATAGATGATAGATAGATGATAGGTTATAGATTATAAATAGAAGATAGATAGAATGACTGACCAACCAAGAGACAGACAGACAGACAGATATTGATATGTGTACAGACAGAAAATGGAAAATGAATGAATAAATGCCTAAAAGGCTCAATGACGGGTAGACAGATGAGAGATACATATCGATACATGAGACACATAGATAAATGAAAGAGATAATAAATAAGTTATAGGTTGGATGGATAGGCTAATCATAGATAATAAAGCTTTCAGATGATAGACAATAGCTAGCTATATACAGAGAGAGCTTACAAAACTGTAAGTATATAGCATGGAATTACTAAGGAGATTGCTTTTGCTTTTCAGTACTAAAACTGCATGGTAGGGACCTTTCCAATGCTGTAAGGAACATGTGGGACAAAAAACTTAGAAGGAGAAAACTTTCATTTGTGTTTCATACTTCCAGAAGTTTCCGTCAATTGCCTATTGAAGCCATTGCATTTGACCTTTGCTGGCACATCATGGCAAGAGAAAGGAGTTGTACTCCTACTGTGCTCCTTAAAATGAAAGTCCAGCGTGCTTACTGGACTTCATTTGGGGGACCATGGGAGAAAAAGACCCTAATGTGGAGCAAAAGTGCAGGATTGATGGTTGTTTGGGATTGCCAAGGAGGAACCTTCGAGCACTTCCTTAAAGAAAACATGACATCTTTTAGAAAAAAAAAATCCACCAATTCAAGGGATATGTGTATGTGTGCATGCATGTGTGTATGTATGTATATATTTATGTATATATATGTATATATAATGTAGCAGTACGAGTTGGAAAGAACAACAACAAAAGAACTGAAAAAAACCTGGAAAGACTCAGAAAAAGATGTAGGATATGTATGGCAGAGTGCAGAGACTCAGGAGGGGTGGGGGTCTTGGAAAAGGAAGCAGCTCTAGATTCAATTGAGTAATTATGTATGACTTATGGAAAAAGTTTAATAACAATAAAAAGAATGAAATTCCAGTGTCATGACTTCCTCCTGGTGGGCCAGGCTAGTATACATATGAGTTCTGAGCCAGCTAAGGTAAGTGGATGTTCTGTCTCAAACAACAAAAACAACAACAACAACAACAAATTACCATCTTCTTTGGTGATGCGTTGATACATTTAGCAGCATTATTAAAAGTTTTAATCATTTCTGGAGGTATTTATAGTTGTGGAGTTAGTGAGTATAACTTTCTCATATTTCAGGAGTACATATTTGAAGAATGATTCATTGCTACTTAAAAAAGGCTTATTACATACATGCATACAATGGAACATTATCTACACTGTATTTTCCTTCCCAACTCCCACCATATTCACCCCAACCACAGCCAACTCTCAACTTCATCCAGTTAGTGGTGTATAAGTTGGATCTAAAGTTTTAATTTAAAGAATTTGAAGGGATGTTTCAATTTTCAAAAATAAAAATACATTTTTCCATGTAACTTTGTCTCATATCCTTAAAAATAAAATGAGATAATTTTATACTTGTGCTTTTGTTTTGTGTTTTTTTTTTTCAATTGCTAAATTAGCACCTGTTTCCTGGTAGAATTCAGAAGCTAATCACTTAGTGTTCATGTTGTAAAAACTGAAGATCTCTATAGTCTGAACCAATAACATCTTCCAAAAGCTCATGTGTTGAACTTGGTCTGCAGGAATTGGTACTTGTAAAAGCTAGAGGAAACTTTAAGGGATAGGATTGAATGGAAGTATGTTAGGTCAGTACCCTTCTGCAATGGCTTTCTGGCTTCACCATGCTATGATCAACTAGCCAACTAGCCTTGGATTCATGAGACAATAATGTGCCTTTCTTCCTTTAAGTGGATTTTCTCATGCATTTTGTCATAGTGATTGAACGCTATTAGGAAACACATAGTTTCATGAATGGACTGATAAACTCACAAGACCATACTGTTCAGCATATGGGACTTAGAACCTGGCCTTCTGATGGGATAAAAGTCCCCCCCCATTTGTCTTTTTGGGGAAATGGCACCTTGAGATGGACTGTTTCAACACCACTGACTTTTGTCACCACCCTCTAAGGCATAGCTTTGATTATTTCTATGGGATCCCAACAACCGATACTGCAGGCCTGGGGAAGGCATGGTGTTCAGTATGGCCTACAGATGGCTGGTCTTCTTCCCGCTTCAGGTCATTGGGGTCAGAGTGCTGATTTTAGCAATCCTCCACTGTCTAGGGTTGCTTCATGTATGCTATGGTGTTTTCATTCTCCTCTTCCTCCTGGTCAGCATGATTGCTGCCTCCTTCCTGTGCTTCCTGCACTACGTCTGGCCCACAAACTGCTTCGTGATGAACTATGATATCTACCAGCAACCCACATCCTATGACAACCTCACTCAAAGTTTGATGGTGGAAGCCATTCAATTCATAAAAAGGTTAGTGAATATCTTGGTTCTGAATTTTTACTGACTAACAATAGAGGTGGACAGCACAAGGTTTTGATTCCAACCACTGTTTCCTGTTTGAACTAGGTAGAGGTCTCTTCTCAGCATCTGTGTCATGTGCTGTGGGAAGTGATGACAATGCGGGGAATGATGGGACACATATGTGTTATGCATGTATGGGCATAGTAGTTACTTTCCTCATTACTTCCAGGCTGAGAATCTGGTAGTTACTCAGCCTGTGATGCGGGATGTTAGACTCAAAATTGCCCAATCGAAAACAGTGTAAACCATAAGAGAATATTTTTTGTGTACAAGGTTGCCTCTCCATTCATCTATCAGAGGCAGCATGGGAAATAATTGAAGCTCTTATAAAATTCACAGTATTTCTCTACCCAGTGCTGGTGTGATTTGTGCTCAAGGGTTTGTTTCTGAGATCCTAATTTGAGATGTTAATGACAGGCAAAAAGCTTCATTGGCTTCTGTTTCCCACAAACAAGTTCCATGTAGTAAAATCTGTTATGAAGCCCTGGAACCTATGTGCATATTTCTAACTGCAGGAAAAAGATGGGTTAGCATTATAGCTATCTGTTTCATGGTTGCTTAACCTAAGTTCCTCCTTCAGGGATTAATTTATGTTGGAGAGATGCTTTTATTTTTTAGAGAGTTGTGTAATTATCTCAGCATATGTTATCATCTGTATAGTGTTATTCAGGAGATGGGTCATTCTTTATGCTCTTTAATTAGTGAGAAATTTGTATTACTTTCCTAAGGAGTACAATGCAGATTTCTTAGCCACATACACTACTCCCTTTATGTAGGCTAAATGAGGGTCCTTCTTGTGTCACAGCATTGGTCTTTTGCTGTTTCTCTTTGCAAAGTAGTATAGAACACACCCAACTTGCTGTCTGGTGCAAATGGTACTACCATATGGTATGTGTGTCAGTGAAGCAGGTACTGGATAGGTGTGTGTCCATTGCACATGAAACATCGTGGGTGTGCATCTCATTGTGTTACATTTCACACTTCTCCTCTGCTTCATACTCTATAATGACCTTAGGAGAAGGGTCAACAGATATCCTACAATTGAGATGCTTTGAGATCCGAAACCTTCAACAAATATTCAGTTGCCAGGGTCTTAGTCTAGACAGAACCATAAAAAAACACAGACATGGGGATTAGGAGATGATTTACTCAATAGTGGATTTGTTATATAGCCATGAGGAATCATGGAAAGAGCCAGTGAATTGGCATGCACTTGTGATCATAGCACAGAGGAGATCAGTACAGGACCACCTCTGGACTTCACTGGCCACCCAGCCTAGCCTACTTGGAAAGTTCCAGATCATTGAGAGTCCTTGTCTCAAAAAATAAGTTTTCATTCATTGCCTATACAAGAGAGGTACAAGATCAAGCTAGTCAACCTTCCAGCATGGATTGGTGGTGGATTCATGGAGTCCTACTCCTGAGGAGCTACCAACAGTTCATGGCTGATGTGTGAGGGACGGTCCATTTTCTTTAGGGGTTTCATCATTAGGCCCAAGTGGATGGCCACCACACCCTTACAGATACAAGCAGCACTAATTGGACTGCTGTTTTATAAAATTAAGGCATGACGTTGGGAGAACATGGTAGAAAAGTTATGGGAGCGGTTGGAAATGAAATTGGGTATAATCAAAATGCATTATATACATGCGTGCATAAAAATCCAAAAAGAATAAATATAACCATCAAGTGCACAGAGCTAAGATCAGGGATTTACCAAGACTACCTGAATCATAGGTAGGAGGCGGGCACTTCAGCCAGGCAGATTGTTGGGTAATTCTATCACTGGGTTGTTGGATAATCATTTCATTTGTCCATTGGATAAGTAAATCGTTGTCCTGTGGGGGCAGAGTCTCCCTGCTAACTGGTATAACAGGTGAGCTGGTTGCCACTGTGAGACTTGAGTGTAAAGAGCTTAGATGGGGGATTTCCCAGGACAACCTGAAGCAGAGAGTAGTGAGGCATATCTGCCCTGCCCCCACAACCCACTGGCCAAACTGGAATTGCTGAGGGAGTGTCCAAGTGGATTCTTTGGAGAACCATCAGAACAGAAAGGGAAGAGTGATTTAGACTTCCAATATATAAACAAAATTGAAGACCTAAAATGTAGAAAAGTCAACACTCCATAAACAAGTAGAAAAATCAATCAATCAAACAAACAAACAACAAAGGCATCTGAAGGAGGCAAACAAAGAAAGACTTCAATACAGTGAAGAGATATTTGGGATTCACATTCGAATACAGGCAAAGAGAAACCCACATGCTAGGGACACAAAGAAGGGACAACATGGGACAGGTGCAGGATAATTCCACACCAAGCTTTACCAACATTGTGGGAGATTCCTACAGTGGGATCCCCCTGAAGATGGCCCAGGACACAGACGTTAGAGGAATAATTGCAGACATATTCAAAGCAATCAAAGAATATAAAGAGCAAGTCAGAGAACTAAGGAGAGTGAGAATGAAAAACTCAAGAAGGACCTAGAGGGAGAGAATGACAAATGCCAGAAGGAAGGGGAAACACTGATAAAGCAAACCAACCAGCGAAGAAAGGAACTACAGGAAAACACTGAGAAGCTCCAAAAGGAAGTGGAAATACTAAAGAAATCAAAAGATGAAATGAAAAAGGAAATCAAACACTCATCCAATCAAGAGGAAAGGAATGGAAAAAAAGCCTCAGAAGTAGAATGGATGAAGCAGAACAAAGGATATCAGACCTGAAAGATAACACAGAACAACGAAAAACTTTAGGTAAAGATTATGAAAAATTTTAAAATACACAAAAGTGGAACAAGCAGGAATTGTGGGATTCTATGAAAAGATCAAACCTCTGCATCATAGGGATAGAGGAAGGAGAGGAATCCCAAGAGAATGGTATTGATCAGATCTTCAACAGAATAATACATGAAAATTTCCCCAAACTAAAAAAAGACAAACCAATACAAATACAAGAAGTACATAGAACTCCAAACAGACAAGGTCAGAAAAGAAACTTCCCAAGCAATATCATAATTAAAATGCTAGACTCACAAAACAAAGACAAAATTCTGAAAGTCACAAGA
This sequence comes from Rhizomys pruinosus, assembly GCA_009823505.1. Lineage (NCBI taxonomy): Eukaryota > Metazoa > Chordata > Mammalia > Rodentia > Spalacidae > Rhizomys > Rhizomys pruinosus. The sequence goes on along the minus strand of VZQC01010358.1, from coordinate 2,393,118 downwards.
GAAAAACAACAAGTTACATATAAGGGAAAAGTACATCAGAATTACAACTGACTTCTCAGTGCAAACTATGAAAGCAAAAAGTATCTGAGCAAAGCATTCCAGTGTTAAAGGACTATAGATGCCAACCCAGGTTACTATGGCCAGCAAAAATGTTGATTATAGTTGAAGGAGAGAGAAAAATCTTCCATGACATAAACAAGATGAAAGAATACATGTCTGCGAAACCAAACCTTCAGAGAATACTTGAAGTAATTCAAAGGACAAAAGAAAGGAGCAACTATCCCCAGTCACCTAGAAAGAGAAATCAATAAATCATAACTACAGAAGTAGAAACCTGGACCAAAAATTCAAATGGATAATAAGGTGAAAGGAAGCAACATGCATCTTTCAATTATAACCTTAAATATTAATGGACTAAACTACCCAATCAAAAGACATAGACTGGGAGATTGGATTAGGAAACAGAACCCATCTATATGCTGTCTGCAAGAAACCCATTTTACCCTTAAGTATAGGCACCAACTTAAAGTGAAAGGATGGAAAAAATTACTCAAAGCAGATGGTACCAAAAAGAAAGCATGTGTTGCTATTTTAATATCAGACAAAACAGACTTCAAAGTAAAAGAAATCAGAAGCGAAAAAGAAGGTCATTACATCTTTATTAAAGGAACAATTGACCATGAAGATTTCACAATCATGAACATATATGCACCAAACTCTGGTGCACCATACTTTATAAAGACAATTCTCCAGGACCTCAAGGCACAGATTAACCCCAGCACACTCATATTAGGGGACTTCAGTACACCAGTGAGCCCTTTGGACAGGTCAAACTGACAAATAATAAAAAGGGAGACATCTGAACTGAATGATACAATAAACCAAACAGAAGTCACAGACATCTACCCAATATTCCACCCTAATACCAGAGAATACACACTTTCTACTCAGCACCCTATGGAACATTCTGCAAAATTGACCACATACTGGCAAACAGAAAAACATCCCTCCACAAATTCAAAAAGATTGAAATAATTTCATGCATTTTATCAGACCAGAGTGCAATAAAGCTCAATATCAACACCAGCATAAACCCTACTATCTACAAGAACACATCGAGATTAAACAACACACTCCTGAAGAAATAAAGAATTGAAAGCATTCCTGGAACTGAATGACGATGATAATACAACACAACTAAACCTATGTGATACTTGAAAAGCAGTCCTAAGAGGTAAGTTTATAGCCCTGGGTGCCTACATTAGAAAAACAGAAAGAGCACAAGTGAACCATCTAACACTGCAACTAAAAACACTTGAGATACAGCAACATATGAACCCTAAATGCAATAGACAGGAAGCAATAACACAAATCAGAGCATAAATCAATGAAATAAAAACAAAGACAACAATTAAAAACATCAATGAATCCAAAAATTGGTTAAGATAGACAGACATCTAGCCCAGTTAACCAAAAGAAAGAAGGAAAAACTGCAAATCAATAAAATCCTTGATAAAAGGGGAAATATTATAACAGACAATGAAAAGACTCAGACAATCACATGGGAATAGTCCAAAAATGCTGTACGTTACTGTTTGAAAACCTAGGAGAAATGGATGAATATCTGAAATCCTGAGAATCACCAAAGCTTAACCAAGAAGAGATTGCCAGCTTAAACAGACCCAAAATGTAAGAAGAAATTGAAGATGTAATAAGAAACATCCCAACTAAAAACAGCCCAGGCCCAGATGGTTTCACAGCAGAATTCTACAAAACATTTCAAAAAGACTTACAACCATTATTACTTAAATTGTTTAGAAGGATACAGAGGAAATTCTCCCAAATTCCTTCTATGAAGCCAGCAAAACTCTAATACCAAAACCAGGCAAAGGTACAACCACGAAGTAGAACTATAGACCCATCTCATAAATGAACACAGGTGCAAAAATTATCAACAACATACTTGCAAACTGCATAAAGACCCACATCAAGAAGATCGTCCATCATGACCAAGTTGGATTCGTACCAGAGATGCATGGATGGTTCAACATATGAAAATCAATAAATATCATAAAACATATAAATGGACTGACAGACAAAAACCATATGATTATCTCAATTCACAAAGAAAAATACTTTGACAAAATCCAGCACCCCTTCCTGCTTAAAGTTCTAGAGGGAATTGGATTGGAGGGATAATTCCTCAATGTAATCAAAGCCATATATAGGAAACCCACAACCAATACCATCCTAAATGGGGAAATGACGAAGCATTCCCTTTAAAGGTAGGAACTCGGCAAGGCTGCCCCCTGTCATCACTCCTCTTCAATATAGTGCTTGAAACCCTTGCTAGGGCAATAAGGCAACAAAAGAAAATTAAAGGAGCTCTAATTGGAAAAGAGGAAGTCAAGTTATCCCTTTTTGCTGATGATATGGTGGTTTACCTAAAGGGATGCTAAAAACCCCACTAGAAAACTCCTAGAAATGTTTAAGAGTTTCAATAATATGGCAGGATACAAAATTAACCTAGAGAAATCAGAAGCCTTTCTTTACATCAACAACAAGCAACTGAAGAAGGAATACAAGGAGACCTTCCCACTCACAATAGCCTCAAAAACAATAAAATACCTAGGAACAAATCTAACCAAAGACACCAAAGATATGTACAAAAATTTTAAACCCCTGAAGAAGGAAAGTGAAGAAGACATAAGAAGATGGGAAAACCTCCCATGCTCATGGATTGGGAAAATTAATATAGTAAAAATGTCCATTGTACCCAAACTTATGTACAGATTTAATGCAATCCCAATTAAAATCTGCAAGAGTTTCTTCACAGGCTTGGAAAAATGTCCTTAATTTCATATGGAAAAACAAAAGACCATGAATAGCCAAAGCAACCCTGAGTGAATCTCTGTACCAGACTTCAAACTATACTCCAGGGCTATTGTCATAAAAACAGCTTGGTACTGACACAAAACAGACCTGTTGACCAATGGAACCAAACTGAATATCCAAACTTGAGCACATACAATTTTAGGCACCTTAAATTTAACAAGGGGGCCAAGAAGACACAATGGAGGAAAGACAGCATCTTCTGCAAGTGGTATTGGCAAAACTGTATCACCACTTGTCCAAGAATGAAATTAAACCCCTACCTCTTGCCCTGTAGGAAAGTCAACTCCAGATGGATCAAAGACCTCAATTTGAAACCCAAAACTCTGAAGGAGATGGAAGAAATAGTTGGCCTCAGACTACAAAACATAGCCATAGGAAAAGACTTCCTAAATCAGACAGCAGCTGTTCAAGAATTAAGGTCGACTATTGACAAATCAGACCTCATTAAACTCAAAAGCTTCTGTACATCAAAAGAAACAATCAAGGAAGTGAAGATAAAAACCCACAGAGTGGGAGAAAACGTTCAACACAGATACATCTGACAAAGCATTGATTTCCAGAATATATAAACTACCCAAAAAACAAAGAAGAAAGAAAACAATGACACACTCAAAAGATAGAGCAAAGAGCTGAACAGAGACTTCACAAGCGAGGAATTAGAGATGGCTGAGAAACATCTTAAAAAGTGTTCAAAATCACTAATAATTAAGGAAATGTAAATTAAAACAACTTTAAGATATCATCTCACTCCAATAAGACTGGCTAGGATCAAGAAAACAAAGGATTCCAAGTGCTAGAGAGGTTCTGGGGAAAGGAGAACATTCATCCACTGCTGGTGGGTATGTAAACTTGTACAGCCACTATGGAAAGCAGTGTGGAGAAACCTTGGAAGACTGGGGAAGAGCTTCCCACCTGACCCAGCCATACCACTCCTGTGTATGTACCCACAAGACTCATCTTACCGCAGAGATACATGCACAGCCATTTATTGCAGCTCTCTTTACAACAGCAAGGAGCTGGAACTAACCCAAGTGCCCCTCAACTGACAAGTGGATAGACAAAATGTGGTACTTCTACACAATAGAGTTCTATGCAGAGGTGAAGAAAGATTACATCATGAACTTTGCAGGTAAATGGATGGAGCTAGAAGATATCATGCTGAGTTAAGTAGTACAGTCCCAGAAAAACAAAGGAGGAATAGTATCCCTCATCTGTGGATGGTAGCACCAATTACCTAATTGTATGGCAAAGTGAGCAATGTTAATGTGATCTGAAAACAACTGTGCTCATATATTGTAGCATCCCTTAAAAAATAAAAAAAAGTGTTCAAGGTCACTAATAATTAAGAAAATGCAAATTAAAAATACTTTAATTTATTATCTCACTCTGATAAGACAGGCTAGGATCCAAAAAACAAAAACAAAAACAAAAAAAAAAATGAGAGCTGAGCATGATGGTGAATGCCTTTAATCCTAGCATTTGGGAGGCAGAAGCAGGAGGATCTCTGTGAGTTCAAGTCCAGCCTGGACTATAGAGTGAGTTCCAGGACAGCTGGGGTGACAGGGAGACTCTGCCTCAAAAATACCAAAAATAACCCCCCTCAAAACCAAAAACAAACGATACCAAGTGCTAGAGATTTTGTGGGGAAAGGGGAACACTCATCCACTGTTGGTGGGAAAGTAAACTCATACAGCCACTATGGAAAGCAGTGTGGAGAACCCTTGGAAGACTCCAAATGACCTTGCCACCTGACTCAATCATACCACTCATGGGTGTATACCCACAAGACTCATCTTACTGCAGAGATACATGGACAGCCATGTTTATTGGAGCTCTCTTCAAAATAGCAAAGAGCTGGAACCAACCCAAATGCCCCTGTCAACTGAAAATATGTTACATGTACACAATGGAGTTCTATGCAGCGGGAAAGAAAGATGACATCATGAGCTTTGCAGGTAAACCAATGGAGTTAGAAGATATCATGCTAAGTGAAGTAACACAGTCCCAGAAAAACAAAGATGAATGGCAATCCTTATTTGTGGATGCTAACTCCAGATACCTAACTGTATGTCATACTGAGCAAACTTAATGTGATCTGAAAACAAATGTGCTCTTACATTGTGAATCCCTTAAAAAATAAATAAATATTTTTTTAAAAAGGATAAATAGAAACATTATTCAAAATAAGGCAGAGAGCAATTGAGCAAGACATTTGACCTCAACTTGTGAACATGTGAACCTCAACTTTTCAACCTTTGAACACACACACAAACAAACACACACACACACACACACACACACACACACACATATACAGGCACACACAAACCAAAAAAAAAAAAAAAACCTAACCAAAATAACAACAACAGCAATAATAAAAACACAGAGATACCAAAGCAACACGGTATTCTGGGCAGTCAGTGGTGACTTAGAGTGCCATCACTTTTGTTTGTTAATTTTTTTTTTGCTCTTTCATCCACTCTACCATGGCACACTTGCACACTTACTTTCCCCACAGTTACAGGAGAATATGTTGTGTTATCAAATTTGGCCTGGCTTGCCTGTTACACACGCACAGTTACATAGTATGCCAACTGCTGAAATAATGAATTTTGCAGAACAGAAATTCGGTTCATTCACGAATTAGCCAAATGAGGATGACAAAGCATGTCTCAAATCTGTCATCATGGTGATAGGATTTTTGTGATATTTATGGGATAATAAATTAAGGTGATTTAAACCTGAAAAGAGGTGATTGAAGATAAGGAGATGAGTATCTATGGCCTGTACACTTGTAATCATATTTCTTGGATATAAACAGGATATGTGCTCAAGAAATGGTGTTATTAGCATGATTTGAGGGCAAAATCTTTGAAAGTTGGATGTCAGAGAACTTACCTAGCAGATGCAGTGTTTCTAAGTGATTTCAGGGAGCCAGAAGAGTTTCAAAGTCTCTGGAAAATAACTTAGGCACCAGATACCATCTTGACCATCCTCCCAGAAGTTTTATAAATAACATAGCCAAGGGACTCTAGCAGTGTGTTGCTTAGATTCATATCCTGTAAAATTAGTGATGTTTAAAGTCAATTCGAAGAAAATAATTCCAGGGTTATGGAGTTGGTCACTCAGTAAAGCGCTTTTAAATTCTTTTAACTGACATGGCTTTATTTATTTTATTTTATTTTTTTTTACCTCAGATGTTTCCAGACTGCTGATCATCAGGTGCATAACTACTGGGATTTCAAGAATGTGTCACTACACTCAAATTCCCAATTCGATTTTTCAAAAATATTTTATTTCTTTTTTATTTGATGTATAAGCCTGCATGTGTATAAATGTGCCTGTGTCATGCAGTACCCACATAAGTCAGAAGAGGGCATCAGATCTCCTGGAACTGGAGTTACGAACATTTTTTTTTTTCCTGTATGTGTATCAATGTACTGTCTGCATGCAGGTCTGTGCACCCATGTCGAGCAATGCTGCGGAGGTCAGAAGAGGGTCTCGGATTCCTCTGGAGCTGGAGTTCTCCTGGAATTGGAGTTTCATGGAATTGGCCGCCATGTGGGTGTTGGGGATTGAACCCAGGTCCTCTGTAAGAGTGGTTGGCACTCTTAACCGCTAGGCCATCTCTCCAGCCCCAGAACATTTGTTAACTACTATGTGGGTGCTGGAAATTGAACCCAAGTCCTCTGTAAGAATAGGAAATGCTTTTAACCACTGAGTCATTTCTCCATCCTGCCAATTTCAATGGTTGTACATGCTCTGCCTCATGAATCCAAAACACTGAAATCTGAAATGCTCCAAAAATCTGAAAAATTTTGAATACCAACATGATTCTACAGCTAGAAAATTCCATACCATAGAAATGTTTCATGCAGAAAATGAATAACAGTATTGAATAAAACAGCATTTAGGTTGCTTGTGTAAGATTTACCTTAACTTTAATGAATTTTATGTTTTGATTTGGGACCTGCCTCAAGATGCCTCACTATATATATGCAAATATTCCAAATATCTTTTTTAAAACAGAAATCTGGGACACTTGGATTAGTACACATTTTAGATAAGGGATATATAACTTGAAAAAAAAGTGATAATAATGTTATATTTCCATGGCGATGGAGAAGTTTCAAGATGTAGATTTTCAGATAGGAAAATAAAATCATATGCGATGATGGGTGAATTTAGCAAGATAATTTTATTCCCGAAACAGGCCATCCTAGTGCAAAGCAGTCTGAAAAACCAGAGCCATGCTGTTGGGTACAATGAGATCCATACTTTTCATCCTTTTGTTCTAGAGAGAAACAAAGCTTGATTATTCTGCTCTGTGGAAATCTAGAAAGGTTCTGTCATTTTTTTCTATATTTGTTGAAAACAAAAGTTCCTTCGTAAAAAAAAATGCACTTTAAGAGATAGTGCATCATCTTTGGACTAAAAATATATCTATTTTCACTTTCATAAGTCAATCTTTAAGAACATCAAACACAGTCTGCACCCATATAATTCGTATAACATTTTAGCTTTGCTTCTGTTCCTGGGACAAAAGCGACTTCAAGAGATAAAGTCGTTATTTTTGGTTTATGGTTCCAGAGGGATGGAGCCCATCACAACAGAAGAGACAGCAACAGACAGGGAAGGCTTGCTGGCTCCAGCAGGAAGCTAGTGGATCACATTACATATGCACTCAGGAATCAGAGACAACAGGAAGTGAGGCTGGCTACACAGCCTCAAAGCCCACCCTTGGTGATGTACTTCCTCTAGCATGCTCTTCCTCTTCACAAGTTTTCCCAAAGGCACCAAGAGTGTGGGCTAAGTGTTTAAGCAGATGATCCCTAGCAGATATTTTATATTTAAACCACAACAGATTGCTTTTGCTCTCCATTTACCAAAATCACAGGAAATTTTGCATCAGCACATTTTTCTCCAGGTACCAGTATAGGTAAGAGTTATGGATGGATTAAATACATGTCTTGAACTCTATTTTCCAGAAGAGACCCTTTGTCAAAAACTAAAGTAGAAAGGAATTGAGGAAGATATCTAATGTTGACCTCACACCTCCAAATGTGTGCACAGCTGTACACATCTGCACATATACATGCACACACGACATGCACACACACACACAAATAAAATGAAAACAGCTGGCGTTGTTATACTTTCTCTAAATGTTAATCATTTTCTGTCAAGTCCAACTTGCCTAATACCCAGAGAGTCCTGGTTTATTCATTTGACCTCTGGATTTCCTCATCCTTCTCCAAAGCAATCAGCAAGATATAAGAATTCCTTAAAGTCTTACTAGTAACCAAGAGCAGAGGGATTCTAAATGCATGAGAGAATCCTCCCATTTTTTTAAATTTTATTTATTTCTGTATGTGTATGAATGTACTGTCTGCATGCAATTCTGTGCACCCGTGTCATGCAATGCCGCAGAGGTCAGAAGAGGGTGTCGGATTCCCCTGGAACTGGAGTTTCAGACGGTTCTCGGCCGCCATGTGGGTGTTGGGGATCGAACCCGGGTCCTTTGCAAGAGCGGTAGGCGCTCTTAACCACTAGGCCATCTCTCCAGGCCCCCTCCCCTTCTTTAGAAGGGTGATCAGGACCTTCTTTGTTAGCTTTGGGTGTATATGTAACTGTGTGTATGTGTGTGTGTGTGTGTGTGTGTGTGTGTGTGTGTGTGTGTGTGTAAATTCAAAATCACCCAAAGGAGTCATTCATGAGGACTTATACACCTTCTTTGTTGAGATAAGTTACTCTTAATGGCCTGGACATCACCAAGTTGGAAGACTGGCCAGGCAGGGAGCCCCCGGAATGTACTTATCACTGTCAACCTAGTGCCAAGGGATTACAAGTGTTCAGGGGCTAGAGAGCTGGCCCAGTGCTCTTATAGGGCCCCTGGCTCAGTTTCTAGCACCCACATGGAGGCTAACAACCATCTATAACTCCAGGTCCAGGGAATCTGATGCCTTTTCCTGACATCCCTGGGCATTGCATTGCATGGGTGCACATACATACATGCAGGCAATATATTCATATGCATAAAATGAAATACAAATAAAAATTTTTAAATGGAGAGTATTCAGTTTTGATAGGTGCCACTAGAATGAGACGTTCATTCAAAGAACATACCCCTATTTGTTTATTGGTTGTCTCAGATGCTGTCTTGTAGCTAAGTCTGGCTTGAAACTCATCATAGAGTTCAGGCTGGTTTCAAACTCCTAATAATCCACCTGCCTCAGACTCATAAGTGCTGAAACCACCATTCATAAGTATGTATCTTTTTTTTCTGAAGCTTAACTTTTTTTATTTTTTTTTTATTTTTATTTATTTCTGTATGTGTATGAATGTACTGTCTGCATGCAAGTTTGTGCACCCGTGTTGTGCAATGCTGCAGAGGTCAGAAGAGGGTGTCGGATTCCTCTGGAACTGGAGCTCTCCTGGAATTGGAGTTTCAGATGGTTCTCGGCCGCCATGTGGGTGCTGGGGATCGAACCCAGGTCCTCTGTAAGAGCGGTAGGCGCTCTTAACCTCTAGGCCATTTCGCCAGCCCCAAGTATGTATCTTTAAAGCTTTCACAAGTCAGAAATGTATCTCAAATTACCTACTGACACTGGTCAGTTTGTTTCTTTGAAAGTACTTTTTTTGAAAGAACTTTTAATTATTTAACATTTTAATTTTGAAGTGTGCACATATATCTCTGTATGTTAATATTCATCTGTTTTACTTTGAATTAAAATCAAAATTCTGTGTTTCCTTTCTAGCTTAATCTGTGTAAACTAATGAGACTCTCCCAAGACTCCTTGATTTGGAGAATGCTTTGTGTCAAGTTCCAAGCAATCCATCAGGACCACTCATGCCAAGGCTCTGCTGGAAGTGTGATAAGGTCAGGTTGGAAGGAAGCTGTAAATGCCTTTCTGCACTCTCCCTGTGCCAACTGGTGATGGCAGCTGAGAAAAATGAAAGGTGATACATCTCTAATGAAAGATGATACATCTCTAAGCTGTCACAGGGTTTAGGAAAGTGCAATTAAGTAAGCCATGCTTGCACAAAAGAGTATTTATTTACTGGAAAACCACTGACCATAAAATATATACTCCATAAGGGGTGCTGAGATAGCTCAGATGGTAGAGGGTTTGCTTTGCATGAGGACCTGTGCTCAACCCCCATAATCCATGTAACAAATGCTAAATGTGATCACAGGTACTTGTAATCCCCTAAACAGATGGAGAATCCATGCCTAAGCATTCAGTCTTGCTTTTGCAGGATGTAAATCTTTTCATTCAGAAACTGAAGTGATTGCCACTTGTTTGGAAGGCTGCACTGCCTTCGTGTATTTCACAAATGGAGTGGAGGTCTGTCGCCACTGAAAATTCCTCTTTTCACACTGTAGGGGAGATACTGGCAATAACGTTTAGAAAGACTTGCTTACTGAAGTGCCTCAGCTAATAAAAAAGGGAGTTGCACTTTTATTAGGCAATCTCCCTACCAGGTGAAGGGAGTCTCCTTCAGTGTCAAGGTCATGGAGAAGAAGGGAGATGTTCTGCAGGAACCAAGGTCAGGAGATATTCTTCAGGAACCAAGGTCAAATTCTCCCATGGCTGTCTCCAAGATAGCACTCTGCAGGATTCTGATAATGAGTGATCAGTCGTGTCCAAGATGTAGGCCTGAAAATGAGTGATGTACTTCTGTCTAGCCCATATCTTCACACACCCATCTACTTAATTGCTATTCTTGGATGGTAAATCTTCTTGCTGGGATGTTTTTGGAAACGGAGTATGCTTGTCTGTGTTTCCCATATTTTATACATAAAACTTAATTACTCTTCTTTGGTAACCTGGACATAGGTACATAAAGTGCGAGTGTCTGTGATGTGTCCTATGCTGAAAGAAAAATGTTCTTCCATATGGCAGCATGATGTGAATTCTACAAATATATGCAAATTAAAGATAAACATATGAATCCATCTGTTCTTTTCCTTCCAGGAAGGAATGCTTTACGTTTGAACAAAAGCCACATTCTGTTGTGCTGATGTAGCTCTGACTTGGAGTGTCTTCTACTACCTTCCTCTAGAACTAGAGTTTTAGCTTGTGTGTGTGTGTCTGTGTCCCCATATGTCTGTGGTGTACATATATATCTGAGTGTGTTCATGGGGTTAATCTACATAGATGCCAATACTTGCTGTTGACCGTTTCCTCAGTCATTCTCTTATTTATTTATCAAGACAGGGTCCCTCACTGAATCTAATGATCTCCTATTCACCTACATGATGGCTGGCCAGTGGGTTCCAGCTGTCACAATGCCTCCTGGTATTTATATACTCAGGTTTGTGTGCTAGTGGCAGGGATCCAAACTCAGATCACGTTTATACATCTAGCACTTTACCATCTCCTTGGCTGTGATCTCCTTTTGGATAGTGGTATGTTCTTCATCATACATTATTTTATTCTCACTTGAAATTTTAATATACCTTCATCTTCTGATCCCACCAATCATTTTGATGTACAGCTGTCTTTCTTCTACTTTTCTTTTCATAAAACTTGTATGGGACAGCGACCTTCGAAAATTGGATCATGGAAGTTAACATTGAGCCAGAACCTGAGGTTCTGACACTCCGTTTGTTGTTTTGTTGTTGTTGTTTTGTTTTGTTTTTGCAAATTCAGTTACTTGCATCTAGACTTTCAGTAATTGCCATGGAGTTTGCTTGGAAAATTAACGTTTTAAAGTTTCCTTGCATGTTTTCTTTAAGTTTAAATCCAAAAATACATCCCAGAACAGATGACAGTGAAATTGCAATGAAGTACTACCCAAATATAACATAGCAAGTATAGAGAGTATCCATTTGTGTTCCTTTTGAGGAATCTTTGCTGGACTTTAGGAAGATAATCTGCTTCTTGGGAGACGAATTCAGTCTGTGCAATAAGCTTCCCCCAACAATGCCTCTGGCAGAGGCTGCCCTGGGTAACAAAACTCTCAGTGGTTGGCTTACTTTGGTTCCTCAAAGTTGATGAAGAATGTCTGCCTTCTGTCAGAGCCAAGGGTAAGCTGCAGTAGACTTGCTTGTTAGTGGGTCATGATCCATGTCAAGCCACTATTCCTTCTGTCTCATCAGTAGTGTGGAGATATTCATTATATAAATTCTTGAGACTTTTACTGAGTGGCCAAAACACCCAAGACATTCATTATATAAATTCTTGAGACTTTTACTGAGTGGCCAAAACACCCAAGACAGGTGATGATACCTTTACCATGACTAGTGTCTTAGGGCAGAACTTACATGTAGTAATTATTCTCTGAGGTGAATGTTGCTTGAGTTATGTTGTATCACCTGGCTTCTGGAGATCTTATGATTGGCCAGTGGTGAATGGGGCTGCTATAGTTGAGAAAGCTCATCCAGTATTGCATACCATAATCAGCAAGTCCTGAACTGATGCCACTTACCTATCATCCCATTGGTATAAGGAGTACAAGGTTGAAAGTTCCTACTTTAGTGGGAGAGACACCCCTAAAAGGATCCTGTGTAGTAGAGCCAATGCTTCATTAAAACAAAACAAAACAAAATAAACAAACAAAAAAAAAAACAATTTTTTGTGCCGGGGGGGGAGAGGGGGCTCCTGAAACACAGGAGCCGGGAAGTCGCTCCAGACAGGTAGATTTTAGGGTAGACTGACTCTTGGGTTGCTGAAAAACGGTCTAAACTGTAAACCCTTATAGGGGGTTGCTGTCTGGTCAGAGCCGCCCTTTGACTTTGTAGCAGGTGCCAGGTGGGTTTGGTTTGGTGCCATTGTGTCTTTGTGTGGGGGGGGGGGGGCCCCCGAAACTCATGAG
>VZQC01010358.1:2348556-2375997 GCA_009823505.1 Rhizomys pruinosus | reverse complement strand
AAAGACAAAATTCTGAAGGCTACAAAAGAAAAACAAGTCACATACATAGGGAGACCCATCAGAATTACAATTGACTTCTTGGCACAAACCATGAAAGCAAGAAGATCATGGAGCAAAGCATTCCCAGTGATAAAGGACTATGGATGAAAACCCAGAATACTTTACCCAGCAAAAATGTCGATTATAGTTGAAGGAGAGAGAAAAATCTTCCATGTCATAAAGAAGATGATTGAATACATGTCTGGAAAACCAACTCTTCATAAAATACTTGAAGCAATTCAAAGGGCATAAGAGAGGAGCAATTCTACTCAAGTACCTAGGAAAAGAAATTGATAAAAGCATAACCATAAAAGTAGAATCAGAGACTAAAAGTCCACACGGATAATAAGGTGAAAGGTAGCAACATCCATCTTTCAATTATAACCTTAAGTATTAATGGGCTAAACTCCCCCAAAAAAGGCATAGACTGGGGAGAATGGATTAGGAAACAAAACCCATGTATACGCTGTCTACAAGAAACCAATCTCAATTTCAAAGATAGGCACCAACTTAAGGTGAAGGGATGGAAGAAAGTATTCCAAGCAAATGGTATAAAAAAGAAAGCAGGTGCTGCTATTCTAATATCAGACAAAATAGACTTCAAGCAAAAGAAATCAAAAGAGACAAAGAGGGCCATTACATCTTTATTAAAGGAACAATTGACGATGAAGATCTCACAGTCTTGAATATATAAACACCAAATGCCAACTTTATAAAGACAATTCTTCAGGATATCAAGGCACAGACTAACTCCAGCACACTAATAGTAGGGGACTTCAATACCCCACTAAGTCCTTTAGACAGATCAACAGGATAAAGGATAAACAGAGAGACATCTGAACTGAATGATACAATACACCAAATGGACCTCACAGACATCTGTCGAATATTTCATCCAAACACCAGAGAATACACTTTCTACTGAGCACCTCATGGAACATTCTCCAAAATAGACCATATACTGGGACACAGGAAAAAACTCAACAAATACAAAAAGATTGAAATAATTTCATGCATTCTATCAGACCACAGTGCAATAAAATTCAATATGAACACCAGGATAAACCCTACAACCTACAAGAACACATGGAGACTAAACAACACTCTCCTGAATAATGAATGGGTCAAGGAAGAAATAAAGAAAGAAATAAAACCATTCCTGGAACTGAATGACAATGATAATACAACACAGCAAAACCTATGGGACACTTTAAAAGCAGTTTAATAGGGAAATTTATAGCTCTAAGCGCCTACATTAAAAAAACAGAAAGAGGACAAGTGAATGTTCTAACATTGCAACTAAAAATACTTGAGAGACAACAACAAATTATCCCTAAATGCAGCAGACAAGAATAAATAACAAAAATCAGAGCAAAGATCAATGAAATAGAATCAAAGTAAACCACACAAAAAAATCAATGAATCCCAAAGTTGGTTCATTGAGAGAATAAACAAGATAGACAGACCTCTAACCCAGTTAACCAAAAGAAAGAAGGAACAACTCCAAATCAATAGAATCTGTGATGAAAGGGGAAATATCACAACAGACAATCAAAAGATCCAGACAATAGTTTGGGAATACTTCAAAAACCTATACTCTACTAAGTTTGAAAACCTAGAAGAAATGAGTGAATATCTGATATTCTGGGAATCACCAAAGCTCAACCAAGAAGAGATCAACAGCTTAAATAGACCAATAATCTGTAAAGAAATTGAAGTTGCAATAAGTAGACTCCCAACCAAAAAATGCCCAGGCCCAGATGGTTTCATGACAGAATTCTTTTTTTTTTAATTTTTTATTTTATTTATTTATGTGTATGAATGTACTGTTTGCATGTAGGTCTGTGCACCCGTGTTGTGCAATGCCACGGAGGTCAGAAGAGGGTCTCGGATTCCCCTGGAACTGGAGTTCTCCTGGAATTGGAGCCCCAGATGGTTCTCAGCCACCATGTGGGCGCTGGGGATCGAACCCAGGTCCTCTGCAAGAGCGGTCGGCGCTCTTAACCGCTAGGCCATCTCTCCAGCCCTCATGACAGAATTCTATAAAATATTTCAGACAGACTGACAACCATTACTACTCAAGTTGTTTAGAAGGGTACAAATGGAGGGAGTTCTCTCAGATTCCTTCTATGAAGCCAGCATCACACTATTACCAAAACCAGGTAAAGATACAACCAAAAAGAAGAACTATAGACCCATCTCCCTTATGAACACAGATGCCAAAATTCTAAGCAGGATACTGGCAAATTGCATACAGACCCACATCAAGAAGATCATCCATCATGACCAAGTTGGATTCATACCAGAGATGCATGGGTGGTTCACATATGAACATCAATAAATATAATCAAGCATATAAATGGACTGAAAAACAAAAGCACACCATCATCTCAATTGACGCAGAGAAAGCCTTTGACAAAATCCAGCATCCCTTCATGTTTAAAATCCTAGAGGGAATTTGATTGGAGGGATCATTCCTCAATGTAATCACAGCCATATACAGGAAACCCACAGACAATATCATCCTAAATGGGGAAATGACAGAAGCATTCCCCTTAAAGTAGGAACTTGGCAAAGCTGCCCCTTGTTACCACTCCTTTTCAATATAGTGCTTGAAACCCTTATTAGGGCAATAAGGCAAGAAAAGGAAATTAAAGGAGTTCTAATTGGAAAAGGGGAAGTCATGCTGTCCCTTTTGGCTGATGATATGATTGTCTACATAAGGGATGCTAAGAACTCCACCAGAAAAATCCTAGAAATGATTAAGAACTTCAGTAAAGTGACAGGATACAAAATAAATCTAGAAAAATCAGTAGCCTTTCTTTACACCAACAACAAGCAACTGAAGAAGGAATACAAGGAGACCTTCCCACTCACAATAGCCTCAAAAACAATACAAAAGTGTATGTTGGGTAAAATTTATTTGACAGGTATTCAACTCTGCCCAAGCTTTTTCCACATATTATAGGATATTTTAAGGCTTAGTGAAATGTTTAGATTAGTTAAATTTGGTAGTAGGTTTTGGTGAAAATGGTAATACATTTGAACTAATTGGGAATGTAAAATGGTAATTGTTTTATTTATAATTTGTATTGAACTTCCAACAATAACTTTGGGGTTAAGGTACACAAATGGTCTCTTTATTTTTCTGAGTTATATGATTTCACCATGTAACACTTTCTTTTACTCATAGGACAATTTAAAGGAATTAAGTTAAATTTACTTCCCAAATAAGTAGCATACAGTCAATGATAAACTGTTTGGGTAAATTTAATGAAAACTTATGCCTTGGCTCCTGTTTATGGGTATGTGTAATACAACTTAGGTATCTATAGGTCAAAACATAAAAATTTAATAAAACAAAAAGAGGGAGGTGGGAGGTGGTGTAGTATCCATTCTGGGATACAAATGGAAAACTATGTGTTCCAAACCTTTTGATAAATTTTCAATTTTGAGATCTTGAAACTAACAATGGGAGGCCATTGTATGTTCCCACAGGTAAAAACACCAAGCTAAATGCCTGAAAACATACAATTTTTGGCTGTGAAGGATGGACTGGGAAATGCCAGCACAAAGGCTGACCCATCTGAACATTAAAGAAAGAGGAACATCAAACTCCCTGAGTCACAGACACTGAGCATCTCTCTGAATTTTATTGGGGTTAACTGTTTATAATGGGCCCTAATGAAGTTTATCTTCCAGATGCTAAGAAACCTTCCTACCTCTCCCCTTTATAGGAAAAAAAAAAGAAAAACATAATGGTAATGAAGTCATTCCCTAACTGTAAACTAGAGCCAACTGTTGTAGTGGTAATTTCTTATAAAACTGGTATAACTACCTTTCTTAATTGACTAATAGACATAGGAACTGTGAAAGGATAATTCTCTATTTAGAGCCAAATTCAATAGTAAAGTCTTTATAAGCTGTGTAATTAAGCAAAATATATTAATATAGGAATGCTCTGATATCAGCAATGAATTATTCTGCATAGGAGATGTTGGCTAGGGGATCCAAGCCCCCAAAATTATAAAGGCCTTTGCCTATTCGTGGGATATATCCAAGGAGAAAGGCGGTAAGTCCCTGTTGTTGAAGACCTGTTGTAAACATGAAAAAATGTTTTGAGAAGTCACTTGCTAATGTAAAATTGGCCTCTGAAATGCCATAAAGCATTACCAAAGGCCACTAAAGCAGTACAGCAAAATATTGTCCTCCTTGAGACAAGCAAGCCTCCTTCATCAGTATCAGCTACACCTCAACTGCCTGGAGATACTGTGCAACAGTGGCTGACATGTGTCTACATATATCCCAAATCTAATTGGCTATTACCTCTCTCCTTGGAGGAATAATTCAAGCTTATGTCCTCTAGTGGTTAGGAGATGTTATAAGTCACAATAAGAACTTGTCATCCTTTATAGAGAAACCACAGTTTGTGGATTAGCATACCATCCAAACATCTGTGTCTATGCTCACAGCTTAGCTTGCCATAATAATTAGTACTGCTTAAATGCCTGTACATCTAATTGCTTGTGCTTTGTTAGTAGGATTAAAAAGGTATCCCTGGATAAGCTGTCAACCCATGAAGGGGAACAACCTGAACAGACTAGAGTCCAAAATGACATCTCCAGAGTAAATAGACTGTTTTGCTTCTCACCCATTTGTGCCCCTTTCCCAAAGCCTAGGGAACAACTTGGGGAAGAGGAGGCATGGTAGATTGTAATGGCTGTGGAGAGATTGGGGTGAATCACGAGACTACAGCAATATAGACTGGACTCCAACTTGATCAACACGCTTGTGCATACAAGCTTCTCCAACTGGACTATGGGAACCTTGGGTTGTTCAAAATTTGGACATAGATACTTGCAAATTGGTTTTACATGAATGTTACTTACATTCATTGCTTATGCTTAATAATTTGGCTCAGTTCAAAAAAATGCACCAATTACCTAATTGTATGTCAAACTGAGTAACGTCAATGTTATCTGAAAACAGCTGTGCTATTATATTGCAGAATCCCTTAAAAAATAAACAAATGAAAGAAGAAAAAAAGCAGTAAAAAAAGATGCCTGCATTGAAAGGGCCTCTCGGAATCTTAGGGAAGTTCAGGCTCTTCAACTGTGACCACCTTGGTTAGGGCCCACTGGTTAGCTTATTCCAGGTTCTTTAATGAGAGGAGTCTCTGTGTGTCCCACTCTCATGGCTCTGTAGCTTCATCCGTACCAGATACTATGAATTTTAAACGTTTCCATATCTGATATTAACAATGCTATCCAGTTTTTATTTTAATATTTCTGTGCAATTAATAAGGTCAAACCTTCTATTAGCTTATTGACAATATTTTAATTGAGCTGTTTATCTTTTTCTTATTTTGATTGCTTTTGTTTTTTTTTTTTTCTTTTTTTAAGATAGGATCTCCATTTAGTCCCAGCTATCCTGGAGCTCCAGGTAGACAAGGCTGGCCTTGAACTCACAGAGATCTGCCTGCCTCTGCCTCCTGAGTGCTGGAATTAAAGGTCTGCACCACCGAGGTTGGCTTTGGTTGGTTTTAAAAAATATTTTATTTGTTGTTTTTATTTTATGTGTATGAGTATATTTCCTGAATGTACGTAAGTATACCCATGTCATGCAATGCCAGCAGAGGTAGGAAGAGGATGTAGGATCCCCTGGAACTGGCGTTAGGACAGTGGTTAGCCACCATGTGGGTGCTGGAATTTGAACCTGGGTCTTCTGCAAGAATAGCCAGTTGTCTTAACCACTGAGCTGTTTCTCCAGCCCCTTGGATTGCTTTCATGTATTAAGGTCTAATTACAGGGGCTGGAGAGATGGCCTAGTGGTTAAGAGCACTGACCGCTCTTACAGAGGACCCGAGTTTGATCCCCAGCACACCCACATGGCAGCCGAGAACCGTCTGAAACTCCAATTCCAGGAGAAATCCAGTTCCAGGGGAATCCGACACCCTCTTCTGACCTCCGCAGCATTGCACGACACGGATGCACATGCAGACAGTACATTGATACACATACAGAAATAAATAAAATTAAAAAAAATTCTTAAAAAAATAAAGTCTAATTACAAAAAAAAGAAACTGCAGTAGTTTATTTAGTGATATAGTTCAAGCATCAGACTGCTTGTTACTGTAGTGACTAGAAGGAGAAATGTCCCTGGTGGGCTCAAGTATTTGAATACTTTGTTCCCAGTTGATGGTACTGCTCAGGGAGGTCATGAAGTCTTTAGGAGGAACCTCCTTGCTAGAGGAGGCCTGTGTGATCACACAGGCATTGAGAGTTTATATCCTTGGCCCAATTCTAGTTTTCTGTCTGTGTTTGAAGATGTGATGACTTTGCTTTCTCTCCTGATACCATGTCTGACACTGGTTGCCATGCCTCCTTGTCTTTGGGGACACTTTCTTTGGGACCTTAAGCCAAAACAGGCTCTTTCTTTGATCAGTTTCCTTTAGTCGTGGTGTTTATCACAGTATCAGAAAAGCAAACAATACACATAGTGTATATGAAGACCAGTTCAAACCAGCTGTGGTAGCTTGTAGACCACAAACCTATGAGCTCCAGGCATGTAGTACGAGGTGGTGTGTATGGAGCTCGTAGGCTTATGGGGCTTCACGGACTTCATGTGGCTCTCTGTGCAGAATGAAATTTCCTGTTAGAGATGGTACTGTTGGAAATGGCTTGTGAATGATTAACCATGGATATGAAAATCTGAATTTACAGGGGGTTGTTGAGTTTGTCCCCACAACCTGTGTTCGAGTGTGGTGAATCAATCAGGTTGTATATGAATTTTAGCATTAATACCCAATTTGCCAGAATTCTTTGTAATTTTGTGTGGAAGATGAAAGTTAGGTATTGACAGAATCTACTGAATCTCACAGAAGGACTTCACAGAAGATCTAGAACTAGTATGATGGATGAGTTTTATGACACTTGTGGATTCTCACAAAAGGCAACTTACCCTGGGAAGTAGGCAGATGTCCTCTTTCTTAGTAGTGCTCAGAAAGAGCCATTAGCTATTCTCTTTTAGTATGTATTTCATTCATTTAATTCTTCTTATAAACACATGAGAGAAACAATCTATAAGAATAAAGTATTGGGGGCTGGAGAGATGGCTAAGTGGTTAAGAGTCCTTACTGCTCTTGCAGAGGACCCGGGTTGGATTTCCAGAACCCACATGGTGGCTAAGAACTGTCTTAGGCCAGGCATAGTGGCGCATACCTTTAATCCTAGCAGATCTCTGTGAGTTCAAGGCCAGCCTGGTCTATAGATGGAGTTCCAGGCCAGCTGGGGCTATAGAGAGACCCTGTCTCAAAACAAACAAACAAAAAGAATAAACTATTTATTTGAGTTCCTGGGTGTCGATGTTTCAGTTCATGGCTGGCTGGCTCCATTACTTCATGGTGAGGCCAATAATGTGGCAGAAGAACATGTTGGAACACAGCTACTCACCTCGTGATGGGTGATGGACAGGAAGCAGAAAGGGAAGGAAATTCCATCACTTCCTGGAAGACTTCCTCTTCTACCTTTTCATCCGGGCACCAAAACTGGTGAACTATGCTATGCAAATTCTGAATGGGTCTTCTCTACCTACTTTATCTCTCAGTCCAATCAAATTGACAGTGAAGATTAAGCATATCAGCTTGGAAGAAACTTCCAAACGTTTCTCAAATTGATGTAAAGATTGAACCTTTGGTGGTATGCAGTAATCCAACAAGAAGTGCCATTCTCAGAGATCAAGGCAATGTCAGAAAGGACTGACTCAGTACTAGGAAGAAGCAGAGAAACCTGTGGATGTCTTCTAGTTCTGTCAGCTGTGAAACTTCGTGTCTTCCCCAATGACCTTGCTCATGCTGTCTCTAGGATGTTGTATCAACTAGTTCTTCTCATAATTACCATTCATCTCTCTAGATAGAGTAAAGCATTTAGACTCACAAGAGAGAACTTCCATTTGCTTCTCAAATATCACAGTATTGACATATAGGAGTTTATTCTTCAATGCCAAAATGCAACATGGCTCCCCAGGAAGTCCACTGACCATTGAGAAGTGTTGACATAAGTAGTTGACATTTCACAGTGATCAGATGTGGGAAATCCAGCTTGAATTGCGGGCTGGATTTCAAACTAGCACCGCATGGCCAAGAGTCTGGCTCCTCCCCAGGGAGGAGCAAGCAGCACGGCTTAGGTGTGTGATGCTGGGTGGAGCAAGGTGTGCCATGGCGAGGAGTTTGGGGGCTCATGATTGATCCTGGGAACTGACGTCATTTGGTTTATAAAAGCAAGCTGTGGAAACCAGTAAATCGATTTCCATATTAACATCATCATGGAGTTCCTGGCTGATATTTTATTAATTATTGCTCGCATACAGGTTAAGGTAAGCCTGAGTTTTTTTCGGGTGGCCAGTGGGCTAGAATGTTTGATAAGTTTCCTTTAGTCGTGGTGTTTATCACGTATCAGAAAAGCAAACAATACACATAGTGTATATGAAGACCAGTTCAAACCAGCTGTGGTAGCTTGTAGACCACAAACTTATGAGCTCCTTTGCGGACCACCAACCTGGGTAGCTGGTGCTCTGAGTGAAATATCTGTCCCGGCTCTGGGAAGGTGGAAAGTCACGGGCAAGAGTGGAACATGTATTTCGTGGGTCCAGGTTAAGAGCCTAAGTTGGAGTTACCACTTAGGTTGGGCTGTGGGAAGTGGCTGGCTGGTCTCTGCACTGAGGGGCCAGTTCCTGACAGTGTCCACAAAGTGGGCAGTGTGTCCCTATTCCGTTTAGCAGAGCCACGTGGTCCCTGTTCATCATAAAGAGAAAAGCTTTCTACAATCATTTATTAAGTTGTAATTAGTGTGTTCATGTGCACACACATGCATGTACTTATATGCATGGATTTCCCCTCTTGTTTGGCCTTTTCTAGGGAGATGTGAAGAAACATCTACTCACACAAGATAGGGTACAAATGGTGGACCAGTAATGATTCCATTAGAAATCCAACTTGGTGAACTCATGTGTTTCTGGTGGGGACTTATAGGAGGATTATGAGGGCTAATTACAGGAGCATGAATGACTCAAATGCAGTAGCAGCATCTTTAAGAAGCCCATCTAGTTATGCATGATAACTCATGAAAGCTACATTTCTGGAGCTCCCTGGTGTAACTTACTAGTCACTCAACAGGTCAGAGCTCTCCCTTCTAAATCCTGTAAATTTCAGGGACTTCCTGAGACTTGTGAGCTATTTAATCCCTGGGTCTTAAGGAACCTTTCTACTGAATGGAATGTACCATTTGAAGAACATTACTACATAATGCCTTCAAATGGAAATACTGTTTTCAAAATCTTTGAATACATATTAATTGCCAAGCCAAGAGGGACTATAAGACATAGAGATTTATTTATTTATTTATTTATTTATTTATTTATTTATTTATTTTTATGTGTATGAGTGTACTGTCTTCATGTAGGTTGGTGAACCTATGTTGTGCAATGCTGAGGAGGTCAGAAGAGGGCATCGGATTCCCCTGGAACTGGAGTTAAAGATGGTTCTTAGCCGCCATGTGGGTGCTGGGAATGGAACCTGGTTCCTCTGCAACAGCAGTCGGTGCTCTTAACTACTGACCCATCTCTCCAGCCCCAAGACATAGGAGTTTTTAAATGTAGTCCATTTTGCAGTGTTTTTTTTTTTCTGGACTTAGTTGATTATAAGAACATAGATGTTTCTATTTGCTAATATGTGATCCTTGTAAACTGTCCCATCAAGACTTTTCTGTTCCCCAAAACATCATATCCTTCCATTTGACTGCAACATTTTGTGGATTTTCAAAACTTATGCTGTCTTAGCAGGTGGTTATTGATCAGAATAGTGGTACCTGTCCATTTATTGACCTTAACATTTTCCATGTTTTTTTTTTCCTCTATTCTCCTGCAGGAAAGCAATGGCCCCTTTCCTCTTGGTCGTGTTATTTATTCATGAACACAGCTCACTTCGCCAATAAGGACTTTCTCCATAAAAGCAGGCATGGTGCCTATGGTAACTTGGCAGAAGAGATGGATTGGAGTGTGCCCCATGCTTCTCTTTTGTCTTTATTTTGATGAGTAGCTTCTTGCACCCCTGATGTTTGTGTAGCCTGGAAATGTGCTTTTTTTCATTAAAAGAGTTAGCAACAAAACAGTACTTGTTGAAGGGAAACAGTGGAATGAACATCTCAGGGTCTGTGCATGTAACACCTGCATTTTCTGGGAGAGGATTCGGTGAATGAGTGGTGGAGTAGGTGAATTTAGAAATGGAAGATTGGTGTTAGTTGGATCTTTATCATCCTTGATCTGATTAGCAACTGCAGATGGACAACGTCTTCTCAGGAAGGAAGAAATATAAGTGGTGAATTTTAATGTAGGCTCTGATTAATGGAGGGTATATTTTCCAAAGCTGCTTGTGGTCACTCACACCCATAACATTAATCTTCAGGGGGAAAAGGAGGATTTCGGCTGAAGCCAGCCAGAAGATCACTGATGTTTTATTTCCTGTCTGTGGCACTACTGAGCAGTCTCGAGTGTAGTCTATGGAGCTGCATGTAAGGAAGGCTTACACAAAGGAATGGAAAAATCTTTGCAGTGTTAGCATGCCTTGAGTCCTGGTATTTTCTCAAGAGCCATCTCTACATTTTATACCACTTCATTTATCTGATCATGCAAGAAGCGTCAGTCTTCCAGCAATCAACCACATTGTGGAAAACCTTTATATATTTGGATTCCTCCTCTCTGATTTTTCTGCCCCACTTGTAATTCATTTTCCATGTATGCATTAAACAGATAGTTTTAAAGGCTACATATAGATGTTCTAGATACATGGAACATTACCCTAGTTCTCATTATATTTTTAATTAGATTGTTAAATGTGATGAGATTTCTTACTGTAAGAATTTTTTTAAAAATTTGTTGAATTTATGTGTATTTCATACAGAAACATTTTTTCAAAGCCAATTTTTATTGAAGCTTTGTGCATTTCATACAAAATTTCAAATCAAATCTAGGTCCGTGTCCCCCTCCCTGCCTCTCACCCCACTAGAGCTCATGCATTCTGCCAAACATATTTTTCATCTTTTTCTCAATCTCTCTCAAAATTCTCGATGTAGAAGTTCACTGTTTCAGTCAGTTCTTTGACCCAGTCTTTTTGTTGTTTTTGCTGTTGTTATTGTTGTTGTTGTTGTTGTCATACAGAACATTTTAATCATCTTTATACTCCCTTCCCCACTGGCACACTCCTGTAGCCACCCCTGATAGATTTCATGCATTCTGTCATTGCTGTTAAAGCCTATCAAGTCAAGTTAGTGTCCCCAAATGTACCTCAGTGCAAGTTCATCTACTGAGATTTAGTCAACCTATTTAGAATCCCTCCCTTTGTGAAGATCAAGTCTCCCTTACCCAGGGGTAATTAGCTGCCAATATATTGGCTAAGACTGGGCCCCACTACCCATTTCCACAGTTCTATATTGGGTTATTGTCTGCTTGGGTTAGCATGGATCTTGTACATGTTGAAACTCATATGAGTAAGGTCTCAGGAGCCCATAAGACTATTTCCATATGGTCATGCATCTCCACTCCTGGTTCTTACAGACTTTCCACCCCCTCTTCTGCAATGGTCCCTGAGCTGTGGGTGGAGTCTAATACAGGAGTCCTGTCCAAGGACTCTGCAGACTCTTATTCTCTATGTTTTGGCCATTTGTGTACTTTTGTGTTCATGGATCTCTGTTTTGTGATGGAGGTTCATTGATCAGACATGAGAGATATATTAGTATTCTATCTACCCCTTGTTTTACTATGTTCCATGAGCCTTAGTTATAGAGGTTCCATCGTAGATGTGTCACCTAGGATTGGGCATTTCACAGACAATTGCTATATGTGACCATTTGTGGAACTCTGAATAGTTGCCATCTGCTGTAAACAATTTTAATTGATTTATTTATTTTAGCATTTTTACAGTTCTTTGAGACTTTACTGTAATAAATTTTGCTCCCGTACAGACCATCCCCCATTTGTACCTCACCATCCTGCCATCCCCCATTTGTACCTCACCATCCTGCCATCCCCCCATTTCTACCTTACCATCCAGCTATTCCCCCAAATTCATGCCCTCTATTTTTATTTGTTATTTTTATTATTTATTTATTTATTTATTTATTTATTTATTTATTTTTGTCTTTTTGAGACATGGTCTCCTTTTAGTCCTAGCTGAACTGGAGCTCACTCTGTAGACCAGGCTTGCCTTGCACTCAGAGAAATCCACCTGCCTCTGTCTCCTGAGTGCTGGGATTAAAGGTGTGTGCCACCACACCCAGCAGTTTTTTACTTTTTTTAAGCTTATGGTATCTAATATGTGTTCCCCAAGAGCTGTTTGGTGTGCGTGCATCCTTTGGCATGTGGATAACCTACTCAGAGTCACTCCAGTGATATGGACTGAGTGCCTCTCTCCAACAGCTATCAGTTGCCCACAGATCAGCTAGGGGTGGGGCTTCTTGTTCCCTCCCCCACCCATGTATCATTTTTATCTGGTTTGGTTTTAACAGGTCTTGTGCATACCATCACAAGTGCTGTGTGTTTCTGTGTGATAGGGTCTCACTATGTGGCCCTGGGCTTGCCTGAAACTTCCTATGTAGACCAGGGTGGCCTGGGACTCACAAAGATCTGCCTACTTCTGTCTCCTGTGTGCTGAGTTTAAAGGAGCATCACGACCATGGCCCTGAAAACTATGGTGATTCTAAGAATAAATTTTGCTTTAAAAACATGGAAGCCACAGAGCCCTTATTCAAGTTTCTCTTTTCTTCCAGTAGCTAGGATTGAACATCTGCTGTGAGCATGATTTGCAAACTTTCTATCACTGAGATTCTTCCTCATCCTCTTTTCCTTTTAATCTCATGTAGGATCTTGAGAAGCTGCCTAGTTCTAGCCACTTCAGCCTCCTGAGCCACTGCACTGAGTTGGCTCACTCATTGCTCTGCCCCTTACTCATTCCTTCTCCTCAGCCTAGTGTCTTTCATTTCTTTTATTTTCATATTGAAATGAAAAGCACAGCTGGGTGTGGTGGTGCACAGCTTTAATCCCAGCACTTGGGAGTCAGAGACAGGGAATCTCTGTGCGTTCAAGGCCAGCCTGGTATACATAGAGCGTTCCAGGCCAGCTAGAGTTAAGTGTGATAATATCAGTGCATGACTGCTCCTTGCTAGCCAGTCAGTTTCCTTTTTTTTGTTGTTTGTTTTTTTTTTTTTTTGAGACAGGGTCTCCCTATAGCCCTGGATCACAAAGATCCAGCTTCCTCTGCCTCCTGAGTGCTAGAATTATAGGTGTGCGCCACCATGCATGGCAAATTTCTTTATTTTATTTTATTTTATTTTTTTTTTGGTCTTCTCGAGACAGGGTCTTCCTTTAGTCCCAGCTGGTCTGGAGGTCTCTATGTAGACCAGGCTGGCCTTGAACTATCAGAGATCCACCTGGCTCTGTCTCTGCCTCTGCCTCCTGAGTGATGGGATTAAAGGCGTGGGCCACCACACCAGGCTTCTCTGAGGTTTTAAGGGATATTTCTTTGTTTTTGTGTTTTTCTTACACTAGGAAGGATTCATTTATTACTCTGAGAATGCTTGCTATGTTCTAAATAACTGTGTGAAAAAATAAAGGATAGTTTTAGTGTTGGAGAAATGGTTCAGGGGATAAGAGCACTGGCTGCTGGTCAGAGGACCAGAGTTCCAAGGATTTCAACTAGTCAGTGCCCAAACGCCTGTAAGTTCAACTCCAAGAGATCCAGTGTTCTCTTCTGGCCTCCAGGGTACTGCACTCACAGGCACCTAAGGATAGAGATGCACATAAGGATATATAGACACACACATATACATAAATAATACATTCTACCATGCCCTCTCTTCTGCAGATGTTCCCTAGGCTTAGAAAAGGGGCACAGGTGGATGAGAGGCAAAACAGTGTACTTTCTCTGGAGCTGTTGTCTTAGAGTCTGCTCAATTCTGGCTGTTTCCTTTCATGGGCTGACAGTTTGTCCAGGAATAACCTTTTGATCCTACTAATGAAGCACAAGCAATTAGATATATAGGTATTTAAACAGTACTAATAGTTATGGTAGGTTATTTTGGTATAGACACAGATGTTTGGATGGTATGTTAATCCATGAATTACATTTTTTTCTGTTAAATATGACAGGGTCTTAGTGTGGTTTATAACATCTCCTAATCATTAGAGGATGTAAGCTTGTGGCATCAGCCGTGGGTTATTCCTCCAAGGAGAGAGCCAATAGCCAATTAGATTTGGGATATAAAGGCATATGGCTGCCTCTTCTGCACAGTATTTCCAGGCAGGTGAGGTGTAGCTGGTGCTAACGGAGGAGTCTTTCTTTACTCAAGGCGACCCATATTTGCTTTATTGGTTTAGTGGCCTTTGGTAAAACTCTCTGGTAATCCAGAGGCCAACTGTACACTTGCATGTGTGGTCTCAATACATCTTTCCCATGTTAACGTCAGGTCTTCAACAGCAGGGCCTTATTGCCTCTCTTCTTGCAGGTATCCCAGTTTAGAGGCAAGGAGACTTTACGTTTTTTTTGTGGGGGCTTGGTTCCTCTGGCCAACATTTCCTTTGTAGAATAATCCATTGCTGATGTCAGAGCTCCTGTATTAATATATTTTGCTTAAGTGCACAGCTTAAGGAGACTTTAGTATTATATTTGGTTCTGAATAGAGAATATTCCTTTTCACAGTTCCTATGTCTATTAGTCAATTAAAGAAGGGAGTTTTACCAATTTTATAAGAGATTACCTCTATAATAGTTGTCTCCAATTTACAGTTGGAGAACGACCTCATCATCATCATATTTTCCTTGTTCTATGGGGGAGAGGTAAGAAATTCTCTTGTGTTAAAACCTTTGCGGCACCTAGAAGTTAAGTTTCATTAGGACTCATGCATATATGTAAGTATAACCAAGAATGTTCAGCGGGATATGCCCACAATGCAATGCTGTGACCTGTCCTGATAGAATGGACAAGCCTAATTTCCAGTCCCAATTCATCTAGAAGGAACTGGGTATTGGGAAGGAACAATGAACAATATCATATTGTTTTCAAATGCATTTTGTGGATGTGTCATTCCAGCTGTTTGGTACATGGCACCATGCTTGCCGTACATCTGTTGAAGCATCGGGGTTGTAGCAAGTCAATAGAAAAAGCTCTAACTGCATCCTTCTTTTGTACTGATATTGTCACAGCCATCACAACTCTGTTGTATCAGGCAGAATTTCCAGGCAATCAGCATTTATTTCTAGCTCTGAGCTATTAATAGAGCCACATGAAAGACCCATAAAGCAGGCTTTGCCTAGGATTAGGCTAGCAAATTCTGGATTCTATGAAGACAAATGTTCTTGGAGAAAGAGGAGAGAAATACTCAAAACTTATTTATGCATTCAAATCAAGCCTTGCCATTGAATGAGAAACATCTGCCAGTTTGAGGGGATGGGAATCAAATTGTGCTTTCTCCCATGAGGGATTAAACTAAGTCTCCCTCCATTTTTCTAAGGTCCCAATGACAAACTAAAGTTGGATTCCAACATAGATCCTCCTTGGGAATCCATAAGGTTATTGGGCTTGTTTACAGAGCATGGGTGAGGAGTTACAGGCAGGAGTGTGATTGACCTTAAAGCAGCCACAGGAGAAGGTCTTTACCTATGGTAGATGACTTCCCTATGGCTGTAGAGATGGAGCTCCCTTCTCCTAGTATTTTCGAGCCAATGTGGCTCCAGCCCTTCTCTGCACCAAGTGCATACTATTGTTTGGAAGGGAGAGACTGGATTTTTAGGAGAGGGTCCCATGACCATCCCTGTCCCCTCCTGTGATGGCAGGTCAAATATCAACAAGCACGACTATAGTGATCATTTGTAAGAATGACATGATAATTTGAGTTCATAAAGACACTGTTTGGCTGGGAGGATAGCACTCACTACACAACAAATGACATCTGAGAGATTCTCTTTTACAGTTAAAAATGGTTAAATTTTCTCGCCCTGTGGAAAAATCACTGGGATTATAGGACCGAATGATTTACACAATTGGTGTTCTGCTCTCTCTCTCTCTCTCTCTGTTTCTTTGAGAGTTACAGATGGTGCCAACTCCTTTATACAGAAAACCAATGGAAAAGTAAAGCAAACAATATTTTTGTGAAAGATAGGCTGGGGAGTTGGTCCAGTGTCAATTTCTCTTTTCTTTTTTTTTTAAATTTTATTTACTTTTACGTGTATGAATGTACTGTCTGCATGCAGGTTTGTGCACCTGGGTCGTGCAATGCCACAGAGGTCAGAAGAGGATGTGGGATTACATTGGAACTGAAGATAAAGATGGTTCTCAGCCTCCATGTGGGTGCTGGGGACTGAACCCGGGTCCTCTGCAAGAGCAGTTGGCACTCTTAACCGCTAGGCCATCTCTCCAGCCCCCAATTTCTCTTTTCTGAGCCTGTTTCTCAGTATAGCAGAACTGGGAAGTGTCCATTGTTTTATGGGATTGAGAAAGAAAAATTGGAGAACCTCCAAGGTGTAGCTAGTGCTGACGGAGGAGTCTTACTTGACTCAAGGAGACCTATATTTGCTTTTTTAGTTTAGTGGCCTTTGGTAACACTCTCTGGTATTCCAGAGACTAACTGTACACTTGCACGTGTGGTCTCAATACATCTTTCCCATGCTTACATCATGTTTTTGACAGCAGGGTCTTATTGCCTCTCTTCTTGCAGGTATCCCAGTTTACAGGCAAGAAGCCTTTACCTTTTAGGGGGGCTTGGATACCCTGGCCAACAACTCCTTGGTAGAATAATCCATTGGTGATATCAGAGCTCTCCTCTATCAATATATTTTGCTTAAATTCACAGTTTAAAATGACTTTAGTATTATATTTGGTTCTGAATAGAGAATAATCCTTTTCATAGTTACTATGTCTAGGAGTCAATTAAAGAAAGAAGTTTTACCGGTTTTATAAGAGATTACCTCTGTAATAGTTGGCTTCAATTTACAGTTAGAGAACAACCTCATCATCATCATATTCCTCCTTGTTCTAGGAAGGGGAGGTAAGAAATTCTCTCATATTAAAACATTGCTGCACCTAGAAGGTTATTTTCCGTTAGGACTCATTATGAACAATTGTTACAAGTACGATCCACAGAGGCGTTTGATGCCTGTAGCAGTCCGAGGCTTTTCTTCCTTTCAACGTTCAGACGGGCCAACCTTTCCGCTGGCACTTCCTGGTACATCCTACACAATGCAAAGCTGTATCTTTTCTTTCTCAGCCATTAAGTTGGTGACATTTTGACCTATGGGAACATACAAATCTTTTCCTTTAGTTATTTTTAAGATTTAAATTGCAAAGTTTTTGACAAAAAGGATTCAGATATATATCTATATCCCCCCTTTTTATTTTATGTTTTTAATCAAGGCACAGATTTCATCAAATTCGCCCAAGCTATTTTGGGTGACTGTATGTCATTAAATTGGAAATCAAACTTGATTCCTTAAGTCAAATCATTCTACAGGTAAAAGAGAATGCTACAGGATGATACTGTAAAACAGAAAAATTATAGAGAACATTTGTATGTGCCAATCCCAAAGTTATTGTTATACAGATTTTAAGTAAAACAAATGTGGACAACAAAAATTTATATTTCCAGTTAACTCAGATTTATTACCGTTTTGATCAAAACCTTTAAACCAATGTTGTTTAATATACACATATTTACTTTTACTAAGTCTTAAAACACCATGAAACCTGCAGATAGAGTATGGGCAAAAATGGATACTTGTTGAACTCAGGACAATTAAATATACATTAATCAAATATATACCCGTGTCCGTCTCCCACCACTCCCACCCCTCCTGATTCACCATTTCAGTCAGTTTTCTGATGCAGTCTTTCTGTTGCTGTTCTTTTAGTATGCTTCCCTCCCCACAAGAAATATTTACAACTGGGTTATTGGCACTAGCATCCACAGATGAGGGATACCATTCTTCGTTTGTTTTTTTGGGACTGTGTTACTTCACTTAATATAATATCTTCTAGCTCCATCCATTTACCTGAAAAGTTCATGATGTTATCTTTCTTTACTGATGCATAGAACTCCATTGTGTACAGGTACCACATTTTCTCTATTGACTCTTCAGTTGAGGGGCATTTGGGTTGGTTCCAGCTTTTAGTTATTGTGAAAACAGCTGCAATAAATATAGCTGTGCATGTATTTCTGCAGTAAGATGAGTCTTGTGGGTATATACCCAGGAGTGGTATGACTGGATCAAATGGCAATCTCATTTTGAGTCTTCCGAGGGTTGTCCACACTGCTTTCCATAGTGGCTGTACAAGTTTACATTCCCATCAGCAATGGACGAGTGTTCCCCTTTCCCCACAACCTCTCCATCAGTTGATATCTTTTGTTATCTTGATCCTCACCAGTCTTATAGGAGTTAGATGATATCTTAGAGTGGTTTTAATTTGCATTTCCCTAATTATTAGTGATGTTGAACAGTTTTTAAGATGTTTCTCAGCCATCTCTAATTCCTCACTTGTGAAGTCTCTATTCAGATCTTTGCTCCATCTTTTGAATGATTCATTTGTTTTCTTTCTTCTTTGTTTTTTGAGTAGCTTGTATACTCTGGAAATTAATGCTTTGTCAGATGTATCTGCTGTGAAGGTTTCCTCCCACTCTGTGGGTTTTCTCTTCACTTCCTTTATTGTTTCTTTTGATGTACAGAAGCTTTTGAGTTTAATAAAGCAAACAATATTTTTGTGAAAGATAGGCTGGGGAGTTGGTCCAGTGTCAATTTCTCTTTTCTTTTTTTTTAAATTTTATTTTACTTTTACCGTGTATGAATGTAACTGTCTGCAATGCAAGGTTTGTCGCACATGGGGATGTCGTGCAAAATGCCACAGAGGTCAAGAAGAGGATTGGGATTACAATTGGGAACTGAAGATAAAGATAGGTTCTCGGCCTCCAGTGTGGGTGCTGGGGGACTGAACCCCGGGTCCTCTGGCAAGAGCAGTTGGCACTCCTTAAACCGCTAGGGGCATCTCTCCAGCCCACCAATTTCCTTTTTCTGAGCCCTGTTTCTCAAGTAATAAGCAGAAATGGAAGTGTCGCATTGGTTTTATGGGAATTAAGAAAGGAAAAATTGGGAGAACCTCCAGGTGTAGCTGGCGCTGATGGAGGGGTCTTCTTTGACTCAAGGAGACCTATATTTTGCTTTTTTAGTTTAGTGGCCCTTTGGTAACACTCTCTGGTATTCCAGAGACTAAAACTTGTACACTTGCACGGGTGGTCTCAATACAATTCTTTCCCATGCTTACATCATTTTTTTGCAGCAGGGTCTTATTGCCTCTCTTCTTGCAGGTATCCCAGTTTAACAGGCAAGAAGCCATTTACCTTTTAGGGGGCTTGGATCACCTGGCCAACATCACCTTAGGTAGAATAATCCATTGGTGATATCAGAGCTCTCCTCTATCAATATATTTTTGCTTAAAATCACAAGTTTTAAATGACTTTAGTATTATATTTGGTTCTGAATAGAGAATAATCCTTTTCAATCAGTTCCTATGTCTAGGAGTCATTTAAAGAAAGAAGTTTTACCGGTTTTATAAATTACCTCTGTAATAGTTGGCTTCAATTTACAGTTAGAGAACAACCTCATCTCACCATATTTCTCCTCCTTTTTCTATGGGGGAAGGTAAGAAATTCTCTCATATTAAAACATTCATGACACCTAGAAGGTTATATTTCGTTAGGACTCATTATGAACAATTGTTACAAGTACGATCCACAGAGGCGTTTGATGCCTGTAGCAGTCGAGGCTTTTCTTCCTTTCAAGTTCAGACGGGCCAACCTTTCGCTGGCACTTCTGGTCATCTACACAACAGTGCAAAGCTGTATTTTTCTTTCCTCAGCCTTTGTTGGTGAACATTTTGACTTGTGGCAAACATACAAAATCTTTTTTTAGTTTTTTTTAAGATTTAAATTGCAAAGTTTTTTTTGCAGGTATTCCAATATATATCGATCCCCACTTTTTATTTTATTATTTTTTTAATCAGCAGTTTCAAATTTTTTTTTTTCGCCAACTTTTTTTTTTTTTTTGGGTGACTGTATGTTGCTTAATTGGAATCAAACTTGATTCCTTAAGTCAAGATCTTCTACAGGTAAAAGAGAATCTACAGGATGATACTGTAAAACAGAAAAATTATAGAGAAACATTTGTATGTGCCAATCCCAAAGTTATTGTTCATACAGATTTTAAGTTAAAGAGCCACATGTGGACCAACAAAAATTTACTTTCCAAGTTACTAGACTGTTCATCTCATTTTGATCAAAACTTTAAACAACTCGTTCGCTTTCACTATACCATATTTACTCCTTTATAAGTCTAACACAAACCAGCACCATGTACACCTCACGACAGCAGTATGGGCAAACAAATGGATACTTGTTGAACCTCAGGACAATTCAAACTATACATTAAATCCAATATATACCGTGTCCGTTCCCACACACTCCACCTCTGATTCACCATTTCAAGGTCGTTTTCTGATGCACCGTTTCCTGTTGCCTGTTCTTTTAGTATGCTTTCCCTACCCACAAAGAAATATTTACAACTGGGTTATTGGCACTTAGCAATCCACAGATGAGGTACCATTCTTTCGTTTGTTTTTTTTGGGACTTGTGTTACTTCACTTAATATATAATGATCTTCTAAGCTGCCATCCATTTACCTGAAAAGTTCATGATGTTATCGTTTTTTACTGATGCATAGAACTCTCATTGTACAGGTCCACATTTTCTCTATCAGACTCCTTCAGTTGAGGGGCATTTGGGTTGGTTCCAGCTTTTAGTTATTGTGAAAACAGCGTGCAATAAATATAGCTGTGCATGTATTTCTGCAGTAAGATGAGTCCTTGTGGGTATATACCGCGGAGTGGTATGACGTGGATCAAGAGGCAATCTCATTTTGAAGTCTTCCGAGGGTTTCCACACTGCTTTCCCAATAGTGGGCTGTACAAGTTTACATTCCCATCAGCAATGGACGAGTGTTCCCCTTTCCCCACAACCGATCTGCCATCAGTTGATATCTTTTGTTATCTTTGGATCCCTCACCTAGTCTTATAAGGGTTAGATGAATATCTTAGAGTGGTTTTGAATTTTCACATTTCCTAATTATTAGTTGATGTTGAACCAGTTTTTTAAGATGTTCTCAGCCATCTCTAATTCTCATTGTGAAGTCCTCTATTCAGATCCTTTGCTCCATCTTTTGAGCTGAATTCATTTTTTATTTTTTTTTTTTTGGTCTTTTTGAGCACGGGTCTCCCCGTAGCTCCCATGCTGTCCTGGAATTCGCTATTGTAGAACAGGCCTGGCCTTGAACTTACAAAGATCCGCCTGCGCTCTGCTCCCAATGTGCTAGGATTTAAAGGCGTGTGCCAACCACGCCCGGCTCTTCTTTGTTTTTTGAGTAGTTTGTATACTCTGGAAATTAATGCTTTGTCTGGTGAATCTGCAGTAAAGGTTTCCTCCCACTCTGTGGATTTTCTCCTCGCTTTCTTTATGGTTTCTTTTGATGTACAGAATCTTTTCAGTTTAATGACGTCCCATTTGTCAATTGTCGATCTTATTTCTTGTGCAGCTGCTGTCTGATTTAGGAAGTCTTTTCCTATGCCTATGTCTTGTAGTCTGCTGCCAAGTTTTCTTCTATCACCTCCAGAGTTTTGGGTTTCAAGTTGAGGTCTTTGATCCTTCTGGAATTGACTTTTGTACAAGGCGAGAGGTAGGGGTTTAATTTCATTCTTCTACAGGTGGTGATCCGGTTTGGCCAGCACGACATGCTGAAGATGCTGTCTTTCCTCCATTGTGTCTTCATGGCCCCCTTGTCAAATATGAGGTAGCTGAAATTGTATGCACTCAGGATTGCAACTTCAGTTTTATTCCATTTGTTAACTGGTCTGTTTTTGTGCCAGTATCAGGCTTTTTATGACTATTGCACTGTAGTATAACTTGAGGTCTGGTATAGAGATCCCCCCTGTATTGCTCTTTTCGCTTAGGGTTGCTTTAGCTATTCAGGGTCTTTTGTTTTTCCAAACGAAATTGAGGATTTTTTTCCAAGCCTGTGAAGAAGCTCTTGGTGATTTTAATTGGGATTGCATTAAATCTGTACAGGAGTTTGTGTAGAATGGACATTTTTACTATATTTAATTTCCAAATCCATGAGCGTGGGAGGTATGTCCATCTTCTGATGTCTTCCTCAATTTCCTTCTTCGGGCATTTAAAATTTTTGTTGTAGATATCCTTGGTGACTTTGGTGAGGTTTGTTCCTTGGTATTTTATTGTTGTTGAGGCTATTGTTTTGGGAAGGTCTCCTTGTATTCCTTCTTCAGTTGTTTGTTGTTGGTGTAAAGAAAGGCTACTGATTTTTCTACATTTATTTTGTATCCTGCCACTTTACTGAAGTACTTAATCATTTCTACGAGTTTGGTAGTGGAGTTCTTAGTATCCCTTAGGTAGACAAACATATCTTCAGCAAAAAGGGATAGCTTGACTTCCTCCTTTCCAATAAGAACTCCTTTAATTTCCTTTTCCTGCCTTATTGCCTTAGCAAGGGTTTCAAGCGCTATATTGAAAAGGAGTGGTGACAGGGGGCAGCCTTTCCAAGTTCCTACCTTTAAGGGGAATGCTCTTCTGTTGTTTCCCCATTTAGGATGATATTGGTTGTCGGTTTCCTGTATATAGCTTTGATTACATTGAGAATTGATCCCTCCAATCCAATTCCCTCTAGGACATTTTTAAAATTTTTTATTTATTTTATTATGTGTATGGATGTACTGTCTGCATGTAGGTCTGTGCGTCTGTGTCGTGCAGTGCCGCAGAGGTCAGAAGAGGGCGTCTAAGTCCCCTGGAACTGGAGTTAAAGATGGTTTTCTGCCGCCATGTGGGTGCTGGCGATCGAACCCAGGTCTTCTGCAAGAGCAGTCTGTGCTCTTAACCGCGAGGCCGTCTCTCCAGCCCTCCCCCCCCCCCAGGACTTTAAAAACCAAGGAATGCTGGATTTTGTCTAAAGGTTTTTCTGGCATTCAATTGAATATGATTGTGTGGTTTTTGTCTTTCAGTCCATTTATATCCTTGAAGATATTTATTGATTTTCATATGTTGAAGCCATCACTGCATCTCTCGTGATGAATTCGACCTTGTGCCATGATGGATGATACTTCTGATGTGCGTCTGTAACGTGCGATTGCCCAGTACCTGTTTTAGAAATTTTGGCATTCTGTGTTCAATTAAGGAGAAGGGGTTCTATAATTCTCCTTTTTGGTTGTATCTTTAGCCTGGTTTTGGTTTTAGAGTTGATTTGGCTTCATAAGAAGGAAATCTGGGAAACTCCCTCCTTTTGTATCCTTTAACAACTTGAGTAATTATGGTTGTAAGTCGTTTTAAATGTCTTTATAGAAATCTGCAAGTGAAGCCATCTGGGGTCCTGGGCATTTTTTTTGTTCTTTTTTTTTTTTTTACATCTTCAATTCTTACTGAATTGTTTGGTCTGTTTACTCTGTGATTTCTTCTTGTTTGAGCTTTGTGATTCTCAAGGAGTTTCCAGATATTCATCATTTCTTCTAGGTTTTTCAAACTTAGTAGAGTATTTGAAGTATTCCCAATGATTGTCTGGATCTTTTCATTGTCTGTTTTTGATGGTAATTTCCCCTTTCATCACAGATTCTATTGATTTGGAGTTTTTCCTTCTTTTTTTTGTTATTTTTTTTTTTTTTCTTGGCTGTCCTTTTTGTTTATTTCTCTCAAAGAACCAATTTTATTGGTATTCATTGATTTTTTGTATGGTTTTTCTTGTTTCTATTTCACTGACTCTGCTCTGATTTTTGTTATTTCTTCTGTCTGTTGCTTTCAGGGTACATTTGTTGTTGTCTCTCAAGTATTTTAGCTGCAGTGTTAGAATCATTCACTTGTCCTCATTTCTGTTTTTTTAATGGAGGCCACTTAGAACTATATATCTTCCACCTTTAGGACTGCTTTTAAAGGTGTCCCCATTTTAAAGTTTTCTATGTTGTATTATCATTGTCATCCAGTTCCAGGAATGGTTTTTTATTTCTTGTCCTTATTTCTTCTTGACCCCATTCATTATTCAGAAGAGTGTTTTTTTAGTCTCCATATTTTCTTTGTCTAGGTTTTGTGGGTTTTTTTATTTTTTTTTTGAGTTTTTTTTTTTTTTTTTTTTTTTTTGGCACTGTGGTCTGATAGAAGGCATGAGATTATTTCAATCTTTTTTGTCTTTGTTGAGTTTTTTTTTTTAATTAGTAATTAAAAAATAAAAAGTTTTTATTTATTGTTTTTGTGCATTTATACATTTTTTCAAATTCAGTTCAGGCTTATTTTCCCTTCCCCCCCCATCCCCGCTATCCAGATCCAGTGCATTCTGCCATAACTGTCCTGGCATCTTTCTCGTCATTTTTTTATTTTCAAAATTTTTAGCTATAAGTGATACTCCATGAGTACAGCATCCCTTCATGTAAAACCTAATTGCAGGCCTGTTTGTGTGCCCAAACACCTACATGCCCCACATCCCGTGGGGGGTGACAGAGTTGTTTGTTCAATCAAGTTGATCAAATGAGTGGTCAGACTACATTGCTGTAGTTTTCACCAATTCAACCACTGCCCAATCGCAGCCCTTACATTCTATCCTGCCCCCATCTTCCGCAGGTTGTTCCCTAGGCTTAGAAAAGGGGCACAGGTGGATGAGAGGTAAAACAGTCCACTCTCTCTGGAGCTGTTGACTTGGACTCTGGTCAAATTCTGGCTGTTTCTCCTTTCATGGGCTGACAGCTTGTTCAGGAATAACCTTTTCAATCCTACTAATGAATAGACAAGCAATTAGATATACTAGGTATTTAAGCGGCACTAATAGTTATGGTATGTTACTAAAGCATAGACACATTTGGATATGTTAAATAACCATGAATTACAATTTTCCCCCTGTTAAATATGACAGGTGCTTACTGTGGCTTATAACATCTCCTAACTGTAGAGGATGTTAAGCTTGTGGCATCAGCCATGGGGTATTATCTCCAAGGGAGAGCCAATAGCCAATTAGATTTGGGATAATACAGGCACATGGCTGCTCTGCTGCACAGTATTTCCAGGCAGGTTGAGGTGTAGCTGGTGCTGAACATGGGAGATCTTGCTTGACTCAGAGGGACCATGTATTTGCTTTATATTGGTTTAAGTGCCTTTGGTAATCACTCTCTGGCATTCCAGAGGCCATGTACACTTGCATGTGTGGTCTCAAATACAATCCCTAGGCCCATTGTTAACGTCAGGTCTTGGCACAAGGGTCTTATTGCCTCTCCTCCTGTAGGTATCCCAACTAGAGGCAAGGGAGCCTTACCCGTTTTTGTGGGGACCTTCGGATCTCTCTGGCCAACATCCACCTGGTAGAAACATCCATTGCTGATGTCAGAGCTCCTGTATTAATATATTTTGCCTGAGTGCATACCTAGGACCTTTAGTATTATATTTTGGTTCCTGTAAAGAAGAGTAATACTTCCATCAAGTTCCCCATGTCTAGTAGTCAATTAAAAGACAAGCAGTTTTACCGGTTTTATAAGGATTACCTCTACAATAGTTGTTCCAATTTTACAGTTGGGGAATGACCTCATCATCGTCATATTTCTCCTTGTTCTATGGGGGGAAAGGCAAGAAAATCTCTCCATATTCAGAACCTTTGTGGCACCTAGAAGGTAAGTTTCATTAGACTCATTATAAATAGTTGTTTTACAATGTAGGATCCACAGAGGGGTTTTCGATGTTTAAAGCAATCTTGGAGGCTTTTCTCCATTGAATGTTCAGAATTGGGTAAAGACCCTTTCCAGTTGCCACTTTTTGTACATCCTACTCAATGCAAACCTGTATTTTCTTTCTCAGCAGTTAAGTTGTGAAGTTTGTTCCTGTTGGACAACAAATCCTTTGCCCATAGTAGTTTTAAGATTTGAATTGCAAAGGTTTTTGAAATGAAAAGGTTTCATGTCGTTTCCTGTATCCCCCCCCTTTTTTTTAAGCGTATGAGTTCCCAGAAGACAGTTGTATTATACATACCTATCAGGTGGATCAAGGCACAGATTTCATCAAATTCACCCATGTGTTTTTGGGTGACTATGATATGATTTAACTTGGGAAGCAAACTTAATTTTCACATTAATTGCATACTTAAAGAGAATGCTACAAGGTGATACTGTACTAACAGAGAAATTATAGAGAACTTATTTGTATGTGTCAATCCCTAAGTTCTTGCTCTACAGATTTTATGTAAAGCAAATGTGGACAACAAAAATTTATATTTCCAGTTAACTCAGATTTATTACCGTTTTGATCAAAACCTTTAAACCAATGTTGTTTAATATACACATATTTACTTTTACTAAGTCTTAAAACACCATGAAACCTGCAGATAGAGTATGGGCAAAAATGGATACTTGTTGAACTCAGGACAATTAAATATACATTAATCAAATATATACCCGTGTCCGTCTCCCACCACTCCCACCCCTCCTGATTCACCATTTCAGTCAGTTTTCTGATGCAGTCTTTCTGTTGCTGTTCTTTTAGTATGCTTCCCTCCCCACAAGAAATATTTACAACTGGGTTATTGGCACTAGCATCCACAGATGAGGGATACCATTCTTCGTTTGTTTTTTTGGGACTGTGTTACTTCACTTAATATAATATCTTCTAGCTCCATCCATTTACCTGAAAAGTTCATGATGTTATCTTTCTTTACTGATGCATAGAACTCCATTGTGTACAGGTACCACATTTTCTCTATTGACTCTTCAGTTGAGGGGCATTTGGGTTGGTTCCAGCTTTTAGTTATTGTGAAAACAGCTGCAATAAATATAGCTGTGCATGTATTTCTGCAGTAAGATGAGTCTTGTGGGTATATACCCAGGAGTGGTATGACTGGATCAAATGGCAATCTCATTTTGAGTCTTCCGAGGGTTGTCCACACTGCTTTCCATAGTGGCTGTACAAGTTTACATTCCCATCAGCAATGGACGAGTGTTCCCCTTTCCCCACAACCTCTCCATCAGTTGATATCTTTTGTTATCTTGATCCTCACCAGTCTTATAGGAGTTAGATGATATCTTAGAGTGGTTTTAATTTGCATTTCCCTAATTATTAGTGATGTTGAACAGTTTTTAAGATGTTTCTCAGCCATCTCTAATTCCTCATTGTGAAGTCTCTATTCAGATCTTTGCTCCATCTTTTGAGCGATTCATTTTTTTTTTTTTTTGGTCTTTTTGAGACAGGGTCTCCCTGTAGTCCCAGCTGTCCTGGAACTCACTCTGTAGACCAG
>VZQC01010358.1:2191072-2344825 GCA_009823505.1 Rhizomys pruinosus | reverse complement strand
GTGGTTTTTGTCCTTCAGTCCATTGATATGTTTGATGATGTTTATTGATTTTCGTATGTTGAACCATCCCTGCATGTCTGGTATGAATCCAACTTGGTCATGGTGGATGATTTTCTTGATGTGAGTCTGTATGCGATTTGCCAGAATCCTGTTTAGAATTTTGGCATCTGTGTTCATTATGGAGATGGGTCTATAGTTCTCCTTTTTGGTTGTATCTTTCCCTGGTTTTGGTAGTAGCGTAATGCTGGCTTCATAGAAGGAATTTGGGAGAAGTCCCTCCGTTTGTATCTTTCTTTGTTGAGTTTTTTCCTCTGTCCCAGTATATGATCTAATTTGGAGAATATTTCCTGAAGTACTGAGTAGAAAGTGTGTTCTCTGGTGTTTGGGTGAAATATTCGATAGATGTCTGTGAGGTCCATTTGGTATATTGTATCATTCAGCTCAGATGTCTCTCTGTTTATCTTTTGTCCTGTTGATCTATTTAAAGGAATTAGTGGGGTATTGAAGTCCCCTACTATTAGTGTGCTGGGGTTAATCTGTGCCTTGAGATCCTGAAGAAGTTTCTTTATACAGTTTGGTGCACCAGCGTTTGGTGCATATATATTTATGATTGTGAGAACTTCATCGTCAATTGTTCCTTTAATAAAGATGTAATGGCCCTATTTGTCTCTGGATTTCTTTTGCTTTGAAGTCTATTTTGTCTGATATTAGAATATCAACACCTGATTTCTTTTTGGTATTATTTTCTTGGAATATTTTCTTCCATCCCTTCACCTTAAGTTGGTACCTATCCTTGAAATTGAGATGGGTTTCTTGTAGACAGCATAAAGTTGGATTTTGTTTCCTAATCCATTCTCCCAGTCTATGCATTTTGATTGGGGAGTTCAGCCCATTAATATTTAATGTTATAATTGAAAGATGGATGTTGCTTCCTTTCCCCCTATTATCCATTTGGACTTTTAGTCTTTGATTCTACTCCTACGGTTATGTTTTATTAGTTTATTTTCCTAGGTGCTTGAGGAGAGTTGCTCCTATCTTCTGCCCATTGAATTGCTTCAAATATTTTATGAAGATTTGGTTTTCCGGACATGTATTCTATCATCTTGTTTATGTCATGGAAGATTTTTCCCTCTCCTTCAACTATAATCAACATTTTTCCTGGGTAAAGTATTCTGGGTTTCCATCCATAGTCCTTTAACACTAGGAATGCCTTGCTCCATGTTCTTCTTGCATTCATGGTTTGCACCAAGAAGTCAGTTGTAATTTTGATGGGTTTTCCTTTGTATGTGACTTGTTTTTCTTTTGTAGCCTTCAGAATTTTATCTTTGTTTTGGGCTTCTAGCATTTTAACTATGATGTGGCGTGGGGGGGTTTCTTTTCTGATCTTGTCTATTTTGAGTCCTATGTCCTTCTTCTATTTGTACAGATTTGTCTATTTTTAGTTTGGGGAAATTTTCATCTATTATTCTGTTGAAGATCTGATTAATACTCTTCTCTTGAGATTCTTCTCCTTCCTCTATTCCTATGATGCAGAGGTTTGATCTTTTCATAGTGTTCTATATTTCCTGGTTGTTCCACTTTTGTGTATTTTTAAATTTTTCATTTTCTTTATTTGAGCTTTTTAGTTGTTCTATGTTACCTTCCAGATCTGACATTCTTTGTTCTGCTTCCTCCATTCTACTTCTGAGGATTTTTCCTTTCCTTTCGTCTTGATTGGATGAGTGTTCTATTTCCTTTTTCATTTCATCTTGTGATTTCTTTAGTATTTCTATTTCCTTTTTGAGCTTCTCAATCTCTTCTTCGTGCTCCTTACTTCGTTGTTTGGTTTCCTTTTTCAGTGTTTCTACATCCTTTCATAGTTTGTTTTTTCTACCTCTAGTTCTTTTTGGATTTTGTCAATCTCTTCCTTTAGTTCTTTCCAAAGTTTGTCATTGTATCCCTCTATGTCCTTTTTGAGTTTTTCATTCTCTCTCTTTAGTTCTCTTAATTCTTTTTTATTTTCTTTAATTGCTCTGCATACGTCTGCAATTATTCCTCTAAGATCTGTTCATTGTGTCATCTCCAGGGGGATCCCATTGTAGCTATCTCCTACAGGTTTGGTAGAGCCTGGTGCAGGATTATCTTGCACCTTTCCCATTTTCCCTTCATAGTGTCCCTGGCATGTTGGTTTCCCGTTTGTGATTCAAATCAAAAATGTCTTTTCACTGTGTTTGTGGCTGGTTTTGCTTGCCTCCTTCTGATTTTTTTTTTCTTTCCTCCTCCTTGTTTATGGAGTATTGACTTGTCTAGGTTTCAGGCTTTCAATTTTGTTTATATATTGGATATTGGAAGCCTAAGTCATGCTTCCCTTCCTGTTCTGAAGGTTCTCCATAAAAGCCCACTTGGATACTCTCTCATCGATTCCAGTTGGCAGTGTCTGGATCGACTTCCAGGCTCCGTGCTTCAGGAGGCCACCCAACACAAAGACACAAAGACACCTATCCAAAGGCACTGGCTGCAGTGGCGAAGGGCAGCTCCACCCAGACAGCCACCCCTTACAAGTGTTTAGAGTTAAGACCCTTTTCCAGCAACCCAGGAGTCAGTCTACTTCTTTTTTTTTTAATTTAATTTTTATTGATGCTTTGTGCATTTCGTACATCATTTTCCAATTCAGATCAGGCATATTTCCATTTCCTTTCCCCCCCACCCCCACCCCATCCCAGATCATGTATTCTGCCATAACTGTCTTGCATCTTTCTCTGTTTTTTTTTTCATTTTTTAGCTATAAGTGATAATCCATGTGTACACGCATCCTTCGTGCAAAACCAATCTGCAGGCTGTTGTACCCAAACCCTCACAGCCCCACCATCCAGTGGGGGTGACAGGTTGTTTGTTCAATCAAGTTGATCAAATTAGTGTCCAGACTACATCGCTGTAGTTTCACCATTCACCCCAATCACAACCTTTTCATTCTACCACGCCCCCTCTTCTGCAGATTGTTCCNTGGATGAGAAGTAAAACAGTCCCCTCTCTCTGGAGCTGTTGACTTGGACTCTGGTCAATTCTGGCTGTTTCCTTTCATGGGCTGACAGTTTGTCCAGGAATAACCTTTCGATCCTACTGATGAAGCACAAGCAATTAGATATATAGGTATTTAATCAGCACTAATAGTTATGGTAGGTTACTTTGGCATAGACACATATGTTTGGATGATATATTAATCTACGAGTTACATTTTCCCCCCTGTTAAATATGACAGGGTCTTACTGTGGCTTATAACATCTCCTAACCTGTAGAGGATGTAAGCTTGTGGCATCAGCCATGGGTTATTCCATCAGTCTACTTCTAAAATCTACCTGTCTGGAGCAACTTCCGGGCTCCTGTGCTTCAGGAGCCCGCCCACACAAAGACACAAAGGCACCTAACCAAAGGCACCGGCTGAAGAGGCGAAGGGCCACTCCCTCCAGACCAGGTTGGGCCTTTTTTAACCTTGAGCAAACAACAAAATGCCCTGCAGACATGGCTGTAGGCCACTGTGATAGAGGTAATTCTTCAATTTAGGTCCTTCTTCTGAGGTGCATCAAGTTGACAACCAAGATTACCTACCATATCCCTGAAGCATACAGTGTAGTTTTTATTACATTTTGTTTAATAACTATCTATCTGTCTATCTATCTATCTACCTATCTATCTATCTCTATCATATATCTCTATTCTCTCTATCTATATATCAATCATATATCTACATCTATATCATATATCTCTATACTATAATCTATATCTATCTATCTATCTATCTATATCTATCATATAGCTACATCTCTA
The DNA here is from genome assembly GCA_009823505.1 of Rhizomys pruinosus. Classification (NCBI taxonomy): domain Eukaryota; kingdom Metazoa; phylum Chordata; class Mammalia; order Rodentia; family Spalacidae; genus Rhizomys; species Rhizomys pruinosus. The sequence goes on along the minus strand of VZQC01010358.1, from coordinate 2,341,021 downwards.
TATCTGTCTAGCCATTATATATATATATATATATATATCATCTATCACATCACAACATGATTGTGAAGGTCACTACACAACTTTTAGCCTTGAGCTCTCCTTCTACCATGTCAGTTATGAAGATTGAACTCAGGTAATCAGGTTTGGCAACAAGTGCCTTTAATCTGCTGAACCATCTTGTTGTCCACCTCCAGTGTAATTCTAATCATAGTTCAGCTTCTTAGAAATAGTTCCAATGAGTTATCTACTTTGGCTACTTTCTAGGGCTATTGGAACAAAATAGCAGTGGGGATGAGGAAGAGTGGGTGCAGTCAATCACTGCTAAGGTTGTGGGCATATTTCCTTTGGCAGAACAGTTCTGGTATAGACTATAGAAAACATCTCCCTTTGAATCACGTGGTTTATCCTAGGTATTTATTTTTTTTTTGAGGCTATTGTGATTGGGAAGGTCTCCTTATATTCCTTCTCTGGTTGCTTATTTTTGGTGTAAAGGAAGGCTACTGATTTTTCTAGGTTTATTTTGTATTCTACGACTTTACTGAAACTTTTAATCATTTCTAAAAGTTTTCTGGTGGGGTTTTTAGCATCCCTTAGGTAAAGTATTATATCATCTGCAAAAAGGGACAATTTTACTTCCTCTTTTTCCAATTAGTACTACTTTAATTTTGCTTTCTTGCCTTATTGCCCTAGTAAGCATTTCAAGCACTGTATTGAAGAGCAGTGGCAATAGTGGACAGCCTTGCTATGTTCCTGCCTTTAAGGGGAATGCTTCCAACTTTTTTCCATTTAGGATGATGTTGGCTGTGGGTTTCTTGTTTATGGCTTTGATTACATTGAGGAATGATCCCTCCAGTCCAATTCCCTCTAGGACTTTAAGCCTAATGGGATGCTGGATTGAGTAGAAATCTTTTTCTGCATCAATTGAGATGATTGTGTGCTTTTTGTCTTTAAGTCCATACCTAGGAATAAATCTAACCAAAGACACCAAAGACTTCTACAACAAAATTTTTTTTCAATTTTATTTTTANAACCCAAGCTACTCGCCCAGGTGGCTTCTGGGTATCCTGCCCAAAGGCGCAGCCGCCCTGGCCGCCGGACTCTCCGGACCCTCTGGCCCAGCGCCCGGGTCCCGCCCTCACGGCCCCAGCAACCCAAGCTACTCGCCCAGGTGGCTTCTGGGTATCCTGCTCAAAGGCGCAGCCGCCCTGGCCGCCGGACTCTCCGGACCCTCTCCATTTTCAGTTTCTTAAAAGTTCTCCACATCAGTTCCCAGAGCCAATCATAGGTCCCCCAATTCTGCACCACTGCACACTGTTGCCCCACCCAGCATCACACACCTAAGCCACGTTGCTTGCTCCTCCTTGGGGCGGGGTCAGACCCTCAGCCACGCGGTGCCCTGAGGCATGCTAGTTGGAAAGCCAACCTGGAATTCAAGCTGGATTTCCCCACAGTTTATACACTCTTGATGTTAATGCTCTATCATTATGTACCACTGGTGAAGGTTTCCTCCCACTCTATGGGTTTTCTCTTCACTTCACTGATTGTTTCTGTTGCTCTACAGAAGCTCTTGGGTTTAATAATGTCACATTTGTCAGTTGTTGACCTTATTTTTGCTCAGCTGCTGTCTGATATAGAAAGTCTTTTCCAATGCCTATGTCTTGTAGGTTACTACAAACATTTTCTTCTATCGTTTTCAGAGTTTTGGGTTTCACATTGAGGTCTTTGATCTATTTGGAGTTGAATTTTGTACATGGTGAGAGGTAGGGATTTAGTTTTATTCTTCTAGAAGTGGTGATCCAGTTATGCCAACACAATTTGCTGAAGATGCTGCCTTTCTTCCATTGAGTCTTCTTGGCCACTTTGTCAAACATGAGGTGGCTGAAATTGGATGTGTTCAGGTTTGGATCCTCAATTTTATTCCATTGATCTACAGGCCTGATTTTGTGCCAATACCAGGCTGTTTAATCACTATAGCCCTGTAATATAGTTTGAAATCTGGTATGGCAATCCCACTTGTATTGCATTTTGCTCAAGTTTGCTTTAGCTATCTGGGGTGTTTTGATTCTCCATATGAACTTTAGGATTTTTTTCTTTTTTATTTAATAATGCTTTTATTGATGTTTTGTGTATTTCAGACATCATTTCTCAGTTCACTTTAGACATATTCCCCTTTCCCTTCCCCCCACCCCACCCCAGATCATGCACTCTATCATAACTGTCCTGCATCTTTCTTTGTCTTCATTTTTATGTTTAGGAATTGACATCGTCCTCCTATAATTTTATATTACTGTAAAATATGAATACATACTTTCCACTCATATACAGTAATTACAGAGTCTGAAAGTAAGTGGCAGGTCAATACTAGAGCCTGTTAAGAGATTTACATTATAACAACATAGTTGCTTTCAGATAAACAGAAATATAACAATAATGTTGTTCAACTTGACTTTCATCTGGAGATTTGGTGTTAGCATCCACAAGTGAGGGAAACCATTCACTGCTTGTTTTTCTGGGACTGTTACTTCACTTAGCATAATGGCTTTGAGGTCCTTCTATTTACCTGCAAAGTTCATGATATCATCTTTCTTTATCACTGAATGGTACTCCATTGTGTAGATGCACCATATTTTGTCATCCACTCATCTGTTGATGGGCATTTGGGTTGGTTCCAGCTCTTTGCTATTGTGAAGAGACCTGCAATAATCATGGATGTGCATGTATTTTTGTGGTAAGATGAGTCTTGTGAGTATATACCCAGGAGTGGTATTGCTGGGTCAGGTGGTAGGCTCATTTTGAGTCTTTTAAGGGTTCTCCATACTGCTTTCCTATAAGGGTTGTACAAGTTTACATTCCCCCCAGCAGTGGATGAGTGTTCCCCTTTCCCCACAACCTCTCCAGCATTTGGTGTCTTTTGTGTTTTTTATCTTAACCATTTATATCAGAGTGAGATGATATCTGAGAGTGGTTTTAATTTACATTTCCTTAATTATTAATGATGTTGAACACTTTTTAAGATGTTTCTCAGCCATCTTTAATTCCTCACTGGTGAAGTCTCTGTTCAGCTCTTTACTCCATCTTTTGAGTAGGTCATTTGTTTTCTTCTTTGTTTTTTGAGTAGACTATATATTCTTGACATTAATGCTCTGTCAAATGAATCACTAGTGAAGATTTCTTCCCACTCTGTGGGTTTTCTTTTCACTACCTTGATTCTTTCACTGTACAGAAGCTTTTGAGTTTAATGAGGTTCCATTTGTAGACTGTTGACCTTATTTCCTGTGCATCTGCTGTCTGGTTTAGAGTCTTTCCTTATGCCTATGAATTGTAGGTTATTGCCAACTTTTTCTTCCATCACCTGAAGGTGATTGGGTTTTGGGTTTAACATTGAGATCATTGATCCACTTGGAGTGTATTTTTGTACAGGGTGAGAGGTAGGAGTTTAATTTTGTTCTTCTACAAATGATGATCCAGTTTTGCCTGCACCATTTGCTGAAGATGCTATCCTTTCCTCCACTGAGTTTTTTTTTTTTTTTTTTTTTTTTTTTTTTTTTTTGTCTTTTGTCAAACATGAGGTGGCTAAAATTGTATGAGCTCAAGTTTGGATCTTCAATTTTGTTGCACTGGTCAATGGGTCTGTTTTTGGCCAGTACCAGGTTGCCTTTATGACTATGGCCGTAGTATAGCTTGAAGTCTGGTAGAACAATTCCCCCTGTATTGCATTTTTCACTCATGGTTGCTTTAGCTATTTGGGGTCTTTTGTTTTTCCATATGAATTTAAGGATTTTTTTCCTACTCTGTCAAGAAGCTCATGGGGATTTTGATTGGGATTGCATTGAATCTATATATCAATTTTGGGTAAAATGGACATTTTTACTATATTAATTTTCCCAACCCATGAGCATGGGAGGTCTTTCCATCTTTTTATGTCATTTTCAATCTCCTTCAGGGGTTTAAAATTTTTTTTGTAGAGATCTCTCATATCTTTGGTAAGGTTTATTCCCAGGTATTTTATTATTTTTGAGGTTATTGTGAGTGGGAAGTTCTTCTTATATTCCTTCTCCACTTGTTTATTGTTGGTGTAAAGAAAGGCTACTGATTTTTCCAGATTAATTTTGTATCCTGCCACTTTACTGAAACTCTTAATCATTCCTAGAATTTTTCTGGTGGAGTAGCATCCCTTAGGTAAACTATATCATCTGCAAAAAGGGACAGCTTAACTTCTTCTTTTAGAATTAGTACTCCTTTAATTTCGTTCTCTTGTCTTATTGCCCTAGCAATCATTTCAAGCAATATGTTGAAAAGGAATGACAATAAAGGGCAGGCTTGCTGGGTTCCCGACTTTAAGGGAAATGGTTCTAATCTTTCTCCATTTAGGATGGTGTTGGCAGCAGGTTTGCTATATATGGCTTTGAACATGTTGAGGAATATTTCCTTCAGTCCAGTTCCCTCTAGGACTTTAAACTTGAAGGGATGCTGGATTTTGCTAAAGGCTTTTTCTGCATCAATTGGGATGATCATGTAGTTTTTGTCTTTCAGTCCATTTATGTCTTTTATTATGTTAATTGATCTACATATGTTGAAACATCTCTGCATCTCTGGTATGAATCCAACTTGATCATTATGGGTGATCTTTTTGATGTGGGTCTGTATGTGATTTGCAAGTATTTTGTTGAGAATTTTTGCATCTATGTTCTTTAATGAGATGGGTCTATAATTTTCTTTTTTGCTTGTATCTTTGCCTGGTTTTGGTATTAGAATGATGCTGGCTTCGTAGAAAGAATTTGGGAGAATTCCCTCTGTTTGTATCCTTCTAAACAGTTTGAGTAATAATGGTTGTAGGACCTCTTTAAATGTTTAATAGAATTCTGCTGTGAAAACATCTGGGCCCAGGCTTTTTATAGTTGGGAGGATTTTTATTACATCTTCAATATCCTCAAATAGTATGGGTCTGTTTATACTTGTCAATCTTTTCTTGGTTAAGCTTTGTTGGTTCCCAGGATTTCAAATATTCACCCATTTATCTTAGGTTTTCAAATTTAGTGGAGTATAGGTTTTTGAAGTATTCCCATATGATAGTCTGGATCTTTTCTTTTTCTGTTGTGATGTTTCCCCTTTCATCATGAATACTATTGATTTGGAGTTGCTCTTTCTTTTTTCTTTTTTTTTCTGGTTAACTGCGCTAGAGGTCTGTCTTTTTGTTTATCTTTTCAAAGAACCAGCTTTTGGATTCTTTGATTTTATGTATTATTTCTTTGCTTCTATTTCATTGATTTATGCTCTGATTTTTGTTATTTCTTCCTGTCTGTTGGGTTTAGGGTTCATTTGTTTTTCTCAAGTGTTTTTAGCTGCAGTGTTAGATCCTTTATTTGTTCCCTTTCTGATTTGTTGTTGTTGTTGTTGTTGTTGCTTTGTTTTTTGATGTGGGCACTTAGGGCTACAAATTTCCCTCTCAAGACTGCTTTTAAAGTATCCCACAGGTTTTGTTCTGTTGTATTGTCTTTTTCACTAAGTTCCATGAATACTTTTATTTCACTCTTTATTTCTTCCCTGACCCATTCATTATTCAGGATTGTGTTATTTATTTCCATATGTTCTTGTAGCTAGTTGGGATTATTCTGGTGTTTATATTGAGCCTTATTGCACTGTGGTCCGATAGAATGCATGGAATAATTTCAGTCATTTTGTATTTGTTGAGATTTCTTTTGTACCCCAGTATATGGTCAGTTTTGGAGACTGTTCCATGAGGTGCTGAGTAGAAAGTATATTCTCTGGTGTTTAGGTGGAATATTCTGTAGATGTCTGTGAGGTCCATTTGGTGTATAGTATTGTTCAGTTCTGATGTTTTTCTGTTTATTTTGTGTCCAGTTGATCTATCCAAGGGGCTCAGTGAGGTGTTGAAGTCTCTCACTATTAGTGTGCTAGGATTAATCTGTGTCTTGAGGTCCTGCAGAGTAGTAGTTTATAAGGTTAGGTGGGGGGGTAAGGTGGAGGACACGGGTCTAGATTTGATTAGTAACATAATCTTGTTCAAATATATATATAATTAAAAAAAATAAATAAATTTTAGGTGCACCAGACTTTGGTGCATAGAAATTTAGAATTATGACGTCTTCATAGTTAATTGTTCCTTTGACAAGGTTGTAATGGCCCTCTTTGTCTCTTCTGATTAGTTTTACTTTGAGATCTATTTTCTCTGGTATTAGAATAGCCACTCTGACTTGTTTCTTGGTACCATTCGTTTGGAATAGTTTTTTCCATCCTTTCACTCTAAGGTGGTTTCTGTCTCTGAGGGTGAGATGGGTTTCTTGTAGACAGCATATAGAAGGATTCTGTTTCCTAATCCATTCTCCCAGTCTATGTCTTTTAATTGCGGAGTTTAGACCATTAGTATTTAATGTTATTATTGAGGGATGTGTGTTGCTTCCTTTCACTTTATTTTTTGTTTGCATTCTTGGTCTAGGTTTGTACTTACGTTGTTATGCTTTTTTTGATTTCTCTCTTTAATTGCTTAGGGATAGTTGCTCCTTTCCTCTGTTCTTTGGATTGCTTTGAGGATTTTCTGAAGTGTTGATTTCTTAGACATGTATTCTTTCATCTTGTTCATGTTGTGAAAGGTTTTTCTTTCTCCTTCAATGATAACTGACATTTTAGCTGGGTATAGTAGTATGGGTCATTTAGCACTGGGAATATTTTGGTACTTGTTCTAGCTTTCATAGTTCGTACTGAGAAGTCAGCTGTGATTCTGATGGGTTTCCCCTTATACCAACTTGTTTTTCTCTTGTAGCTTTCAGTATTTTGTCTTTGTTTTGAACATACAGTGTTTTAACAATTATATGGTGTGGGGAATTTCTTTTCTAGTCTTGTCTATTTGGTGTTCTATGTGCTTCTTGTATTTGTATGGGATTGTCTTTTTTCAGTTTGGGGAAATTTTCTTCTATTATTCTGTTGAAGATCTGGTCAAAAGTGTTGTCTTGGGATTCTTCTCCTTCCAGATAGAGGACTTTTTTCCTAGGTCTGTTTTTTTCTTTGCCTGTGAAGAAGCTCATGGGTAATATAATTGCACTAGATATGGATATTACTTTGGGAAGGATGATCATTTTCATTATATTGATTCTTCTAATCCATGAGCATGGGAGTTTCTTCCATCTTCTAGTATCTTTCTCAATCTCCTTCTTGAGGGATTTAAATTTTTATTGTAGAGATTTTTAGTGTGTTTGGTCCGGTTTGTTCATAATTTATTTGGGGGGGCTATTGTGGGTGGGAAAGTCTCCTTGTATTCCTTCTCCAATTGCTTGTTATTGACATAAAGAAAGGCTACCAATTTTTCTAAGTTAATTTTGTATCCTGCCACTCAACTGAACCTGTTGTTGGTTTGTAGGCATTTTCTGGTGGAGTTTTTGGTGTCCCTTAGGTAAACTATCATGTCATCTCTTCTTTTCCAATAAGTACTCCTTTAATTTCCTTTTCTTGTCTTATTGTTCTAGCAAGCATTTCAAGCACTATATTGAAAAGGAGTGGGGAGAGGGGGCAGCCTTGCTGGGTTCATGACTTTAAGGGGAACTCTTCTAGTTTTTCCTCATTTAGGATATTGCCAGCTGTGGGTTTGTTGTATATGGCTTTAATTATGTTGAGGAATGTTTCCTGTAGTCGAATTCCCTCTAGGACTTTAAGCATGAAAGCATGCTGAATTTTGTTGAAGACCTTTTCCACATTGAGTTAGATTACCATGTGGTTTTGTCTTTCAGTCCATTTATGTGCTTTATGAAGGCATCAGAACTCTTATAGCATGTCAGCAATGACATGCTTCCTCCAGCAAGGCCACAGCTCCCCAAACCTCACATAACAGTGTCACCAACCAGAGACAAAATTTCCAAGTACTTCCAATCTATGGGAGGCATTCTCCATCAAACCACCACAAACATGTTTTATGAAATGGCATTAAATAAATCTTAAGACAGAGGGGAAATAAAATAGTAAAGATGAAAGCAGAATTTAATAGACTATAATAGAAAAAATAATACTCATGAAAGATAATCTTAAAAAAATCAATAAAATCCTGTAACTGATAGTCTGAATTAAAATAAATGGATAATAAACATATAGTCTAAAACACTGTAGATAAGAAGGAGACACGATTTATGGCAGGAGAGCAAAAATATGTAAGATGAATCATTCAAAAAGAAAAAAATCCCTGAAAACAGTATAATAAAAATGATAAAGAGGTGGGAGGCAGAGGCAGGCGGATCTTTATGAGTTCAAGGCCAGCCTGGTCTACAGAGTGAGTTCCTGTCTCAAAAATACCAAAACAAAATGATAAAAAGGCACCAGGGAGAAGATTCAGTGGTTAAGAAAGGTTCCTGCTTTCTCAGAGGCCAAGCTTTAGTTCCTAGCACCCATGTTAGGCCACCCACATTTACCTGTAATTCCAGTGCCAGAGGACCGGACACCCTCCTCTGGCCTACAAAAAATATATGTGTACACATAACTTAAAATATCCAAGCCTTAGGGGAGAGAAGGATGAAGAAATGTAAAGTTTCAAAATTCCAATAATCATAAGTCAAAAAATTAATATGTTCAACAAGTTGTCAGAATAGGAACTTGAAGTTTATAGTTTCGTAATTTTCATAGAAAAGATTAACATGTTGCCACTGAACTCTTCCCAGACTATAAAATATTAGAAACTCTTTTTTTATTATATATATATATATATATTTTTTTTTAAATCTACACCTGTGTCCCCCACCCTACCCCCAACCCCACCAGAGCTCATGCATTCTGCCAAACATGCTTTTCATCTCTTTCTCAGTCTTTCTCAAAATTCTCCATGTGGAAGTTGACTGTTTTGAGCAGAAGTTCACACTCTCATTCAGTTCTTTGATGCAGTCTTTCTGTTGTTATTGTTGTTGTTGTTTCTAATATGCATCACTCCCAACTACTTGGACAAAAGCTCTAGGGGCCATGCACAAGAAATACTTACAAGTAGGTAATTGGCACTAACATCCACAGATGAGGGATACCATTTGTCGTTTGTTTTTCTGGGACTGTGTTACTTCACTCAGCATATCTTCTAGCTCCAGTGATTTTCCTGCAAAGTTCATGATGACATCTTTTTTACTGCTACATAGAACTCCATTGTGTAGATGTACCAAGTTTTCTCTATCCACTCGTCAGTTGAGGGGCACTTGGGTTGGTTCCAGCTCCTTCCTATTGTGAAGAGACCTGAAATAAATGTGGCTGTGCATGTATCTCTGCGGTGGGAAGAGTCTTGTGGGTACATGCCCAGGAATGGTATGGCTAGGTCAGGTGGCAAGTTCATTCCAAGTCTTCCAAGGGTTCTCTACACTGCTTTCCATAGTGGCTGTACGAGTTTACATTCCCACCAGCAGTGGATGAGTGTTCCCCTTTCTCCACAACCTCTCCAGCATTTGGTATCATTTGTTTTCTTGATCCTAGCCAGCCTTATTGGAGTAAGATGATATCTTAAAGTGGTTTTGATTTGCATTTCCTTAATGATTAGTGATGTTGAACACTTCTTTTTTTATTTATTTTTTATTTTTTATTTATTTCTGTATGTGTATGAATGTACTGTCTGCATGCAGGTTTGTGCATCCGTGTCGTGCAATGCTGCAGAAGTCAGAAGAGGGTGTCAGATTTCCCTGGAACTGGAGTTCTCCTGGAATTGGAGTTTCAGATGGTTCTCACCCACCATGTGGGTGCTGAGGATCGAACCCGGGTCCTCTGTAAGAGCAGTCAGTGCTCTTAACCCCTAGGCCCTCTCTCCAGCCTAATGTTGAACACTTCTTAAGATGTTTCTCAGCTATCTCTAATTCCTCCCTGGTGAAGTATCTGTTCAGCTCTTTGCTCCATCTATTGAGTGGGTCATTTGTTTTCTTTCTCCTTTGTTTTTTGAGTAGTTTATATATTCTGGAAATCAATGCTTTGTCAGATGTTTCCTCCCACTCTGTGGGATTTCCAGGTTTGCTCCCACTCTGTGGGATTTCTCTTCACTTCCTTGATTGTTTCTTTTGATGTATAGAAGCTTTTAAGTTTGATGAAGTCCCATTTGTCAACTGTAGACCTTAATTCTTATGCAGCTGCTGTCTGATTTAGGAAGTCTTTTCCTACGCCTATGTCTGTAATCTGCTGCCAACTTTGTCTTCTATCACCTTCAGAGTTTGGGGTTTCATGTTGAGGTCTTTAATCCATCTGGAGTTGACTTTTGTACAGGGTGAGAAGTAGGGGTTTAATTTCATTCTTCTACAAGTGGTGATCCAGTTTTGCCAACACCACTTGCTGAAGATGCTGTCTTTTCTCCATTGTGTCTTCTTGGCCCCCTTGTCAAATATGAGATGGCTGAAATTGTATGTGATCAAGTTTGGATCTTCGATTTTGTTCTGTTGGTCAACAGGTCTGTTTTTGTGCCAGTACCAGGCTGTTTTTATGACTATAGCCGTGTAGTATAGTTTGAAGTCCGGAATAAAGATTCCCCCCTGTGTTGCTCTTTTCACTCAGGGTTGTTTTGGCTATTCAGGGTCTTTTGTTTTTCCAGATGAATTGAAGGACTTTTTTTACCAAGCCTGTGAAGAAACTCTTGGGGATTTTAATTGGGATTTCGTGAAATCTATACAAGAGTTTGGGTAGAATGGACATTTTTACTATGTTAATTTTCTCAATCCATGAGCATGGGAGGTTTTTCCATCTTCTGATGTCTTCTTCAATTTCTTTCCTTAATGGCTTAAAATTTTTGTTGTAGAGATCTTTGGTGTCTTTGGTTAAGTGTGTTCCTAGGTATTTTATAGTTTTTGAGGCTATTGTGAGTGGGAAGGTCTCCTTGAACTCCTTCTTCAGTTGCTTGTTTTTGGTGTAAAGAAAGGCTACTGACTTTTTAGGTAAATTTTGTATCCTACCACTTTGCTGAACCTGTTAATCATTTCTAGGAGTTTTCTGGTGGAGTTTTTAGCATCCCTTAAGTAAACAATCATATCATCAGCAAATAGGGATTGCTTGACTTCATCTTTTCCAATTAGTACTCCTTTAATTTCCTTTTCTTGCCTTATTGCCCTAGCAAGGGTTTCAAGCACTATATTGAAGAGGAGTGATGACAGGGGGCAGCCTTGCCAAGTTCCAAACTTTAAAGGGAATGTTTCTGTCATTTGCCCATTTAGGATGATATTGGCTGTGAGTTTCCTGTATATGGCTTTGATTACATTGAGGAATGATCCCTCCAATTCAATTCCCTCTAGGACTTTAAGAATGAGGGATGTTGGATTTTGTCAAAGGCTTTTTCTGCATCAATTGACATGATGGTGTGTTTTTTCTCTTTCAGTCCATTTACATGCTTGATGATGTTTATTGATTTTCGTATGTTGAATCTTCCCTGCATCTCTGGTATGAGTCCAACTTGGTCATGATGGATGCTCTTCTTGATGTGAGTCTGTATGCGATTTGCCAGTATCCTGTTTGGAATTTTGGCATCTGTGTTCATTAGGGAGATGGGTCTATAGTTCTCTTTTTTCGTTGTATCTTTCCCTGGTTTTGGTAATAGAGTGATGCTGGCTTCATAGAAGGAATTAGGGAGCATTCTCTGTGTTCGTATCCTTCTAAACAGTTTCAGTAATAATGGTTGTAGGTCTTTTAGAAATGTTTTATAGAATTCTGCCATAAAAGAATCTGGGCCTTCCTTTTTTATTAGTTGGGAGGTGTATTAGTCACTTTTCTGTTGCTGTGATAAAACACCATGACCAAAGGAACTTATAAAAGGAAGAGTTTATTTGAGCTTAATATTGATGGTTCCAGGGAATTAGAGTCCATTGTGGTGGGAGGCATGGCGGCTGGAGCGGCAAGCTGAAGGTCACATCTTGCAAAGAGCACAGGAAGCAGAGAACAACTGAAGACCATGAGACTTGTTAAACTCACTAAGCCTGCCCCAGTGACATACTTCCTCTAGCACTGCCACAGCTTCTAAGACCTCCAAAAACAGTGCCACCAACTGGAGACAAAATATCTGAATACTTATACCCTATGGGGGACACTCATTCATACCACCACATTCCACTCCCTGGCTCCCATAGGCTCCTGACCATATAAAATGCAAAAATGCATTTAGTCCAACCTTAAAAGTCCCCATAGTCTTTACCAGTTTCAATGCCATTCAAAAGTCTACAGGCCAAAGTCAGTAGAGACTCAGGCCAATCTCCTAACTGTAATCTCCTGTAAAATCAAAAGGCAGATTACAAACTCCCAACGTACAGTGGAACTGAACACACATTCCCATTCCAAAAGGGAGGAATAGAGGCATAGTGAGGAAATACTGGACCAAAAGAAGACCAAAAACCAGCAGGACAAACTCCAAGTCCAGTGTAGCTCCATGTGCAACTTCTGGGACTTGACTTCCAAAGGGATTAGATGTCTCATCTCTTCCAGCTTTGCTTGCATCATGCATCTCTTTCTTAGGCTGGTACCACTCCCTGTATGAAGCTCTCCTTGGCAAATATTTCACAGGTCTGGCATCTCGAATGTCTTCTTGGGGTCTCCGCTGCCAACCAGGCTTCACATTCACAGCTTAACGCAATGGCCTATCAGGGCCTTCTTTATTTAGGGACACCCCTGCTGCACTCTGCCTGGCCTCTGTGGCTCTCTGAATCCATGGAGGAAGAACTGATGACCACTTCACTCTTGCAAACTTCATGCCTCTAAAGCCAGGAACACGTGAATGAAATTGCTGAATCTGGCTGCAAGTTCGGGATGGACTCTCTCCTACATTAACCACATTTGCAATTTTTCTCTGCCCTGGACTTGTTGGAGTAGAAAATGCTTTCAGTATTTTCCTTTCAAAAGTTGGAGGATTAGCTGGGTGTGTTCTTGCCCTGAAGGTATTGATTCTGTTGTTTACTTGTAAATCTCTCGAGTCCTCTCCTTAATCACTTTAATCTCACCTTTCCCATTGTTTACTTGTAAATATCTAGGCCTCTCCTTAATCACTTTAGTCTCCCTATGAAAGGGAGCCTCTCCTTCACTTGCCTTGGCCACACCTTTAATCTTCCTAGTGTACTTTTCAGATCCAAACTGTACATTCTGCATTTCCTTCTGCCCCATTTGCTCTTTTTCACTGTAGATATGTATAATATTCACCATTAAAAGCCACACCACCATTTCTACATCAGGCTGTCTTGAAATATCCTCACCAAAGAAATTAGTCCATTGCTTTTCAACTTAGCATCAAGCATTTGGGCTGTGGGCAAACTGCTGCCAGACTCATTATCAAAATATCCTCTGGAACTACAATTTTTGCAGCAATGCTTTCTTCCAGGCTTCTACTAGAATGGCTCTTAAGCTCTGCTTACAGTAATCAACAGCTTTTCTAGCCCAAAGTTCCAAAGTCTTCCACATTTCTCCAAACATCCACATGGTCAGGTTCTTCACAGCCAACAGCCCACTCTCTGGTACCAAATAACTGTTTTAGTCACTTTTCTGTTGCTGTGATAAAACACTATGACCAAAGAAACTTTTAAAAGGAAGAGTTTATTTGAGCTTACTATTGACGGTTCCAGGGAATTAGAGTCCATTGTTGCAGGAAGCATGGCGTCTGGAGCTGGAGCAGCAAGCCAAGGGTCACATCTGGCAATGAGCACAGGAAGCAGAGAGAGAGTGACTGGAGACCCAAGGCTTGTTAAACTCACTAAGCCTGCCCCCAGTGACATACTTCCTCTAGCACGGCCACACCTTCTAAGACCTCTAAAAACAGTGCCACCAACTGGAGACAAAATGTCTGAATACTTAAAGCCTATGGGGGACACTCATTCAAACCACCACAGGAGCTTTCTTATTACAACTTCAATTTCTTCATATATTATGGGTCTGTTTAAGCTGTTGATATATTCTGTGGTTGAGCATTGGTGATTCCCAGGATTTCAGATATTCATCCATTTCTTCTAGGTTTTCAAACTTGGTAGAGTATAGGTTTTTGAAGTATTCCCATATGATTTTATGCATCGTTTCCTTCTCTGTTGTAATATTTCCCTTTTCATCATGGATTGTGTTGATTTGGAGTTGATCCTTTTTTCTTTTGGTTAACTGGGCTAGAGGTCTATCTATCTTGTTTATTCTTTCAAAGAACCAACTTTTGGATTCATTGATTCTTTTGTATTGCTTTCTTTGTTTCAAGTTCATTGATTTCTGCTCTGATTTTTGTTATTTCTTCCTGTCTGTTGCATTTAGGGTTCATCTGTCATTGCCTCTCAAGTGCTTTTAGCTGCAGTGTTAGATCATTCACTTGTGCTCTTTCTGTTTTTCTAATGTAGGCACCCAGGGCTATAAACTTCCCTCTTAGGACTGCTTTTAAGGTATCCCATAGGGTTTTTTTGTGTTGTATTATCATTGTCATTCAGTTCCAGGAATGCTTTTATTTCTTTCTTTATCTCTTCTTTGACCCATTCATTATTCAAGAGTGTGTTGTTTAGTCTCCATGTGTTCTTGTAGGTAGTAGGGCTTTTCCTGGTGTTGATGTTGAGCTTTATTGCACTGTGGTCTGATAGAATGCATGAAATTATTTCAATCTTTTTGTATTTGTGGAGGTTTCTTCTGTGTCTCAGTATGTGGTCGATTTTGGAGAATGTTCCGTGGGGTGCTGATTAGAAAGTGTATTCTCTGGTATTAGGGTGGAATGTTTGGTAGATGCCTGTGAGGTCCTTTTGGTGTATTGTATCATTCAGTTCAGATATCTTTCTGTTTATTCTTTGTCCTGTTGACCTGTCCAAAGGGCTTAGTGGGGTATTAGTGAAGTCCCCTACTATGAATGTACTGGGATTAGTGTGTAACTTGTGGTCCTGGAGAATTGTCTTTATAAAGTTTGGTGCACCAGAATTTGGGGCATATATATTCATAATTGTGAAATCTTCTTGGTGAATTGTTCCTTTCATGAAAATGTAATGGCCTTCTTTGTCTCTTCTGATTTCTTTTACTTTGAAGTCTATTTTATCCGATATTAAAATAGCAACACCTGCTTTCTTTTTGGTACCATTTGCTTGGAATATTTTTTTCCATCCCTTCACTTTAAGGTGGTGCCTGTCCTTGAAGGTAAGATGTGTTTCTTGTAGACAGCATATCGATGGATTCTGTTTCCTAATCCAGTCTCCCAGTCTATGTCTTTTGATTGGGGAATTTAGTCCATTAATATTTAAGGTTATGACTGATAGGTTTGTGTTGCTTCCTTTTGCCTTATTATCCATCTGCGGTTTTGATTTAGGTTTCTACTTCTGCAGTTATGCTTTTATTGATTTCTCCTTCTAGTTGCCTGGGGTTGGTTGCTCCTTTCTTCTGTTCTTTGGATTGCTTCAAGTATTCTCTGAAGGGTTGGTTTTCCGGACATGTATTCTTTCAAGTTGTTTATGTCATGGAAGATTTTCCTCTCTCCTTCCACTATGATTGACATTTTTGCTGGGTATAGTAACCTGGGCTGGCATCCATTGTCCCTCAACACTGGGAATGCTTTGCTCCAGGTTCTTCTTGCCTTCATCGTTTGCTGTGAGAAGTCCGTTGTTATTCTGATAGGTTTCCCCTTATAGGTCACTTGTTGTTTTTCTCTTGTCGCTTTAAGAATTTTCTCTTTGTTTTGGGTGTCCAGCATTTTAACTATGATGTGGCGTGGAGAATTTCTTTTCTGATCTTGTCTGTTTGGAGTTCTATGTGCTTCTTGTATTGGTATTGGTTTGTCCTTTTTTAGTTTGGGGAAGTTTTCATCTATTATTCTGTTGAAGATCTGATCAATACCTTTCTCTTGGGATTCTTCTCCTTCCTCTATTCCTATGATGCGGAGGTTTGATCTTTTCATAGTGTCCCACAGCTCCTGGTTGTTCCATTTTTGTGTATTTTTAAATTTTTCATAATCTTTCCTTGAGGTTTTTAGTTGTTCTGTGTTATTTTCCAGGTCTGATATTCTTTGTTCTGCTTCCTCCATTCTGCTTCTGAGGCTTTTCCATTCCTTTCCTCTTGGTTGGATGAGTGTTTGATTTCCTTTTTCATTTCCTCTTCTGATTTCTTTAGTATTTCTATTTCCATTTGGAGTTTCTCAATCTCTTCCTGTACTTTTTGCTTCGCTGGTTGGTTTCCTTATCTTTTTCAGCATGGGATCTTTTCAGTGTTCCCATTTCCTTCTGGAGTTTGTCATTCTCTCTCTCTAGGTCCTTCTTGAGTTCTTCATTCTCTTTTCTTAATTCTTTGATTTGCTCTTTATAATCTTGGAATTCTTTAAGTATGTTCACAATTGTACTTCTGATATCTGTGTCCTGGGCCATCCCCAGGGGGATCCCACTGTAGGAATCTTCCACAGGGTTGGTAGAGCTTGGTGTGGGATTATCCTGCACCTTTCCCATGTTGTCTCTTCTTTGTGTTCCTGGCATATAGGCTTCTCTTTGCCTGTATTCCAATGTGAGTCCCAAATGCCTCTTCACTTTGTTGAGGGCTTGCTTTGCTTACCTCCTTCAGATGCCTTCGTTGTTTGTTTGATTTATTTTTTTTTCCTTTTCTCCTTGCTTATGGAGTGTTGACTTCTCTAAGCTTTAGGCTTTCTATTGGAAGTCCAACTCACTCTCCCCTTTATGTTCTGAAGGTTCTCCAAGGAATCCACTTGGACACTCCTTCCTGTGCTTCAGGTGGTCTTGGGAGATCTCTGGTCCCTGAGCCATTTTTTCTAACTCCAATACTATCTTACAATTAACTGTGTGTGTGAGCATGTGTGCACTTGTGTGTGTGAGTGTGTGTATGTCTGTGTGTGTATGTGTGTGTAGCATGTGCACTTGAATGCAAGTATCCAAGAAGGCAGGAAGCATTGGATCTCCTGGATCTTAAGTCACAAGAGGTTATGAGCCAATGATGTGGATGCTGCTAACCAAACACAAGCATTTGGAGAGGTGGCTGAGCCATCTCTCAGACTCCCCAAATAATTTTCCAAGGAAAATTCACACAATGCTTTTATGTGCAAACACAGATAAATATTCTTATTATACTTTTAAACTAATTTAAAATGATACTCTTATGAGATGAATACAGTAAAATCTTCACTTTGCAGTAATATTGGCACTCATATCAAGATGAGTTAATGAATATAAGAAATTAGAGACTAGAATTTGAACTTATAAGGGTATATGAATAATGATATAAATACATGTGTATGCGTGTAAGGATATATACTGTGTTACATTTGATCCAAAATTTACCTCCTCAGAGCTAAGTGTGCCCAGCTAGGCTAGAAAACAAGATTGTTTATAACAGTGCTGTCTAACAAACTAAATCCAGGAGTCAATGAGACAAGAAAGCATTGTAAGCAAACCAGTGATAGCAAATTGTTATCTGAAGGACATGAAAGATCTTTCAACATTCAAACAAATGTTCTATAAGTGCATAGTTCAAAGCTCCTAATTTTCCACAAAATAGTTATATTTAATTTAATTATAATCAAGAGTTTAATGAATGTTTTGAACCCAGTTAAATTTGTAGTTAACTCAGAAGAATAAAAAGCAAGATATTAAACATTATTTAGAAAGGAACAGGTTATAACAACACTTTAAACAATATGTATTAAAATATATTTAAGTATAGTGACTAAAATGGGATTGAAACAAAAATTGGCAATTGCCTAAATAATAGAGTCCACAAATGTTTACTTCAAAAATGTTGTATTTAGTTGGGCATTGTGGTAACACACACCTTTAATTGGAGCACTCAGGGGGCAGAGGTGGTTGGTTCTCTGGGCGATCCAGACCAGCCTGGACTACACAGCAAGTTCCAGGCCAGCTGGGACTACAAGACAAAAGAAAAGTAGAATTTAAATAAAAGGTGATGAAATCACTCCATATACAACCCTGAAAAGTATTTCATCAGTAAATGATGCCAGTTTAAATTTTTCCTTCAATTTTCCAAAATATTTGTCAAAGAGAACAAAGATACATCTATAAATAATAAACAAGTAAACAATAAATTTATGTGATATGTCAGATTAAGGACCTCTGTTCTACATGAAGGCAAAAGTAGAAGTCCCTAAAGTACCAAAAAGTGCCAAATAAATATTAAAGGCAATTTTTAAAAGGTCTGTAAAAGTTATAAATCTGTATTTCTTGGTTTTATCTGTGTGCTTCTTATATGAAGACTGTTAGACTTTTGTAACACCAGGATAAATACTGGGGAAAAACTTTAAAGGAAGAAAGATTTATTTGGACTCGTGATCTCAGAGGTTCTTACTCCATGAAAAATGGATTCCATTGTTTATATGTCTGTGGGGCCAGGAACATCCACTATGGCAAAAGTAACATGTGACCTACACTGTCACATCCTGTCAGCCAAGGAGGGGGATGGAGAATGTTTGCATGCTGAAAGGCTTCTTTCCTCCTGCTCTTCCTGCTGAACCCACCCCCCATGTCAGGGTGCCAACCACTGCTAGGCTAGACCTTCATGGGTAGTTAATTTTTCCTGGAAATGCCATCCCAGTACAGACCCCAAAAGTATGTGCTACTTTTCTCACTCCAGTCAAGTTGGAAAATAAAGATTAATGGTTTAGACCCATGATTTTTCAAGTGAGTCATATGTCAGTGTTGGTTCAAATACTGTAACAGTATATGTCTTGAATAATAAATGAAGATGGACACAATCTATATTTTAAATCAAACCATTCTAAAATAAAGGAAACTTTTCTAAAGTTACAAAATATGAAGACAGAGCAATAGATGCTAGAAACTGTCAAACCGAAAACATAATATTACCCTCTTTGTAAGGGAGCAAAGGTATAAGTAAGTTTCTGTGTTTTACCATGTTAAATTAGCAAAGCCTTTTTTAACAGGGGTGCCTAGTGACTACTGTCAGGAAAGACACTTTGGTGCTGACTACCACACATTTCCTGGATACATTTTTGGGGATCCAGATCAGAATTATTTAAAAGATCTTTACCTTTTACCCTGTCTTTATAAAAAGAAAATAATACTTCATAGACACGATGAGAGGAGAACTTAAATGAGGTGGTCTCCTTTATGAGTGTCTGTTTTCTTTGGGATTCTATCAGAGTCCCTCCTAGATATTCTAAACATAAAGAAATAAAATACAGAGAATCGGAGCTTTGCAAAACCATCGGAAAAACCAGGAGAGAACGTTGAGGGAAATTACCAATCATCTACCAAGCCAGAAAATGGAGGACTTGTAGAAAATCTTCTGTTTGCACAAAGGTAGAAAACTGATACATCTGCCATTTGCATCCCCAGGAGCAAACTACTGCTGCTTTGGTAGCCCTCATCTGAAATGGCGTGAACCAGAAGTCAAATTTCTTTGAGGTTCATGATAATGTTCATACCTCTGAGGAAGCATCTTACAGCTAGGACTCGAAGCTAAACACCAAGTTCCCTTATGCTTCAAAGATACCTGAAGCTAATGATTTGCGGTGTTTTAATTGTCCTTATATACCTAAGACAAAGTTTGATGATGTAGAATTTTCCATTTGTAGCATCCTGTGGGTACTTAAAACTTTTGGAAGCAGTTCAAATCTTAGATCTTAGCATGGGGGGGGGGGCTCTGATGACTTCTGCCACATCCCGTCTTCTCTCTTCTGTTGCAATGCTTCTGGTTGGCAGAATCACGTATAGAACACTGCTTCCAGGGAGTATAGGAGAGAGAACCCTTGCTTCCAGCCCTGAAGAGAACAGAACAAAGTGTCTGTGCAATGGGGGAGATGGTCTTGTTTTGGTCTTACTGAATTGTGAGCATAAATTCTCATATAACAACAGAAAACATGTGGAGGACTCTAAATTGCAGTACTCCACAGAGGACAGTTACTACATTATAATATTCATGGGGTTGAATGATAAGCAGACAATGAATATGACATTTTACATTATGTCAGAAATCAGGCATCACCATGTTCCAGTGAAATAAGAATTTACTGTAGGGGCTGGAGAAATGGCTCAGCAGTTAAGAACACTGGTTGCTCTTACAGAGGACCCTGGTTCAATTCCCAGAACCCACACGGCAGCTAACAACCATCAGTAATTTTAACTCCAGTTCCAAGAGCTCCAAAACCCTCTTCTGATCTCCACATGAATTGCATGACACAGGTGAACGTACCTACATACAAATACAATACACTCATAAACATAAATATTAAAACAAAATGTGCTAAATTTATAAAAGAAAAAAAAAGAAAATATTCACTATAAACCAGGCACACACCTGTAATTTCAGAATGTGGAAAATGGAAGCAGGTGAATCAGGAGTTCAAGATCAACCTCACCTACACAGCCAGTTTCATGCCAGCTCAAGACAGAGGAGACTGTCAAGAGGGAGGGAAGAAGGGAGGGAGGGAGGAAGGAAGGGAGGGATGGAGGGAAAGAAAGTAATTACTACATAAACGACATGAAAAATGCAGTTCATGAGACGATGTAGCACAATTCCACATTTTCATATAATATAACTGATTCTATACATGTAGGACTTCATAGTAAATCTAGTTTTTCTACGTGGTAGGTATTGTTTTTAAAATTCCATTTCAATAAGGAGGTTGAGAAAAATGAGGCAGTGTCCAGGAAATGTGTAGGAAACAAGAGCTCTTTTTAGCTTAATCTACTATCAGGAATAAATAGAATAGCATATCATTCAATAATATCACCTATGTTCTAATTATAGTCACTTTAAAAATAAATACCTAACTTTGGAAAGTGAAGGGTTTTATGGCTGAGATTTTTCTGTACTCAGGAACTAGATATTTCATTACTCAACACCACAAAATCGGAAGTGTTTCCTCAATGCCCGTGATGCTACAGGAATAATCCTGCTTCCTACCAAGCAGTGTTTTAAGCCTGTCCTTCAAGAACTATCAAGTGTTATGTTGTTCTTCATCAAAGTGGTTACCATGGGCTAGAGTTGACAGAACAAACTTGAACCAGCACTCAATGCTTTAAAAATAATAGCAGGTAATAGTGTTTACATATGACATTGTCCTTTACATAGTGAGCAGAGCATGTCCTTAATTATTGCCTGATAAACTGTTCCATTGAAGGTGAATCAGATGGCTAGGGCTAGGTTCTCACTGTTGGGGGCTGAAGGATAGCACATATGCCCTTTGGAAGGCACTGTCTCTCCATAGTGATGCCCCTTCAGTTAGTCTATATCCCATCCTGCAGGTTTTACCCAAATGATTATAAATGATACTCATTTTGTTTTAATGTCCTATTTCTACAGAATTCCAGTCTATATTATTATACTAACTTTTCCTTAGAGCTTGTTATTCCTCTTTTATCCTGACTGTAGCTTCCATAAGAGTGTTCCAAGATCAGAGAAAACATTCTAAATGGAATTAGCCAGGGGAAGGTGTAGAACATCTTAAGCAAAGATTTTTAAAAACTTGGTAGAGAAGGTCTGCAGGAAATTGCTGGTCACATGTGTCACCTGTGATCATCTGAAGACAGCAATGAAGACTGGATGGAATAACAAATTAAAGACACTGCCATAATGTTAACGTCTCCCACAAAGTCCACGTAGAAACTTAATCCCCAATGCCTCAGTGTAAGGGGGTGGAGCATGAGAGTTCATCCCCATCACCCCTCCCCACCACATATACACTCAGTTCTTATGCCCTTCACCATGAATTGATGCAGCAAGAGGATCCCTTTGGGCCTGAAAGATGGCTCAGCTATTAAGAGTACTTGCTGCTCTTGCAGAGGACTCTAATAACAGTTCTCAACACCCACATGCTGGCTCACAGCTATCTGTAACTCCAGATCCACTGATATCCTCTTCTGGCCTTCCTGGACACTGCACACATGTATTCCAGTTAACATAAAAGCAAAATACTCACATAAAATAAAAGTATCTTTCCCTGGAAAAAAAAGGCTACTAACTGATACAGCTCCTGCCCTGACCTTGGACTGCCCAGCTTTGAAAATATAGTTGTATATATGTTCTTGTAAATCTATATAGCTTTTATCAATCACCCAGTCTGAAGTATTTCATTATAACAGATGAAGAGTCCATACAAATTCTAGATTCAGACTTCTAAAACTGCATAACAAAGACAGATGTGCATATGCACAGGAGTATTCAGAAACATTTTTAAAATATGTAATTGCTGTGTGAGAAAATGCAGATGTAATGAATATAACCTATAAAATTATTAGGACATCACCATTACAAATTTATTAGGAGGGTTTGAAAAATAATGATTATATTTCTGCTAATGAATATTTTAAATTAGTCACATTAGGGGAAATAATGAAGTATTTAATCTATCAAATCCATTATTTTTTAAAAATCTTCATTTAATGGCTTGTTTTCATATCATACTGCCTGATAACCATCCAAAGAAAGGTGGTTTAATAAAATGAGTAACTTGGGCTGGAGACATGGCCTAGCAGTTAAGAGTGCCGACTGCTCTTGCAGAGGACCCAGGTTTGATCCCCAGCACCTACATGGTGGCTGAGAACTGTCTTTGACTCCAGTTCCAGGGGAATCTGACACCCTCTTCTGACCTCCGCAGCATTGCATGACACAAATCTGCATGCACACAGTACATTCATACACATAAAAATAAATAAAATTTAAAAAATAACTAAGTAACTCCCTCCTATGTATAAGTTAGATGCATAATCCATTTATTGAAAGTCATGATAAACTCTTCCAAGAACAGTTTGGGGGATGAACATTATAATTGCTTGCCTTTACTTATGTTTAAAGTGATCATATTTATTGTATACTAAAATTAATGCTTGTGTTCCAAGTGTGTTTTTAGATAGTTTGTCTAGTATTAGGGTACTAAATAAGTAATCTCTCTATGGCAATTGGAAACTCACAAAACAAAGTGTCAATTTTTTCCAGATAAATAAAATAAAAGAAGAATGCATGTATATGAATGTATTTAAGTAGATACACGCGTCTGTATCATCAACATAGAGCTATAAAAATAGATCTCTATGTATTTATATATGTCTTATATATAATTTATGCACATGTATATACACACATACATGTATGGAGATATTATAGTTATTGGTCCAATGACTCTGGAGGCCAAGAATTCCCACAATCTGCCACCACTGTGCTGATCTGGAGAACCCGGAAAGCCTGTAATGTTCTTTCAGTTCAGGGCTGAAGGCCTGAGAAATAGGGAGCTGTCATCCACAGCTGAAGGTGGGAGGTGGATGTCCCACCTCAGGAAGCAGGAAGCTCACTCTCTTGTCTTTTCTCTTCTACTGCTCAGCCGGGTAGATGATGCCACCCACAGTGGTGAGTCCATCATAATTACACTCTGTTCCAATGCTCCTCTCTGAAAATGCCTTCAACAGAAACCTGGAGGAAAATGGTGTCACCTGCCCTTAGCATTCTCTCTCTCTCTCTCTCTCTCTCTCTCTCTCTCGTCAATGATACCCTCTATAGTTAAGCAAATGGTTATTCCCATTCTTCATCTCCATCGTACTTCCACGCTACTGGTTTTTAGAGTGAATTGGCTTTATTTTCTTGCCAAGCTCTTGAATGCCTTTCTCCTCTTTTCCCCAAGATAAAAACAATTCTGTCACACACACAGTTTCTAGTCTCACATAACTGTCCAGTTGTAGCAAGCAAGAGGGTGGACCACTTGATAGAGATTTATTGTGACTGAGAGTTAAGCAGTTTCTAACAAAGCCTCAGTGATCTTTGCTGTTTGCTAGGTCCTTAGCCCTTCTAAATAGAAACTATACAGTTCAAAAGTTCTGAAATAATTACAGAAGTAACTGTAGCCACATCACTCACTATATAAATTACAGGTGTCTATTACAAATTCAATTATCTTGGTCATGACCATGATTGATGAAGAGAACTTCACAAATTTACCGCCTTATAACTGAATTGGAAATGAGTGTTGTCTCAGTTGACATTGCTTTGTAGTTTTGTGAGGTTTACCACAATTATTTTCCAAAATATTTTCTGAGTTCAGCAAATCCAAGGAACAAACAAATACCTAGTGAACACTCCACACTAATAGCAAAACTCCCATTCTCCTTCATGTTTAAAGTACCCAATGTGGTTGACATCATTTCTTTTGGATGATCCTCTGCCCATGCTGTGTTGGTATACACTGCTCAGTGTTGATTTCCAAAACTTTAAGAACACAATATGGGTGCTGGGGAGATTGCTCAGCAATTGTGTGCCTACTGCTCTTGCAGACATCAGGTAGCCCTTAACTCCAACTTCAGAGAATCCAACACCTGCGGTGGTCTCCTTAGCCATGAGCACACCCACACAGAGACACATACATAAAGTTAAAAATAATAACGGTAAGTCTTTTTTAACTAGAACATATTAAACTGGCTTAAATTCATGTCACGAACTACCATTAGGATAGTGGATGTCCTGGGGATTATATGGACATCCCCAAAGCTAAGTAGTCCAGTGTTGGTGCCTGGAATTCCTTTTACTCAAATAGAAAAAAAGAAAAAAAGGAAGGAAAGAATAAAAAAATTGAGAAAATCCTGAAGTAAAACACAGAAAGAAGCATTATTGCTTTGTGCAACAGAATAGAGATGTACAGGCGCTCTAACAGGAAGTGGAATCTTAGTATCATTTAACTGCTTGTCTTCCAGCTAGTTAATTACCAAAACCCAAGTGGTCATTTCTAATATTGTTGTTCCTTATTTTAAATGATCTTGTAAGGATTAGAAGCAGTAGATGTAACACAATACCCCAAAGGAGTCATCAGTAAATGTTGGATCTTATCTTTGTTATTGTAATATGAACCAGATCTATAATGACCCAGAGAAAGTTTATTTCTGGCTCTGAGAGATAACTTTCTTCTTCCTAAATAGTCCTCAGTAAAATAAAGTGACTGTTAGGTGTCATAATCCAAGGGCATTAAGACTTGATCTTACAGGGGACTGAAGCTCTCGCCTCAGACCATGATATGCAAGTGAATCATAAGCGCTGCTATGAGAGTCTGTACAGAAATATAACCTGCCGTTTAACTAAGCCAACCCTGAATAATACTATGTTTGATGATTAAAAATGACGAATTTGCATTAGGATCTGGAAGTCTGTTTTTGTTTGTTTGTTCATTTGTTTGGGTTTTTTTTTTTTCTTGTTTTTTTTTTTCCAAGACGAAGAGGGCAGGTTTGGATCACCTTAAATCCTACAATGTGAATCAAACCCTGGTTGAATGTGGTCCCAGCCTTGGAAGGAGGGGATAATCAGTTAGTGAGCTGCTTGCTGGGCAGGCATGAGGATCTGAATTCAAGTCTCTAGAACCCATAGAAAAAAAGCCGAGTCAAGCAAGATGCATTTAATTGCAGCACTGGAGATATGGAGACCGGGCAAACCCCTGGGGTTTGACATCCGGCCAGTCTAGATAACTCGGCAAGCTTCAGATTAGATAAGAACCTTCATTCCTCCCCTGGTGCCTGACAGGGCATCCAGGATTTGAGTCTACAAAGGAGTTTCTACTGTGAACTGCTCTCTGGGTTGTTACTCAAGAAGGAAAAAATACCTAGAATTAAACTTGCTTTGAAATTGCTATTACAATCACATTTATTTCTGTCAAACTTTTAACTCAACTATTACATAACTCCTCAGGTTTTGAATCAATAAGTGTATGAAGACTCAGTGATTGAGCAGATGGTCACATTCAAAACATTGTGTTATCTCCATGGGAACCAAAATACACACTCTGACCCGACAAAAAGAAAGTGTTCACACAAGTCCAAACAAAACCCCCGGTCTATAACGTATAGTGGTTCTATAGGTAGCCAGATGCCTGCAAACACACACACAGGCTTCCAAGTGAACTTGGTTGAAAAGGCCATCCATCCTTCATCATGTCGAGTTAATTGAATTCGAGTTGTGGACAAGGCTTTGCTCCAGCTTAGCAGAAACTCCTGGGCACCAATCATTACTTTCACAGTCACTGTCCCACTTCAAATATGTTCTTGTCTATGTAGGCCAAGACTTCAAATTAAATTTGTGAAGGCAGATTATTTTTCATGTCTTTCTCTTGATATACTACACACAGGTTTGAACTTGTACTACAACATGATTAAATGACAAACTCTATCCAGGTTCGAAATAAAATAATGATATATCTAATTCTTGTCTAGGATCGCTTTGTACTTGTAACTTAACATCATCTTAAATATTAAATATAAACCCTGATAGAAAGATGAGATTAGCAGGGATTTTATTTTAAATGTGTATGTGTGTGTGTGTGTGTGTGTGTGTGTGTGTGTCTGTGACCAGAATAGGGCATCAGATCCTCTGGAACCAGACTTACAGGTGGTTGTGAGCTGCCAAATATGGGCGCTGGGAACTGAACTAAGGGTTTCTGCAAGGGCAGAAAATATTAAAATGAAAAAGATTAGGAAAAGATACAAATTGGAGTTTCCCTTAAAACAGGAATGAGAGAAAAGAATAAAAGAAAAACTCTACCCTATATTAAAAAAAAGGTTAGTGAACTAATGAAAATTAATATGCAAAATGAAAGCCAATATGGATAATCTTTGGGAAATTTTCTCTTTAGTTGGCTATTCAGATTGATGACTCATTTTGGTTATATTTGTTACTCTTTATGGGATAGAATTTACTTGTTATGTTTACATGTAATTTAGTATCTTTATTATAACTCTTTACTATTTTTAATGGAAAGATTCAGCTTTTAAATACGTTTCCCAGGAGACTCTTTGACTAAGAAAATATGTTGGAAACATTTTATATTGTATTTCTCTCTTGGAAATTTGGAACACGAATTAGCATGACAAAGGCCATGAGATATCCATGGCAGAAGATAAAACCCAGCAGAGCAAACCTAATTAATGTTTTATTCATTTTTATTACAAAAATCTCAGGATGCAAAGAAAAGTGAAAATATTGAAGAATGAATGCTTCTCCTCATGAGTTATTGGAACATGGTGCCTGTGCCCTTCCTGCTTCTGCCCCCTCCCTTTTCACCAGAAAGCTGCTATCAAATTCAGCCAGGGAGAAGGTCTTCTGGGCCTTGGTAATCCTCCCAGTTTGCTTGTGTATCACCAGTCGTCCTCATAATGTCTTCAGAGCCAAAGGTTTCAGATCCATGCGTATTTGTTTGATGTTCTGTCTTCAATGGAAGACTGTTAATACTTCCTGAGAACTCAGCACCGGGCATTTAAGGGTGACTGTATTGGTTACATTTCTGTTGCTGTGATAAAATACCATGAACAAGTGTTTATTTGGCTGTGGGGTCCAGAGGGGTCATCCACAATATCAGGGGAGGCGAGGAAGCTGACAGGCTGGCCTCTGGAGCAGGAAGATGAGACATCATGTCTTCACCTGCAAACACTAAGCACAAAGCAAACTGGAAGGAGGGAAGCTATGAAAGCCCCCCACTGACACTTCTAGCAAGGCCGCACCTTGTAAACCTCCCAGGATAGCACCAGCAACTGGTGATCAAGTACAGGAGTCTATGTGGGGGTGGAGGGGGGCAGAGGAGCAGGGCACGTCTCTTTGGAACCACGTCAGTGAGTGGTTAGGGGAAGGTAGAGCCTCCTGTGGTGGGGACCACGTAGAAGCTAGGCCTACATTCTTCTCATGTCCTGGCAGGCAAAGGCTGGTGCCCTGCCCTTCGGGCGCTTTGTGATCATTTGATGGTGCTGCCAGTGTTCCTAATTTTATGTATTTATGCAAACATTTTTCTGGATGTGTCCAAGATTATTTCTGAGTGAGGATAAGTTTGAATTATTGGTAGGCTGAGGCAAGCAGGTCGCCCTCTCTGATGTAGGGCGCCCCAGTGAGAGGGATGAAGTCCTTACAACAACATCGCTGGCCCCTTCCTCGTCTTGCCAAATGCTTTTTTTTTTCTTCCGTCTTTTCGAGACAGGGTCTCCCTGTAGCCCCAGCTGTCCTGGAACTCACTCTGTAGACCAGGCTGGCCTTGAACGCATAAAGATCCGCCTGCCTCTGCCTCCAGAGTGCTAGGATTAAAGGCGTGAACCACCACACCCTGCTGCGGAACGCTTTTGTGCTTGGCTGTAAGCTGCTTTCCTTTATCAGATGCAAACAGAAATTAACTAGAGACTATGTTGTGTCTCCAGGGTGCCAGTTCACCTTACAACAGATTCTTGTTCCCTTCCTCTCTCTCTGTCCCTCTCTCCCTCTCCTCCTCCCTCTCTCCTCCTTCCAAAATCTCTCCTTACATATATATGAACCTACACAAGTATAGGTTTTAAAGATATATTTGTGTATAGATATATATCTGTGTAACTGGGGCTGTTAAGATGGCAGAGCAGGTAAAGGTGTTCGTTATCAAGCCTGAGTTCAATGATTCAATCCCTAAGCCCATATGGGGGAAGGACAGAACCCACTCCTTCAAGTTTACCTCTGGCCTCCAGACATGTGCCTACATATCCATCCCTATTCAAGAACACATGCACATATACACACAAACAATGAATAAATGTGTGTGTGTCCCACATATTCACATTCTATTGCTTGTGTTTCTCTGAAGAACACAAGCTAATACTGATACTGTCAAAATTTTCCCATGAAATTTTGTATTCTATTTGTAATAACAAATATTTTGTGTAATAAGTTAGGTATTTTGTTTTTTGTGGGGTTTTTTTTTTTTTTTTTGGTCTTTTCGAGACAGGGTCTCTCTGTAGCCCCTGCTGTCCTGGAACTCATCCTGTAGACCAGGCTGGCCTTGAACTCACAAAGATCTGCCTGCCTCTGCTTCCCAAGTGCTAGGATTAAAGGCATGCACCACCACACCCGGCAAGTTAGGTATTTTGAAACATATAAATGTCATTTCCTCATCAAATCTTCCATTTCTCCTCTGCCTGATTGTACATAGTGATGGCCTGATGTTTCTCCTCCTCATTCACTTTTGTTTTCCTATGGAGGCTCTGCTTCAGCTGAGCCGCTTCCTTCCATCCAAGTACCGCCATCTTTTGAGATCCTTCCTGTTTTCTGACATAGAAGCAATTTTTCCAACTCCTCTCAAGGCTTCCTTTGGCAGACTAGACTTGCCCTTTTCTCTAGAGTCCTGGCTTCTCTTAGCCTAGCAAGGTTTGCAGAAGCCAAGCTCTGGGGACTGTGGCCTGCTCATTGCTATGTTGGTGTTGCTACTTCAGGGTCCCTTCTCCAGGCATCTGGGGGAGAGAGGCAATCTCTCTGTGGGTAAATGGATAGATGCAGCTCACACATTTGCATCAATGTTTAATTCTCTTCTTTAATGGAAGATTCTGAGTTGACAGTGATACTTCTAATACCCATACCAGATGATGAAGTATCTTCTAGTACTTAAATTTTCAACAATTCTACTTCTTTCTCCACCTGGAAGAATCTGGCTTCCATGGTCTTCAGTGCACTTAATGATACACTTGCTATCTGTAACCAATTGCCTTCACTTCTGCTATCATCCCTCCAGAATTCACTCAGCACCTGACTCCCGTGCCCCAGGCAAATCTCTGCTTGCTCTGGCTCTCTCTTCAGCTCTGCCGATTTGAGATTCACACCAGGCCTCTTTTGTGTGGCAAAGCTGCTTTTCTTCCTCAGACTCTGGCAAGCCTTGTGGACTGTGCCATTCCGAGGTACCCTTCCTGTCCCCCTGGATCTGACGCTTCAGTGGGAGGGGGATTCTCTATATAACTATGTGTGCTACTATGACTCCCTGCTGAGATTTTATTTTTACCAATAAAACTATGAGCCTGATAGTCTCAAATTTCTATCCTTTAGTTCCTTAAAATATTATGTGTACTTAATAGGCTTTATCTCATAATTCTAATATCATGGGAGCCTAAAATTTTGGTTTCTTGGGATTTTTAAATTAATTTATTTGTTTGTTTGTTTGTTTGTTTGTTTGTTTGTTTGTTTGAGACAGGGTCTCCCTATAGCCCCAGCTGGCCTGGAACTCACTCTGTAGACCAGGCTGGCCTTGAATTCACAAAGATCCACCTGCTTCTGCCTCCCCATTAAAGGGGGTTCTTAGCCGCCATGTGGGTGCTGGGAATCAAACCCAGGTCCTCTGCAAGAGAAGTTGGTGCTCTTAACCACTGAGCCATCATTTCTCCAGCCCCTCTTGTTTTTGTTAATTATAACTTGTTATGGAATTCCCTTGCCTGCTTAGTGATTTGTGTGTGAGTGTGTGTGTGTGTGTGTGTGTGTGTGTGTGTGTATGTGTGTGTGTGTGGTGTTTTCCTAGTGTTAACCTGTGGAAACTCCAGATTTCTAAATTGAGAACAATTTCTCTAAAAAGTATTCAGCTTCTTCTGAAGGTGTTGGAGGCTCTGCCAACAGTTTATACTATTTTTATTTATTATTTTTATTTTCTGTGTATGAGTGCATTGCCTGCATGTATGGAACTGGAGTTACAGTTCTCATCCATCATGTGCATACCAGTAAACAAACCCAGGTCCTCTGCAAGAGCAACCAGTGCTCTTAACCGCTGAGCCGTCTCTCCAGCCCAGTTTCCACTATTCTATTATTTGCTTTCATTTGATGTAAGAAGCCAGCATTTCAGTTCATTGCTCTCACCCTCCCTCATCTCTCACAGGTGTAGCTCAGATCCCTTTGTGCCACACATACTTCTTTGAAGTTCTTTATCCCAGCAAAGCCCAAGTTTCTCAATGTAGATTGGCATGGAACACAGTCTCAGTGAAGGCTGCATTCAGCAAGGGCGTACCACAGGCAACCACACTTGCCCTCTGTCACCAAAGGTATTGTACAAATGACTCATACTAGATGTTTGGTTATTGTGGTTTCAGAGTGAAATGTCCCTCATGGGCTTGACCACTTGGTTCTCAGGACATGCTGCTGTGTGGAAGTGTTATAGATCTTTTAAGAGGTGAGGTCTTGGTGGAGGAAGTGTGTCCCTGGAGGCAGGGCTTGAACTTTTATAACCCAGCTCCACTTTTTTTCCTTACTCTACTTCTGCATGGATAGCAGAAACAATGTGATGACCCACCTCCTGCTTGTGTCACCGTGCCTACCCCTCCAAGATGGACCTTATCCCTTATGCTGTAATCCTCCAAGATGGACCTTACCCCTTATGCTGTAATCCAGAATAAATCAACTCTCAAGCTGATTCTTGTCAGGTATTTAGTTATTGTAATAAGAAAAGTAACTAATACTTTTATATTCAGTATTAATACACACACACACACACACACACACACACACACACACATGTACAGCCTATAAGCTGATACAGGGGTAGAAACGGTAAATGAGTTATAAAAGGCATGGAAGTAATGATTATCTATGCTTGTTAAAATAGCTCTACACAAATGCTTTTTGTCAGGTTGTAAATACTCATTTTAGAAAGCAATAAAAAGGTGATATAAGGTCTAGAAGTATAACCTCCATGAAAGTGCTGATGATGGCATAGTAGGAAACAGTAAAATCGGGTTGTTGTGAGAGGTATAGATCAAAGTCTCAACACACACACACACACACACACACACACACACACACACACACTGCCTGCTGCACATCTTCTCTGGTAGCTTTGAATTGTACTGAGTAGCAGCTTTAGTGGTAGTTTGAAGGGACTGCCACCCAAACTGTTCTTATTGTCTGTCTGTCCCCTCAGAATGAGTGAAGGTTTTCAAACTCCTCTGCTTAATCATCCCATTCAGGGTACGTTTTATCCAAAGTCGGCTGGTCCTGTGTAGCCTGCTCATGTGGCCCCTACAGAAGTTGTGATCTTACCTTATTGTTTGTCTATCTGGAATTATACCCCAATTAGTATAAAAAGTTCAAGTGCTAAGATACTTTCATTTATTAACCATTTATTCACCCTTTTTTGGTTTGTTAATATAGATTTACCTATTTCCTCAATAGCAACATTTCTTGCAAAAGCATCATTTGTTCCATCAAGTTGTGCTTTATAGAGTCATTTACAATAGTGTCTTGTTATTTTTTATTTCAATATTCATTGCTGTCTTATCTCAGTATGGCCCACAAGAGAGTTAGTAAAATTATTCTTAAAGTGGTTACAGTTCAACACACTTTAATATATGAAGAATTGTGGCCAGCAGTATGGCTCCTCAGATCAGTGGGCTTTACAGTGGGGTTAGGTCATTGGTTCCTGTTCTTCCTGGGTAGCTTGCATAGTATTTTTGGATATTATGAAGAACAGTGCTGGAGGGATCACCATACCAGATTTCAAACTATAATACAGAGCTATAGTAATAGAAACAGCATGGTGTTGGCACAAAACAGACATGTAGATCAGAGGAACAATATAGAAGACCCAAACACCTGAATTACAGCCACCTGATAATTGGCGAAGATACCAAGAATACATACTGAAGGAAAAGCAGCATTTTCAACAAATAGTGCTGGGATAACTGGATTTCTCCTTATGGATAAATTAAATTAGACGCTTATCTATCACCCTATGCTGAAAACAACTATAAATAGATCAAGAACTTCAATGTGGAACTTGAAATACTGAAACAGTTAGAAGAAAACATGGGCAATACCCGAGCAGATACAGGTGTAGGAAAAGACATTTTAAATTGACCTCATTCACTCAGGAAATAAGCCCCCAACAATTTACAAATAGAACATCATTTAAAACTGAAAAGCTGGGGCTGGAGAGATGGCCTAGCGGTTAAGAGCGCCGACTGCTCTTGCAGAGGACCCGGGTTCGATCCCCAGCACCCACATGACAGCTGAGAGCCGTCTGAAACTCCAATTCCAGGAGAACTCCAGTTCCAGGGGAGTCCGACACCCTCTTCTGACCTCCGCGGTGTTGCACGTCATGGGTGCACAGACTTGCATGCAGACAGTACATTCATACACATACAGAAATAAATAAAATTAAAAAATAAATAAATAAAACTGAAAAGCTTCTGTACGGCAAAGGAAACAATCAGCCAAGTAAAGAGGGAGCTGCATAGTGGGAGAGAAGACTAATTTCCAGAATATATAAAGAACTCAGAAAACATATTATCCTATTTAAAAATAGGCAAGAGATTTAAAGAGCAACTTCTCAAGAGCAAAGAAATAAAAATGGTTAAGAAATACCTTTAAAAGTGTTCAACATCCTTAGTAATTAGGAAAGAGCAAATTAAAACTGCTTTAGGATTTCAACTTACTTTATTCAGAATGGCTAAGATCAAGAAAACAAATAACAAGAAATGCTGGTGAGGATATGGGGAAACAAAACACTCATTCACTGCTCTTAGGATGGTAAACTGGTGCAGCCTCTATGGAAATCAGTGTGGAGAAATCCTAAAAAACTAAAGAAAAGTCTACCATATGATCCAGCTATACAACTCCTTGGCTGGCAGACACCCAAAGGGCTCAGTATCCCACTCCAGAGATTCTTGCTTAGCCATATTTATAGTTGTGCTTTTCCAAAATAGCTAGGAAATGGAAACAACATAATGTCCCTCCACTGATGAATGGATAATGAAGATGTGGTACATTTACCCAATGGGGTTCTATTCAGTAAAGAAAGATGTGTCAGTGGATAAAGGTACTTGCTGACAAGCCTGATGACCTGAGTTCAGTCTCTGACCTCTATATGGTAGGAGAGAACTGACTCCTTTAAGTTGTTTTCTGAATTCCAATGGCATACACATCAAACACACACACACACACACACACACACACACACACACAGACACACACACCATTGGGACTACTGAGACATCCAGCCTTGTGGACTGAGCAGTTCCCTGGATTCTTGGCCTTTCCAGTGTGGTGCAGCTACTGTTGGACTCCTTGAACTCTGTCATGTGAGCAAATCAATAAATTATATATAGCTATATATTTGTCCTGTTGCTTCTGTTTCTTTAGAGAACCCTGACCAATACAGATGGCTCAGTGATTAAGACACTGGCTGTTCTTGTAAGGACCCAGTTAGATTCCTGGCATCCGCATTTTGGCTAACAACATCCGTAAATCCAGTTCCAAGAGAATCTGACACCCTTTTCTGACCTCTTCAGGCATTGTATGACATGGGTGCACTTACATACATGCAGGCAATACATTCATACACAGAAAATAATAAAGTTAAATAAAAAACAATACCAGATATTCTGTTGAGTGATCAAGGTAGCTCAGCAGGTAAAAGCACTTTCAGAACTATTACAGTTGTATATCCATATTTTATATCCATATTTCAACAATTATATATATGAATGTACCTCATATAGATGAAAAGCATTTTTATGTTATATACATGAGCATTAATGTTATATGTATATTTATACTTTACAGTATACAGTCTATATGAATTTATTTACAATACTAGTTGAAATAAATATTTAAATTTTATTTTTTATTGAACTTTGAGGATTTATACAATATATTTTTATCATATTCTAACCCTTCCCTGTCTTCATCTCCCTCACATAATTTCATGTACTCTAATATATCTAGTTATGATATAATTTTACCTAATTTCATGTACTCTAATATATCATACCTAGATATATTAGAGTACATGAAATTAGGTCATATATACTCTTCAGGGTGGCTCTATTATCTGCTGGAGCCTAGTTAACCTACCCAGCCTTAAAGAAACTGGGAAGGGCTCTACTCAGGCTGACTAGACCTCAGTGGTTGAACTTGTACTGAGGGACATCTGGGAATACTACATTAACACAATAGGCCTTAACACAAATAACAGAATTATGAATTTCAGGAGGGATTTATGAGAGGGTGCCAGTGTGGAAGGGGACATAAAGATGAATAAGACATTCTGTATGAAATACACAAAAATTCAATAAAAGGTCCTCAAAAAGAAAGAAAGAAAATTCACTCTTTCTTTCCCTTCAGCTATCGGTTGCCATGGTTCCTCGGCTAGGGTTGGGGCTTCTTACCACTTCTTACCACTTCTGCTCCTCCATGCTGGGATATTGTCTGTGAGTCCTGTGTATGCTATTAGAGTGGCTGTAAGTTTGTAGGAGTAACTGCCCAGCTGTCTAGAACCCCTGTTTCCTGTGGCCACCCATAATCTCCACCTCTCTCCATCCTTCTTCACCTTTTGTTGTAATGGTCACTCAGTCTTGGCTAGTCAAGCCATTTTAAACATGCTGCATAAAGACTTCTTTGAAATTTTCATCTAACAAAATGAAGACAAAATAGTACTTATTCCATAGAGTTCTGGAAATGAGCAAATATAGACAAACTGGCTCCCTGTAGGTCTACATAGAGAAAATATATATACATTCTCTCATTTTCTTTCCAGGCCTTAGGAGTTTTCCCTTCCAATTTAGAGTAAATGAGCTAATTACTTGTCAAGGCACCTTACTACCTACACTTTGGGTCATCATTGAGCCTGCACACCCTGTATGCTATTTGAAGCTGCTCAGTAAGTCACCTCCCTGCTTACCTGACCATTTTCACTGCGGAGGACCTTGTGCCCTTACTCAGCCAATGGCACTGCACAGTTCTAAGTCAACTGCAAAGGATCTAGTTTACCATCCCATTATCTATTTGTTTACTTACATAAGTGCTGAAGAAAACAAACACTAAAGCTTTAAATTTAAAATTCTCTGCTGAAGGGTATTATGTCCACCTTGCAGCTCACCTCATCTAAACACAGGGACTCCTTGATATCCTGCAAAATCTATTTGAGTCTTGTACATTTATTTGTTTGTTCTGGGAACTGGTTGGTAACCTATACTTTGCAAATAAGAAAAACAATGGCATCTGTTTTCTTGATTTTGTAAAAAAAGAAAAAAATGGTTCAGCATCTATTTGCATTGTTGAATAAGCATAGCAATGCAGGAGCAGTGCCCACCCCTGTCACAACAGCGTCTTCAACCACAGACCATCAAGTTTGTCTTGAGGTTTTGAAACTTGACAGAACAATTAGGACCAGATGTTGATGTTGCTTCGAGGCATAAGGAGGCTGCAAGTCAGTGTTAAACAAAGCTCACCATTGTCTTGAAGGCAGAGTCTACATGTTTAAAGACAAGGACAAACATAAATTTCTGTTCATTGGAATTCTGGCCTGGGAGTTCTATATGGAAATAGCAATGTCCAGTCTAAATCTAGGTACCACCCCTAATTATGCCAGGAAAAATTCTCTCATTCTATTGTTTTCTTCTTTCTTATGTTTTTAAGAGGGTTTTATTGTGTAAGTGCCTCTGAATTTGAAACTGTTTTTTCCATTGTCCCAAAAACTCTGAGAGGTAAAATCTTGGTTAATGTGATTTAGAACTTGCAGAGAAAGTATAAAATTCTTAGTTAAATTTGAATTATAAATAAATTACAAATAATGTTTTAGTGTTAACTTATGCCTCATGCAGTTCAAGCTTGATCTGGTGTCTTACCTTTATATTTATTAAGTCTGGCAAGCATAATCTCATCTGTAATTATCCAAACATCTTAATAAAGCAAAAGGACTAATATAAACACCGAGTTCTCATGGGTTTACTTCTGTGTGGTCATAAGATATAAAATTTCCAGCCATTCTTTTTTTAACTTTAATTTACGTGTATTCATATTTTTCATTTGCTTCAGAAATATTTTCCTTCATGGATTCTGTCTCCTCTTTAAACTGCAGTCAACTTTATTGATGTATACTTTTTCCTATCTAATATCTTTATTCTCACCTTTCATTCATTCTTATAAAAGAGACTAATTCTACAATGTTTATCCCCATTCTTTCTTTCCAAAGGCCAGTTCTAAGGTTTATCCAGGAATGATCACTTATTTAGTACCACAAGATTTTCAAGAAAATTATTATTGACAAGCTTAGAGTATTGTAAGACTATCAACACTCAATCCTAAGGACTTAAAATTCAGAAATAAAATATTGTCTTTTATCTCTATACATGTGTGTTAAATTCCAAAATCTCCATTATTAAACTACAACTCTTGCTTAAATTCCTCTGAAAAAAGTGGGATCCACAATGATAAAAAAGTGAACCTCCACTAACTTGGAAATTTTCCAAGTTTTCTCTTTTCCAAATCATTTTGCACAATAATACAAAGTTTTAAAAGGCTTATGGGAGATGGTTTAGCAGTTCCTTTAATCCTAGCACTTGGGAGGCAGAGGCAGGCGGATCTCTGTGAGTTCAAGGCCAGCTTGGTCTACAGAGTGAGTTCCAGGACAGTCAGGTTGGCATGGAGACCCTGTCTCAAAAAAAAAAAAAAAGAATACTGGCTCCTCCTGCAGAGGACCAAAGTCTAGCTGCTAGCACCCACATGTGGCTAACAATGTCAGTAATTCCAGTGGATCTGATACCCTCTTCTGACCTCTATTGACAATGCACACCCAGGTACACTTACTAATATGCAGGCAGAACATCTACACAAAAAGTAGAAATTATTCTATTAAAGTCATAAACCTGAGCAATTTGCATCTCATTTTTCCAAAGTTATCTTTGGATCAGATCAGTTCTTTTTTTTCCTTCCTTGAGTCTTAGTATCTCGCATCTCTCATTTAACAGATCTGTCTAGAAACATACCCAGCGAGCAGGAAATCCTTTCTGTGTATTTGTGTAAAACACCCCTAAACATTAGTGTAAAACACCCTTACACATCTGCTCAACCTTCCTTAAAAACATAAAAGGATAAAATGCTTCCTTCGTTAGCATTAAGCTCTTATTCTTCAGACATCTCTAAGATGTTCTTTTCGGTGAATCAGTCCCTTTTCTAAACTATTATTTCCAAACTTGAACTCTTCATAAATACGATCATTGTATGATGAAAAGAGTATATCTGAGGGCAGTTGTGGGCTCTTCGCCTTTGACAGATTGGATGGCTTTTCTATTTAGCAGTTTTCTCTTTACAATGGAAGGTAGTCATCCTTCTCTAAAATCTCACAAAGAGGTGTAAACACAACACGTGAAGACAGACAATGCAGTGAAAGCTTTGTGGATACTGAGGCAATGTTGGCTTTTCTAATGCGATTCCTTTGAATCCTGAAATGTTTCAAGCACAAGATTTTAAGAAAAAGAGCTAGATCTCACATTAGCATAAGTTCTTATATGTAGTCCTTTGTCTTGGCCAAGGACGAATGGTCTGAGAAAGATGAAAGGCACAGCATCTAATCAAAAGTTTATTTTAAAATGAATTGGGTAAAAAGTTTTAAAAAGATTTTCTTCCAATATTACATATTCTTCTCTGTTTCCATAAGCAGACCCTGGAAAAATAAATTTATCCTTTTGTGATTAATTTATGAACATTGTACATTAGATGTTACATTCCACGTTCTGCTTGCCCCTTTTTTAAGTATTACAAATTGCAATTCTTCTGGTCCCATCTCCTTCCAGGTTCCTGTTGAATACAAGATTGCCCAGTTATGGGGAGATGGGTCAGCACTTAAGAGTACCGACGGCTCTTGCAGAGTGCCTGGGTTTCGTTCCCAGCACCCCCATGGCAATTAATAACTGTCTGTAACTCCCATTCCAAGGGATTCAGTGCCTGATCTCTGTGAACATTGCACAAGAGGGGTGTGCTTACACACATGCAAGCAAAATCCTCATACACATAAAATAAAATGATGAAAAAATAAGATATTAGAAAAGAAGATTGCCCAGTCTTATACAAACACTCTTCTGTCTCAATCTCATCCTTACACATTCTTTCACCGTTCTTACTCTCCAACTCTCTGATGCACAGTTATCCTCACAGTGGAGATTGAGGTGATCCAGTTACTCTGCCTAGGAAAAGACAAAGCACACACCGAGTGAATACTGAATGTACTCATCCATGATTCAGTTCCTTACATAAATTTGTTGACTTTAGAAAACTATTTTTGTTTCATGACTTCCAATGATGCAAATAGTTTCTTGCTTATCAATGCAAAACATTTATAACAATGTGAGGTAAACTTCAGTGGCCAGCTATAAACCAATGTCAAATTGTTTTATTTGTTTCACATCAGCTGCACCTGTTTAGCATATTATCTAGCTGAATCCGAGAAGCTATTCAGTGCTGAAGGGGCCAAGTCAGAAATGGAGATTCTTTTCTCTCACATACTCATAACAGGTGATTTATCTTGTCAGCCCCCAAAACAGACTGAAATAGTAATTTATAATTATAGTTCTGTTTCTCAAAAGAATAAAAGTCTTATTGATGAAGACATAAACGCTCTCATTTCTGTGAATATCTCTTCCCTACATATAAACAGGCCTATTTTTCCCTTTTTTTCATTCCTTTCTATTGAGGTGGGAGTGAAGAATCTAAATTCTTTAGTCATCCCCTCTCCTGAGTCCCTCTACTTTTGGATTCTAGTCTTTTTTTTTCTAACCATAATCTTATTTATTTATTTATTTACTTATTTATTTCTAAGCACTAATCTTTTTTAAAGTATTTTTTGGCATTTTTGAGACAGGGTTTCCCTTTAGTCCCAGTTGGCCTGGAACTTGTTCTGTAGACCAGAACAGGCTGGCCTTGAACTCACAGAGATCTGCCTGCCTCTGCCTCCTGAGTGCTGTGATTAAAGGCATGCGCCACCATGCCTGGCCTAAGTGCTAATCTTTTTACTGCACATAATCTCCAAGCTGCATTTTCCCATACCTGAAAGAAGTTTAACAACACACAGAGAAACCCAATGCTATTCCCAGGTAGTCAGGGAAAGGGAGTAGGAAATGGGATCCTCTCAACTTCTGAACTTAATTACTTTTCTTTGGGAAATTGGAGGCAGCCATGATCATTAACCCAATTTACAAAGAATAAACTGGTTCAGTTTCAAGATACAGACTTTGGTAGAACCCGGTCTTAGTTATTTTTCCTGGTGCCGTGATAAAAATCCCCGTCTAAAGCAATTTAACGAAGGAAGGGTTTATTTCCACTTAAAGTTTGAGCTCTAGTCCATGGGACAGAGAAGTCAAGGCAGGCAGATGGTCACATGACCCAGGTCAGGAACAAGAGAACAATGGATTCTCAAGCTCAGCCCAGTCCAGGAACCAAGCTCAGGGAACAATACTCCTGTGTTTAGGATGGATCTTTCACCCCAGTTAACCTAATTAAAATAATCCCTCACAGGCATAGCTAGAAGCTAACCCATCTACATAATCTCTCACACATTTGCCTGGAGCCCCCTAAGTGG
Organism: Rhizomys pruinosus; assembly: GCA_009823505.1. NCBI lineage: Eukaryota > Metazoa > Chordata > Mammalia > Rodentia > Spalacidae > Rhizomys > Rhizomys pruinosus. The sequence continues at coordinate 2,301,039 of VZQC01010358.1, read as the reverse complement.
CTATAGATCCTGTCCAGCCAACAGCCTGCATTAACCCCATATGTTGAAGGAAGTGAGCTATTAAATATGTTCAGTTTTGAAAACTTATTGTCATAAATTTTAACCATTTTCTTTTAATGGTTGGTCAAATACTGATAGATCTTTTTAAAGTACTGTGCAAATGGCCATATATTGAAGTCTTGGTCTCCAGTCTGTTACATTTTGGAGAGATGGTGGGACCTTTAAGAGACAGGGCAAGCTGGGAGAAGTTGTGCACCTTTAATCCCAGCACTCTAGAGGCAGAGACTGGTAGCTTTCTGAGCCCAAGGCCAGCTTGGCCTACATACTGAGCTCCAGGCCACCTGGGGCTACAGAGAGACCCTGCCTCAAAAAGACTACCCCCCCACACACACCAAAAAAAAAAAGGCACAGGCCAGACTGGAAGAAAGTTAAGTCACTGGATCGGGAGCCTCCTGTTGAAGGGATATTAGAGCCACTTCCCACAGCACTGTTTTCTGGCCATCATGGACTGAAACTTCTGAAACTCTGAGCCAAAGTGGATGTTTCCTGTTCATAAGCTGTTTATCTCAGGTAGTTTATCATAGCAATGTAAAGCTGATTAGCACAAATATTTACAGCGTGGAGTATCCTATCATTATATAATTGCCAAGTCCTATTCTAGGCTCTGATTTCCTTACCAGTAAGTCAGAAAAATGAAGTGTTGCTCCACCAAGAGCTTAGATGTTAATCAGGGAAACACACACTTAACAAAAGAGACAGTATATCCCCAAACAGGGTGGAAAGCCTGTTTGCAAAGGTGACCAGGGCAGATCTCTAGAAGCTAAGATCTGAACGAAGAGAGAAGAGAGGCTTCCATTGTAATGTGTCTGTCTGGTTGAGCAGCCCAAGGAATCAATTCCTTGATGAATGGTTTTAAGATTATTTGTTTAAAAATAGCTCATGAGATAGTTTTGAATCTTTCTCTTGAAGAAGATACTTGCTGGAGTATGTATGTGTTCCTGTGTACATGTGTGCATGTGAGTAGCTGTGGTATGTGTATGGCAGCTACAGGTCAAATTCAGGTGTCATTCCTCTGGTGCTTCTCAGTGTGTTTTTGGTCTCTCATTGGCCTAGAGCTTGGTGATTAGCCTAAGATGACTGGCCCATGAACCCAAGGCTTCTGCATGTCTTTGCTTCTCTGCATTGGGATTACAAGGGTGGACTATACTGCTTGGATTTTTTCTGTGGCTTCTGGGTATGTAATTCACTCAAGGGCTTTCACACCAAGCACCTTCCCCACTGAGCCATCTCCCCATCCTGAGGTACTTTGTAGGTTCTTTCAAAATAATTATTATTATTTATTTTATGCTTAGGAGTGTTTGGCCTACATGTATGTAAGTGCTTTATGTGTGTGCAATGCCCAAAGAGGCCACTAGAGGGCATCTGATTCTCCTGGAACTAGAGTCTTGGACCATTGTGAACTACCACACTTGGGTGCTGGGCACTGGACCCTGGTCCTCTGAAAGAGCCAGCACTCTTAACTGCTGAGCCATCTTTCCAGCCCCACCTCTTAGATTCTCTGTGCTATTCATTTTAATAGGCACCAAAACCCCAGAATTTGTTCCAGAAAGTAAAGCTGAGTAAATGGTACCAGTGTAGAAAAACCCTGATTCTAAACACCCAAAAGTGCTCTAAAAATAAAATCAGAAGACTAATGATTCCTTCAGAGACTGAATTTTCAATATTTTAAAATACCAAAATACCCAGGGGATGTCAAAAACAATGTTGTTTTGTCTAGAAGAGTAAGTGATATTATTCCTTCCCCTTGCTAACCATCAAATGTTATTAATTCTCATTTTGGAAATAAAATGATGCTAATGTTGCCACTGAGCAAGACAAAAATACCTATTTAAAAAATTTTCATTGAGAATTAGTTCTGTGAAGAATATGTAGCATATAAATTATTTATGCACTGTCATGTGACAGGGAAGGAGTGGCCTCACTGTGGAAATTCAGACCAACAGCCTCGTGACTCAGTCCATCTCCCCCTGCCTGCGGCCACACTGTTCATGCCCTGCCTGACCTCAGCAGGCTTTCTTGCCCAGGAGCAGTGCAGAAGCACAGTCAGCTGGAGGTGGTGATTGAGAGGATCTTGTCTGTTGTCTTTGCTCTAGAACTCAAATAAAATTTCATGTAAGGATCTAGTTGTTTCTGCTTCATCTTCAAATTTTCATCTTTGTATCTGTCAAGATTCTTGAGACAGAACTAGTAGGATACGTGTGTGTGTGTATGAAGTTGGCATATTTATGGGTGTGAAGTATGTGTGTGTGTATGTATATGTGTTTGTGTGTGTTATGAGGTCTATTTTAAAGAAAATGGCTCATGTGATTATGGAGTGTGGTGCATTCAAAATATGCAGTGTCAAATTGCCTGATAGATTCCAAGAGATTAAGTTGGGTTAAGACCAAATACCATTAAAAGAACGGTTTATGAACAGCAGAACTCATATTGGATCACATATCTGGGCACCGTGGACCACCCAAGTAATACTAACTATCACATAATTTCTATAAAAATATAGAGAAATAAAATCTTACAATATGTGCAAAACATAAAAGAATCAAGAAAGGAACAGATATTGTTTCATTTCAAAATTATAGTAAAGAATATTATCTGATCCTATGCAAGAATTGCTGTGAACCAATCACTAAACAGACATGCGAGAAATTTTAATCACTTCATTTCCCCAGATTTAACAAGCTTCCTTGCAAGGCCTTTCTCTACACTGTATTGTGCTAAGTAATGTCATAATTATAGATATTCAGAATAATGTTTTGATCATTTGACATTAACAACCCAGCTAGTGCATATTTTCTAGATATTATTGCAAACCTATTTTTATTAAAGTAATTCCTTCTTATTGATGTTTTATCACTTCTTTCTAAAGGGTTCTTAGTAACTTGAATGAGCAGAGTCACTTTGTTTTTTCTGTGTGTGCATGTGTATGTGTGTTACTATTCATGTATGTGGGCAGGCTCATGCAGAGATCAGAGCAGGATTTCAAGGTCTCACTTCTGTCAGTCCTTGCCTTATTCCTTTGTGATAGGGCCTCTAATTGGACTTGGCGCTTGATGTTTTAGGTTAAGCTGGTGTTTCCCACAATCCTAGTGATCCTCCTGCTTCCACACCTGGTGGAGCCTCAACCCCATGCCCCATGCACTGGAATCACAGATGCATGTGGCCACGCCTGGTTATTCATGTGGGTACTGGGGAACCAAACTCAGGTCCTCGTGATTACATAAAAAGTAGTATTATGTGCTAGGCGTGGTTGTGTGTGCCTTAAATCCCAGCACTCGGGCAGCAGAGACAGGTGGATCTTTGTGAGTACAAAGCCAGCCTTGTCTACATAGAAAGTTCCAGGACAGCTGGGGCTACAGGGAGACCCTGTCTCAAAAAGACAAAAAAAAATAGTATTATTAGCCACTAAGTCATGGCTCCAGCCCCGAAGCCTACTTTCAATGAGACAATAGAGGCATTTTACTTCTGATAGCCCACGGTTGTCGCCTCTGCTGCTGATCAACACTAGCTCTAATACCCTCAAAACAGCCAGTTATTGTCACAGCTCTGTGACACCATAGAATAACGTTATTGTACCTGATCCAAAGTTCCAATGTTTTCATGTGAGATTTTCTTAATAATAAAATATATTTTATGAATATTTCTACTAACTTGTGAATATGAATTCATTAAAAAATATTGATCAAGAACTTATTATAGACCATGCATTTGGGAACAGTATTCAGATATTAGGTACGAAGACTGACTCATTACTAGAATGGACAAAAGTAATTGTTTATTTACTATCTTTTTGTTTAATTTTAATTAATTAAGTAATTAATTAATTATGTGTATGAATGTACTGTCTACATGTAGGTTTGTGCACCCGCGTCATGCAATGCTGTAGAGGTCAGAAGAGGGTGTCAGATTCCCCTGGAACTGGAGTTCTCCTGGAACTGGAGTTACAGATGGTTCTCAGCTGCCATGTGGGTGCTGGGGATCAAACCTGGGTCCTCTGCAAGAGTAGTTGGCATTCTTAACCACTAGGCCATCTCTCCAGGCCCTTATTTACTATCTTTAAATCTTTGTTATTTATGTACAAATTTGAAACACAGTTTACAGTACTGAAGTATATACCCATAGCAAGAGATATTACAAATTATATTCGGTTAATAAATAAATATTTTTCATGTAAAGTAGCAAAGCAATTTTATCTCCTTTGTCCCCTTGCCCTGGGATGGAGAGTATAAGCATTTATTGAGGGACAACTATACTACAGGCTTAAGGTGGACTTTAGATTCATGGATGGATGGATGGATAGATGGAATAATTTTTTCAGCACTAGTGATTGGCCCTAAACGTATGTTCATGCTACACAGTGCACTACCACTGAGCAAACATTCCAAGTCATACATAAAAATTAAAAACAAAAGAGAAGAGAAAACAAATAATATTTAGGTTTTAATTCCTTTTTTTATTCCTTTAACCTCCTTGTCCTTGAAGGATAAATTCTAAGAATCCCAATTTGTTCCTGAATCTTCAGATAGAAATTCCTATGTATTTGTTCCTGTACATACTTCGCATAGATTTAGCTTGATTTATGGAAGAGGTACCATGATAAAGAACAATAAATAATAATAAGTTAGAACAATATAATATCATGGAAGTCAAAGCCAGTCCTGGGGTTGAGAGGGGCAGCAGCTATAGTTCACAGGGACTGTACAGGATGGAAGCCATGGAGTTTGAGGGGGCAGGAGGAGGCCTTGAAATGAGGTAGGTAATGCTGGTTATTCAACAGGAGGGAACCCGAAGACCCCTGAAAGTGCACAGACTCTAAATGATTGTTACAAGAGAAAAACCTAAGTCTGAGACACAACATAACAGACAGTTATTTCATAAAACTGGATGCGTAAATCCATCTTCCTAACTTTTAGGAAAGAAAGAGTTGTGCAGTTAAAAGAGCAAACACTCAGGCAAGTGCTTGACTGGAGAACATTTTCTGAAGGTGGGGTTTTTACCTCCATAACTAGGAGCTCTAGTTGATTCACATGTCTCGGATATTCTTGGTATCAAGGAAACGAGCAGGCAGCTTACAGGTGGGAAAAGGCAAGAATCATTGTAAGTTATGGGAAATAGTATTTTATGTGTTCAGTCATTTCTTGGAAAAATGATCAATGAGGTGCTTCAGGGAGCTCTGTTGTATGTCTGCTTTTGTGGTCTAATTGTGATAATGGTTCTGATGGCGTGAGTATCTGCTATGGCAGGAGGTAGTCATTGTGAAGAGATGGCTGCTATGGGGAGACCATGGGTGAAGTTGTGACTCCAGACTCCAGATGATGAACACGGTGAGAGATGAAATGGGTGCTGTCAAAGAGGAACTTCTGAATTCTCAAGACTGGAATTTACATTCAATGGCACAGAAGTTGTGAGACCATCTGTGAGGTTTGTGGTGGTTTGAATGAGAGTGGCCCCCATAGGCTTTAAGTATTCAGACATTTTGTTCCCAGTTGGTGGCACTGTTCTGGGAGGTCTTAGAAGGTGTGGCCATGCTGGAGGAAGTACATCATTGGGGGTGGGCTTAGTGAGTTTAACAAGACTTGTGGTCTCCAATCTCTCTCTTGACTTCCTGTGCTCATTAAAGATGTGAACCTTAGCTTTCTCCTCCAGCCCTGGCCACCATGCCTCCCGCCAAAATGGACTCTAATTTACCAGAACTGTCAATCATAAGCTCAAATAAACTCTTCCTTTATTTTATTTTTTTGGAAGGGGTCTTTTCTAGACAGGGTTTCCCTGTAGCCCCAACTGGCCTGAAACTCGCTCTATAGACCAGGCTGGCCTTGAACTCACAGAGATCTGCCTGCCTCTGCCTCCCAAGTGCTAGGATTAAAGACACGTGCCACCATCCCTGGCTAAATTCTTCCTTTAATAAGTTCCCTTGGTCATGGTGGTTTTATCACAGCAACAGAAAAGTGGCTAATATAAGGTTTTAAAAACAGACAGGAAGGGAGAACCAAGGTGATAAAGAAGTTTTTGAATGAATCTCATTAAGATAGATACCAAGTGGTTTCTCAAAAGTCAGGACCAGCAACAGTGCTTTTGCTTTGAAAATAACTGGATGTTAATGATCCACTTGTTCTCTGTGGAAAAGGAAAAGATACTTAGATACTTGATACTTAGTTATGAGAGTAAAGATCACATACACACACAGAGAGAGAGAGAGAGAGAGAGAGAGAGAGAGAGAGAGAGAGAAACAATGTCTGAATACCAGAGAAAATTCTGCCCAATTTAATTAGTTGAAAATACAAAGAAAATTTCGTATACAAAGTGTAAGAATGAAACTTTGCCTGGCTTGAGGAAAGAACTTGTAAGACCTGTCCCAAGAAACTTCCGAGAATTATCTGATATCTATGTGGGCTTTTCAGTTGTCTCTGTGAGTTATCTGTAGCTCCAGAAGGCCGGGATATTACAGTGTTTTCTTGCCTCGCCCTATCTCTGCAAAGTTCCAGTACCAGAAGGCCCCTTCCCTTGAGGCACTGAGCAAAATGTCGCACCTCTAGTTTACCTGTTGCACAAACAGGAGCTCTGCTGCCCCTTGATTAGAGTCAAGGTGGCTCACCCCTCCCTTCCACCTGTCCCCCACTTCCTTGCCCAGAGCACAGTAACTTTTGGTATATAAGCACACTGCTGGCATGAATAAAGAGAGAGTCTATTCTCCCGGAGCTCACCCTCTGAGTCTGTGTCTGTCTGTCTTTGTCTTTCCTTGTCTTTCTATTCCATCAGGTAAACTCCCCACCACAGTCCCCCTCCCCTCTCCTTACCAGAGCTAAGCCAAGAGATTGTCTGCCTGCAGCCTTGAAGCATGCAGGGAGGGAAGAACAGCATGTGGATGTTGGCCACGCGTGTTAAAGGAAGATCAGATGAGTAGTAAACTCCAACAGCAAAGGGCTTGCAGAGGGTTAAGAAAAGCATTTAAACCCTGCCTGCTCACCAATGAAGCCCATTTTCGAGAAACATTAAAGGCATGCTTTGAGTCAATTCATTTAAAAACAGGTAGAATAAAGGGTATAGGAAAGAAATAGCTACATTTTCAATGTTAGCCAAACATTTCAAATGTGCATTTTATTCACAATGTAAGAGGCACAAGTCACCAGAATTATGAATGAATGAGTGAATGAGTGAATGAATGCCATTCTCTGGGAGATGAGAACTTCCCTCATTTTCTTACTCACTTTGGAAACGCTCATCTTATGTGAGGTATCATTGCCCCATCTTCCGAGTGTGACCCAAGGGTATGTCTTTGAACATCTTATCAACTGTCTCCTGGTTATAAAGAATGAAAATTAGTGCCACACTTTGAGATTCATATATGTCTCCTATAATAAGGGCAAACATTGAATGTATCAGAGAAGCTTTATGCACTTCAACCCAATCCCATAGATTCACAGTGGCCTTGTGTAAACTAGGATATTTAGTCTTTATCTCACTCGAGAGATCATGACTGAGCCACTCGTAACTTTGGGCAGAGATTTTATTGAACACTGAATGTGCCCTAACAAAGTGCCCTGGTCCTTTTGAGTAGAGCCTTCTCACCTCTGCAGCTCTTTCTTCTGCTTACACAGAACCTCATGCAGCTCATGCTGACTATGGTTTAGGTATTTGTTCATTATCCAAATTAAAAGAAAGCTCAGTCTCATAAAGATGAAATTGGCTATTTGATTAAACCCTTTTTCCTCCGTTTCTTTATCCTTAGGAGGCATATCAGAATAACTCCAGGACATATAAAATTCTAATAGCAAACCACAGGCTTCACATTCTTGCAGTGCAGGCCCAGGGAATAGTCCTGGCCTTGTTTATTTTTAAAGCCACTTATGTGATGTTTGTAGGAACTAGCTGAGTCTGGGGGGACAGATGAAAGTGACTGCAAAGATGCTAGTAGATATGGGAGGAAAGAGGAAGCAGCGGTGTGTTTGTAACAGTGAACATGAGACCCAAAGAATGTGTGATGAGCAGAACATTCAGAAGACATTTTGGACGAAGACAACCTGAACTTTCTTAGAGTAATGTCATCTGTAGGAAGAAAAGCTTGGGTAATACTATGGTTTGGATCTGCAATGTCCTGAAAAGGTTGTGTGTTGAAGGCTTGGTCCTCAGCTCATGGCATTATCAGGGCCTTTAGAAACAAGATCTAGTGGAAGAAACTTGGGCCATTGGCGTTCACACTGTGGATGTTATGGCAGCTTCAGGTCCTTATTCTCTTTTGTTTCTGAAAGCAGTTTGTTGGGCTGCATGCTGCCCACAATGACCCTCTGCCTTGTGAAAGACTCAGAAGCAGTGGGGTGGGGGCAAGGAACCATGGATTTAACCCAAAACTGGGTCTAAATAAGCTTTTCCTTCTTGAACTTGATTTATCTCAGTTTCTTATCCTGGAGATGGAAAACTGACAAAGAAGAAAAGCAAACAGGCATAAAAATCACAGTGTTCACATTCCGAACCCCTTATATTGAACAAGACCTTCTGGAAGGTAGGGGAGGAGGTTCTGAGCAGAGGAGCCATCAGTGATGATGTAGGACTCAAATATGGGTCTCTGTGTCCTTACCTCTTCCCCTGGGGAAATTATATGATACTTAATAGCAAAAGATACCATCTTACCTTCCTGAAAAGAGTTGTGAAGACTTAACTACTTCTTTCTCCAGTTTAAGCTCTTACTGACCAACCTCACAACAAAGCACAGGATGATGGAGATTTAGAAGTGTCTTTTCAGGGTGAGGACCTGGTTTTCACAGTGAAATGCCCATTGAAATCTCCTGTAAATTACCCTCAGTCTGGTGTCACTTCCCCACACATAGAGGTGGATGCATGAACCTAGTCCACTGGATTACAGGGAAAACACAAGACAGCCACCAGCAGCTGTCCTAAACCTTGGGCCCAAAGGCTGACAACCTTTCCACAGCCCATCTGTCCCATCTAACATCTACACCAGGCAATGCCCTGTTGGCACTCCCAAATCCTCCAGGCTGCTGCCTGCTAGGCACTCTACAGCCTAATGCCAGACTGTCACCTGCTAGGCACTCTACAGTCAGTTATGCCAGGCTGTCTCCTGCTAGGTGCTCTACAGTCTAATTCCTGCCTGGGCACTCACCACACATCATAGCTGGTGACCTGATAAGTCTCTTTCCAGCCCCTCACCAGCTTCCCAGGTTGGTGGTCTGATGAACCACTGCCCAACCCACTGGCCAAGAATACACAGGCCTAATAGGCTAAGATTTCACAGGCAAAATAACAGCCAGGAGTCCCTGTCTGATGGGAAGAAGGACTTGTCTTTTTATTCACAGCATTCTGTTTTGATACTCAGAGTGACATCATATCTCAGGGCCTGGTTTCAGACCTCATGTTCCATAATATCACGAGTACTTGTCAATGCCTTTGATTCCAAGGTGTCACGGGCTTGCTAATGCACAGGTAAATCCTGCCTAAGGTCAGGTTTCAGTGTAAACAGACAAGCATAAATAAATCTGCAGGTGGCTTCCGTTTTCCCCACACTTCAGCATCTCTTTCACCATGCATTCAGTCTCTTTTCATTCTGCGTTCCCACCTCCCATCGGCATCCTGGGTTGGATTACCACTCCCTCTTAGCCCACTCATTTTCATAAGTTAGAGGAGTCTTTGGAGTTTGGAAACCAATGGTCAAAGAAGAATTTCCCATAAGGGAAACTTATCTCAGTGTCGCTCTGTGTAATTCTGTGACTTACAGTGTCTGCATCACCTGGGAACATGTTACAATGCAAATTTGTGCACCTCATTCTAGAGTCACAGCTTCAGCAGCATATAGGGTGGCCCCGTAGCCTCTGTGTCAACAATCTCCCCATGACTGGGTTCTGCCAGAAGCTCAGAGTCAAACACCACTGCTGCCTCCTGTCTTCTCTTATGCATTTTTTTGTTTTATTTTTATTTCTGTATGTGTATGAATGTACTGTCTGCATGCAGGTTTGTGCACCTGTGTCGTGCAATGCTGCGGAGGTCAGAAGAGGGTCTCGGATTCCCCTGGAACTGGAGTTCTCCTGGAATTGGAGTTTCAGATGGTTCTCAGCCACCATGTGGGTGCTGGGGATCGAACCCGGGTCCTCTGTAAGAGAGGTCGCGCTCTTAACTGCTAGGCCATCTCTCCAGCCCNTGCATGCAGGTTTGTGCACCTGTGTCGTGCAATGCTGCGGAGGTCAGAAGAGGGTCTCGGATTCCCCTGGAACTGGAGTTCTCCTGGAATTGGAGTTACAGACGGTTCTTAGCCGCCATGTGGGTGGTGGGGATCGAACCCGGGTCCTCTGCAAGAGCAGTCAGTGTTCTTAACTGCTAGGCTATCTCTCCAGCCCCTTTATTTATTTTATTTTATTTTATTTTATTTATTTCTGTATGTGTATGAATGTACTGCTCTTATGCATTTTTTTAAACAATCTTGACTTGGTTTGGGAAGTTCTTTAGTTGTTTATAATGACTTTCCTATTACTTTTATTTGTATCCTAGATAGGATGAAGAGAACAGAGAGAGAGAGAGAGAGAGAGAGAGAGAGAGAGAGAGAGAGAGAGAGAGGCTAGACCAGCAGTAAGTAGAAAAATTGTGTCCACAGAAAGGAGAAGCAATAGCTTATTAATGACACACTCTATTTAAAATTCTCTTTGAATCTCCATATCTACCTCTGGAAAGTTAGACTGGTTAGACTGGTTCATTCCAAATAAAGAATCCTAATTTAATCCAGCAGATATACGTGTTTTCAGGGCTAATAAGAAAATGGCAGAACAGTGCGTCATTGGAATGTAGAAATGATTCCTAAGTTGGGAAATGTTAACACTCAAACACTTCTCATTTGAAACTATTATGAGGCCTCATCACATTGCTGTTTCAGCTCCATCCTGGCACAAGAGGCTGCTGAGTCAGCTGAACTCAGAGCCTCTCCTCCTAGTAGGAACATGTGGCGAAGACAAGTGAAGGGATAAAGAATCTTCTGGTGGGAATTACCAGAGGAGTAACAAGATGGTTCCAAGACATGGGGAAGCTCCATAACTGACAGTCAGCTGAGCAGGTCTTCCAGAAGCTTCTTTAAATCATGAAAGTTTATCTGGAAGTTGCTCAGGTGTGCTACCAGGAATTCTACTTTCCGAAAAGGGCTATCTATTAAATCTTGCATAAAAGTCATGTCCCACAACAGTTTCAGGGACATGTTTGCCTCCATTTTTATTCTCTTCTCAATGTTTTCTCATTCCTTTGTTCACTTTTTAGTGAGTCTTTTTTAGCTCTGTGACCTCAATTGCTTCATAGATAGAGTGAGGAAAATAATCTCTTACACTAGAGAAAGGTGCCTTGATGCTTTGTAGACTCCCTGCCATTTTCTGGAGACTTGCAGAGAAACCAGTTCCCGAAGTAGTCTGGAAGATCACCTCGGAGACAGGAACTCAGAGATCTCTGAAGATACCGGTATTGAAAAAGTAATGATTCTTTTTATTTTTTTATTTATTTCTTATGTGTATGAATGTACTGTCTGCATGCAGGTTTGTGCACCCGTGTTGCACAATGCTGGGGAGGTCAAAAGAGGGTGTCAGATTCCCCTGGAACTGGAGTCAAAGACGGTTCTTGGCCGTCTTGTGGATGCTGAGGATCAAACCTGGGTCCTCTGCAAGAGCAGTTGGAGCCCTTAACCACTAGGCTATCTCTCCAGCCCCGAAAAAGTAGTGATTCTTTCTAAATAATAACTAGCTGGCATAAGACTGCTATAGAAAATGTATTTCCTCAACTTCAAAGTAATACATAGATACAGGCATCATAGGAAAAAGCTGTGAAGCTTTTTTCCCAATCCTCTGATACCACCAGGGAGGTGGATCTGGAGAGATTCTCTGGCTCAGACATATCCAGTAAGCAGTGCTTGCTGTATACTGGAGAGAGTTGTTGCTTACATCAACTAGTGATGTCTCAGTGAAGTTCATTGAATGCTTTCATTCCTGTGGCATAAATATCTCATATTTTGATATTACAATGTTGAACTAAGGAAGGTACTCCAGACACAGAGTAAGTGGAAATAGGTATACTTGTATACTCGCCATTCTCCCCACATCACTGCAGTGGTTGGGAGGGTCTGTTATTTGACTTTGTGTATCTCTGACTTTTTTCCTGAAACAGAATTTCCCTGTTGCCCCAACAAGGGTTGGAACTCACTATGTAGACCAAGCTGGCCCTTGATCTCACTGAGATCCACCTGCCTCTACCTCTCAAGTGTTGGGATCAAAGCCATGTCCCAGCATACCCAGATGACTGTATCTTTGACTCCTTACTGACATCTGGGGATATTTTATAAAGCTCTAATATAACACCAAGGATGTGACCAGTGCTATGTCATCTGCCCCCATGGGGATGAGAGAGATAATATCAGAATACAGGACACAGGTTGTCCTCACCGGGACTCAGTAGAAACGTCTTTCTGTCATAAGCCCCCCTCATACGAGAAGACTACTGTTGCCTGATGCTTCCTCTAACTACAGATCTGTTTATAAAGTAACTCTCAGAGCTATGATATTCACCAGCAATAAAAGCCAAGACTGAACCTCCTGAGGTCCTTCAGGAATAGAACGGGAAAGCATGTAGCTAAGTGCTAGTGTAAAAATGAAATTCGCCGAAAATACTCTAAAAGTGTTTTGGAATTTGGGAGTTATTTAGAAAAAAAATAGTCTTTTATTCTCTTTTAAAAAGGAACTTAAATAAGTTTCTTTTATTAATGTCTTCTGTAAGAGAGATGAGATAATGAAGGAATGTGCGGATTTTTTGCTTAAGTGTGGTGTGTTCAATATTGCAACCCTATGTCTCTTCTAGGTTTTGATAATATACAGAAAGGAACATTTGATTCACTTCAATGACCTTACACTTTACAAATTTGCTTATACTGCTGATTATGTTTAAGCTCATTCAAAACACAGGGCTTGACATCTTAGATTCTGAGGTATTGACTTGAGGCAAGTTAAGCCTTTTTTTTTATTCTTATTGGAAGCACTGAATTGAAACATTGTAATCTTCTCCAAAACTGTCTTCTATTTCACATTTCAGCAAAGACTTAATTGTTCTTTGAAGAATTTCTAACTCTAAAAATGGTGGCAATTTATATTCCAAAGAAATATAATTATCTTGCTCAGAAAACGGAAGAAACGTAGAATTGGCTTTATTTTTAAATTATAATTGCAATCATCTTTGGCAGTCCATGTGAACAATTTAGACATAGAATTATAATGGAATAAAAGACTTACAACAAAAAGAGAAGTGTACATGGATAATGACCCACCCCAAGTAGAAGGAATCCTGATTATTTATGCATTTATTTGTTTAGTCATAGTGTCTAAAGTGACAATGTAGACTTCATGACAATGTAGACTTCACTGTTTAGGTTGATTTTCTTTACTAATATTTCCGTTTGTTCACAATGTTGATATATGTTATAGTATAAGTACTGTGTGTGTGTGTGTGTGTGTGTGTGTGTGTGTGTGTGTGTGTGAAGATATTATGTTTTAGGAGATAGGGTCTCCCTGTAACACTGGTTGGCCTGGAATTCACTATGTGGACCAAGCTGGCCTCAATCTCATAGAAATCTGCCTGCCTCTGCCTCTGCCTGTGCCCCCTGAGTGCTGGGATTGAAGGCATGTGCCACCATACACAGCCTACCTTGAAAGTTTATAACTCTTGAGCTAAAGTCCCTATGCTACATGAAAAAATGGAGAAAAAAGTCATGACAGATTTTATCATAAGACCCTTTTCCTTTGTTTGCACATGAATGATGGACAGAAATTTCAGGAAAAGAATATGTGGTGCAGAGCTTTAAAAGAATGGCTATTTAATCTGCCCTGAAAAAAACTTTTTTTTTTTCATAAACTCCTTTGGGTCAAGAGAAGAAAATACTCATTCTCTAGGAGAAAGGCAGAAGCACACCTTATGACATGCTCAGATCAAAGGCCCTGTGGCTGAAGAAGAAGCACAGTCTTGTAGAGACAGAAGGAGCCTCTCCAGTACGGCCCTGTTGTCTTTAGGTTGTGATTTGAAGAGCTGTTGATAGCTGCGCTTAATAGGGGGCATCGCATTTGTCTAGAGATGTAAAACAGTGTGTTCCTCTTTGTCTTATTAGCGTGGGTCACTGAGCACAGAAATGGCACGATAAGTAGTTTAGAGATGATTGATGTGGTTGCTTAAAACAGGATATTAAAGGCACGGGAGTTGTGAGAGAGGGCTGGACATCAGCATGGTGAACTGGACTAAGTGGAAGGGAAAAGAACCAAGATGAAGAAGAGAGGCAGTAAAGAGATTGCAAGGGAGAAAATGTGCAGACTGGCTGGCCATGTGAAATTACTGGGGGAAAAGAAAGCTCACAATGTACCCGGCATCAGAAACTGATGCCAGACAAGTCTGTGTGAGCGGAGCTTGGAGACGGGATGGGTAAGGGGCACGCGGACACAGAGTCAGTAGGTAATTCATTGCATATACATGTCAATAGACTGTAAATATCATAGTTTTCAAGCATGCAATTTACCACAAAAGGTTTTTTCCAGCAGATTTAAAAGAACACCCATTTGTGGGAGGAGACTAAGAAGTAATTCCCAGTACGATCGATATGGAGACTTAATAAGTGAAAGCAAATACTTTTCTATTTCAGGTCTCCAAGATATGTGTCCTTAGAAGCCCATTGTTATATGGAAACCCATAGATCTGATTGATAACATTAAAAACACTTATAATCACATTAAGAGAGCTCAAAAGTAAAAATATAGTCTTGTCTATTACATTTAGCAGTTTATAACTGATTCCAAACATTCATTTCAACCAAGGAAGAGAAAATTTCTGAAAATATTCTAGTGAGCATGAAAGGAGAAATGGAAATTAAATGTGTTCCATCTGTGTGGGAAAAGCTGAAGCATTCTGACTTGATCCTAATGTTTGGCCTTTAACATTCAAATGACTTATTAGGAATTATAATTAAGGGAGAAAGAGGTGACTCAGTGGGTAAAGTGTTCACTGTACAAGCAAGAGGGTCTGAGTTCAGATTCCTAAAACCCAAGAAAGAGCTGGACATGTGCCTTTAACCCTAGCCCTTGGGTAGAGTAGGGGACAGGGAGACAAACAGGTGGATCCCAGAGGCTTGCTTCTCAACCTAGCTTCAAAGGCAAGATACAGAAGATAGAGGAAGACTGAAATACCTTGTCTCAATAATAATAAGAAAGAAAGGATGCTGAGATAGCTCAGTAGATAAAGGCTCATTCTTGCCAACCCCGATGACTTGTTAAACCCTCAAGGTAGGAAAAACTGATTCCCACAAGTTCTCCTCTGATTTTCCTCTCTCTCTCCCTCTCTCTCATTTCTCATCAGTGCACCCCTTTATTGCACTGTAAAATCACCTGTGCAGTTGTAAAACTCCTGCATCTCAAGCAGGAGAGCAAAGGCTAGTGGGCACGTTCTGGTTGAAGGCCTGCTAGGTGATTCCAAGGCGCAGCACGCGTATGTGTCTTCGTTAAGTAAACTTTGCCACTCTGTGTATAAAAACGTACTGCTTCAGCTTCTGAAACTCACTCTTTTCCCCCCAGGAGATTCCGTTGCAGAATGTCAAAGACACTTCTTCAGCTTTGTGCTTCTAGAGACTCCAAATGGAATTCTATGCTCTGCAGCTAGGCCAGGCACCATGGTTCCAAAGATTTAGAGAGGAAATTTCTCTGAGTTGGCCCTTATCAGGTGATGAGGGGACAGGAAAGAGAAAATCCTACTGTTCACTAATTGACTACTTTGATATGACATTCAGGAAAAGTGATCCATTAGCAAAACAAATTTCAAGTGCTATTTTGATGTTACCATTTTGTATCGTATGTATTTGGTGATTTGTAAACTGTTAAGTGATCCTCCCCCCTCCCCCGGGAAGTCACAAACAAAGGTCTGCTCACTCCAGAAAAGGTATAAATGACAGACAAAAGATGTGATTTTGTACAAAGTGTAGGTTAGTGTAGCTTAGTGAC
Source organism: Rhizomys pruinosus (assembly GCA_009823505.1). NCBI lineage: Eukaryota > Metazoa > Chordata > Mammalia > Rodentia > Spalacidae > Rhizomys > Rhizomys pruinosus. The sequence goes on along the minus strand of VZQC01010358.1, from coordinate 2,284,981 downwards.
TACGGGCAGGAGTATGATGAGGGTTTGTTCATAGAGCTGTGGTTGACTCAAAAGCAGCTGATTTACTGACCACTCACCCTGGCACGGGTATCACCTCCTGTTCTAGTTTGTCTTCCATGGCTGTGACAATACACTATGACCAACACCAACTTGGGGAGGAAAGGGTTTATTCAGCTTACATCTCCTGGGTCACAGTTCATCATTCAGGGAGCCTAAGGCAGGAACTCAGGGCAGGAACCTGGAGGCAGGAGCTGTAGCACAGGCCATGGAGGAATGCTGTTCACTGGCTTGCTCCCCTGGCCCATGCCCAGCCTGACCTCTTATACAGTACACAACAACCTGCCCAGGGTGGCACCACCCATAGTGGCCTGGGCCCTCCCACATTGCTCAACAATCAAGACAATACTCCACAGACGTGGCCACAGGCCAGTCCAATGGAGCCAATTCCCCAATTGAGGCTCCCTCAACCCAGGTGTGTCAAGTTGACAATAAAGCTATACAGCACAATTGACCCCTTGTCAACTTGACACACAAAATACATCACTATTAAACCACAAAGTATGTTAACATTAATCACAACCTAAGAAAGTACAACCTTAAAAGCCTCACAGTCCTTAAAATGTCCAAATGCTTTAAAGTTCACAGTCTGTTAAAAGTCTCTTATCTGTGGGCTGCTGTAAAATCCAAAACAAGTACTGTCTTATTTCAAAGGGAAAAATCAGGCACACTCAAACAAAACCTAAGTCCAGCAAGTAGCTCAAGGCTGGACACCTGGGACTCACTCACAATCTTCTGGGCTCCAAAGGGTTTCGGCAGCTCCCCTTCTCTGACTCAGCTGTCCGTGGCACACACAGCTCATCTCAAAGGCCCAGGCTGACTCCATTCTACACCTGCTACTGCTCTTGGTGGTCGTCCAAAGGTCCCAACATCTCCAAAATGCTGGGGTCGCCACTGAAACTGAGGCAGCACCTTCACCAATGGTCTCTTCTGACCTCTCCTGGTGCAAAGCCTTAGCTTTTCTCCATGACCACTGCAATCCTGGGGTCTTCACTGCAACCGAGGTGCATTTCCAACAATGGCCTTTCCTGACCTCTCACAGTGCCAACCCTCAGCTGCTCTCTGTGACCCCCTCAAATTTCAACACCAGAACCATATAGGAGACTCTTACACACTACAAAGTCCTGCTTCTGGCTTGAGATGGAGGCTCAGGCCCCTTCTGGAACACAGCTTCTGTGTGCTGACCCTGAAGAAATTCTTCCCAGAAGATTTCACCACAGTGATGCTGGTCTCTTGTTACTTACAGCTGATTTTTCAGCCCCAGCTAACCAGCATCACTTGTCCCAGTACAACAAAGATTTCACTTTATGTTCTGGTCTCTTGTTACTTACAGCTGATTCTTCAGCCCCAGCTGCCCAGAACCCACAGATTACACAGTCCTGATGATCTCTGCTCCTCTTTGAAACTATAAACTTCACAAGCCAGGCCTCCATCTTCTACAACTCCTTCAGCAAAACTGCTCCAAGCTCCACAGCAACAATCTTTAGGCATTCAATGATCTTCCCAGCCCAAAGTTCCAAATGCCTCCATAATCCTTCCCCAAAACACCAAGGTCAGGTCTGTCACAGCAATACCCCACTCTTCTGGTACCAATTTCTGCATTAGTCACTTTTCTGTTGCTGTGATAAAACACCATGACCAAAGGAACTTATAAAAGGAAGAGTTTATTCGAGCTTACTATTGATGGTTCCAGGGAAAACAGAGTCCATTGTGTCAGGAGTCATGGTGGCTGGGGCTGGAGCAGCAAGCCAAGGGTCACATCTCGCAATGAGCACAGGAAGTTAAGAGAGAGCGACTGGAGACCTCAAGGCTTGTTAAACTCACTAAGCCTGCCCCCAATAACGTACTTCCTCTAGCATGGCCACACCTTCTAAGACCTCCAAGAACAGTGCCACCAACTAGAGACAAATGTCTGAATACTTAAAGCCTATGGGGGACACTCATTCAAACCACCACACCTCCCAAAGGCGGCATTCCTGGAGTTTACTCCAGGACTTGCAGGCAGCTCTACCACCATTTGGGCAGTTCCACCATTTGCAGATATTTGGAGATCCCTCTACCGCCTCTCAACTCCCTCACCACCCCCCCACAGCCCTATGTCCCACCTTACTGATAGAACAAACTTTAGGGTGGTACCTTGTACATCTTGTAACTTTCAGGAACTTTCTAAGACTTGTGAGCTTTGTTTACTTTCTAAGCCTAAGTTTTGTTTACATCCTGAATCCTAATAGCCTGGCTTCGTTCTCTAGGCATGATTGTTTAAACTAGTGAGGTTATCACATTTTTTCCAATTTGAAGAAAATGGCCACACAACATTGGTAGAAGCTAATCTTAATATTCAGTGTCTCCTAAGAGCTGGCGACTTAAATATTCAAGTTTGGAAGACTTAGATACTGAGAATTGTGTAATTCTGCAATGATTCTGCAAAATGTTGATGAATAATTCAATACACCTCTGAGCAAATGATAATTATTGTTCATGTGTTGGCAAGGCTGAAGAAAATTTAAAAGTTATAACTAACTCCAAGTTGGACATAAATGAAAAGTTAACACTTGTTATAACAATGTATAAGAGTAAGATTGCTCATTGTATTTATCTAAAGAATTTTTTATTTAATTATAGATCAGACACCATTTAGAGTCATGTACAAGTTACAAAAAAAGGATAATTTTTGTTTTGCAAAGTAAGCTGTTCTCAAGATCACAAAAAAAGGAATGTGTTACAAGGCTTACATCCATTTCAGCAGAGACAAGGGGAGGTGCGTGTGGAGTACAGAGGAGGGGAGAGTCTAGCCATTAGAAAGAAGAGGGAGGGATGGGACAGCAGATTTCAGATATGAAGGGGAAGTAAATGTAAGGTATGCTTTGTGTTACCTATCAATTCACATGTCCAAGTTCTAATCCCAAGACCTCAGAATCTGAGATAAAGTAGGTTTGTTAAGGTGGAACCTAACCCCAGTGACTAGTGTCTCTACTTTAAGAGAGCATTGTGACACAGACATGCAAGGCTCCAAAGACACAAGCAGAAGAGAACCAGCTACAGACGGAAGGAAGAATCAGCAGCCTCCACTTGCTTTGGCTTCTTAACCCAGAGAATGATGGGAAATCCATCCTGGTGTTCAAACCAACTATGCTGAGTTATGTTATCAAAACAGGTCCCGTGTTCTAGTTCATGTAGAACCTTCTGGGGAAATTATCTACAGAGTTATAAATGCGGTAAAATAAATTATCTACAGAGTTATAAATGCGGTAAAATAAATTGGACATTGGGACAACTTATGTATAACGAAGTCACTTCTGACTACAGAGATTACAAGAGAGTCTATAAACTTCTTGCAGGTAGTATTTTAAATAAAAATGTGTCCTAATTTTAATCACTGAGATAAGCAAACATTATTCTTCTTTAAAAACCACATTAACTGCAAGGGCACCACAATATTCTACTGTAATTTACCTAGTGTGTCTCCTTGGAACGGATCAAAGATTTGCCTGAAATACTTTGAGCTACACATAATATTAAGTAATGTTTGAGTGAGGTTATCTCATAGTTCCCAATATGTTTTCATCTCTCACACTCTGCAGGTACCATACCCTGAAGGAGTGAATTAGGCTCAGGGACCACATGCTGTTTACTATAGAAATCCTACACAGAGATTGATCCTCCTTGTGACTCATACATATGGATACTTTTATATTTAAATATGACTTCCGTCTCATTTCCTTGTCCCCCTAAATAATTAAAAATCAGTTTTACTCTTCAGGGAATTACTTTGAATAAAATGAAAAACAATTAGCAAAATAGACATAGGAGCAGAGAGAGCATGTGTGTGTTTGAGTCTGGGGCTCGTGACTCAGGTGGTTGTTTTGCCTTCTCCCCACAGTCCTGGGAACCTTCAGGTTCCAACCTAGGCAGTTCTGTGTGTATAAGCAAAGCATTTGTTTTATTCGATTGCCATGTTCATGACAGTGACAGATATGAGTAGAAAAAAATGACTGCATTTTCACAAGATAAATAAGATCAAATGTATACAAAAGTAAGACTTGCACCTTGAACAGGGTCTGAAACTCCCAGGAAAGTGCTGGAACCCACAACTGCTTCCCCAGAGAAGCATAGAATCTTCACTGCAACATTATTTGTTGTGGAAAGTATCTAATAACAGCTTTTATTCTGCATGAATATATGTGTTTTGTGTGTACACAGGTTTGCATGGGTATAGACACACACTGAGGAGCAGGTACGTGTGTGTGTGTGTGTGTGTGTGTGTGTGTGTGTGTGTGTGTACTTTTTGAAAGTCAATGTTGGTTGTCTTCCTGAGACTTCTTCTACTTTATTCATGGAGATAGATTCACTGAACCCAGAGTTTGCCATTTCAAATTCCAGGTAATCTACCAGCTAGTGTGCCCTGCAATCCCCATCTTTGTCTCTCAAGTGCTGGGATTACATGGAGCCCCACACCTGCCTGCTTTGAATTATTTGCGGCCTCTTGGGATCTGAACTCTAATCTCACTGTGATCTAATCCAATCTCATTCTAGTCTAATCTAATCTAATCTAATCATATATCTAATCTAATCTAATCTCAATCTCACTATTTGTGCACTAGGCCATCTTGCCACCCTCTAAAATTTTTGCACATGCAACTAGCAGAATAGTTGAGTTTTTTTTCAATTTCTGTATGTGTATGAATGTATGTACTGTCTGCATGTAGGTTTGTGCACCCATGTTGTGTGCAATGCCTCGGAGGTCGGAAGAGGGTGTCAGATTCCCCTGGAACTGGAGTTCTCCTGGAATTGGAGTTTCAGACGTGGGTGCTGAGGATCGAACCCGGGTCCTCTGTAAGAGTGGTCGGTACTCTTAACCGCTAGTCCATCTCTCCAGTCCCTATAGTTGAGTTTTTAAGTTATTTCTCCTCTGTAAACAAAGATGTCATGGGGAACAAGTGGAAGGTAGAGAGAGAGAGAAAATGTTTGAGAAGGGATTGTGCAGTGACCAAGGTAGAGAGCCTACACTGAGAAGCAGCCATCAGTTCCTCGTTTTTAAAGGCCAGTGTAGGTCGGTGTTTAGTCACATCAACAGCCTCACCTCCAGGAGACACAGGGAGGCCAGCTGGGCAGAGGTGCTGAAGGATCCTTTCCTGTCCAGCTCTGCACAGAAGCCATGCCAGCTCACACTATCAGAAGGTCCAAGCCCAGAAATTTGTAACAGAGCAGCCTTGTCCACCAGTGAGAACTGCAAGGAAGGCTCGGGGCCCGTGATGCCACAGTTACTTACGACATCATCCTAAGGGCCTGTGACTCACCTGGGTGAAATTCAGAAGCTACTTTATTGTTTCTTTTTAACTTCTGTGTATGTGTTCTTCCTGCATGTACATGGACCCATGTCATGAAACGCCCATGGAAGTCAGAAGAGGGGGTTGGATTCCCACGGGACTGGAGTTATGGACAGTGGTTAGCCTCCACGTGGGTGCTTAGATTCAAACCCTGGTCTTCTGCAAGACCAGTCAGTGCTCTTAACCACTGAGCCATCTCTCCAGCTCCAGAAGATATTTTGATATCTAGAGAAATGGAAAAATGTTCCATTCTTCCAACAGATTCAACTTGAATTGGGACAGAGAAATTAGTAACATTAAAATTCCATGAAGTTCAGTAAACGTCTGAAAAGACAAGTTTAGTTCTTGGGAACTGTGGGCCCTTCTGCTAGACATCTGACACCCAGATCACCTCCTCGTTGCACAGAGATTCCACACAAAGGAGCAAGTGAGACCAGATTCTAACTCCTCACACACAGAGCTTGAGCACCAACAGGAAGAAACATACGATTTTTATCTGAGTATGTATGTTGGGGGGTGCATAGGCATGTTTGCATCCGTAGGCATAGGTGAAAGTGCATACATATGTGTACACATGTATGTGGAGGCCGGAGGACAGACAGCCTCGAGTGCCATTCCTCATGAGCTATCTGCCTTGAGTTTTGAGACAGAGTTTCTCATTGGCCTGGGACTCGCCGAGTCTGCTAGGCAAGCTAGCAAGTCTCCAGATGCCTCAAATTGGGGTTACAGGTGGGCTCCACCATGCCTTGTTCTTGTTTTTTGTTTGTTTGTTTTTTTTGTTTTGTTTTGTTTGTTTTGAAATAGCTTCTTGGAACCAAACACAGGTTGCAAGGTAAGCATTTTACCAACTGAGCCAGCTCCCTAGCTCCTCAGTACTCTTTCCAGTGCTCGGAGGTGTTCTAAGCACACCCAGCCATGGAGCCATAGAGAGGACCTTGTTTTAAGTTTCTAATTTGAGAACAGCTGGACAGACAGTGATATCTTCGGTGCTACACCTGGAGTTCAGTGTTGGGTTGGCCCACGGGTCCCTGTGTCCAGGCTTCAACAGCTCAAAGGATCTGTGTGCTCTGAGACCATTGCTTCAAAAGCCAAGTCCTGTTTCACAGCCCAAGAGATGCTCTGCAGCATTCCACTCACTGAGAAATTTGTATTTCCATAAAATGATTTTAATACCCTATCTATTATTACAGTGAAATAAAATGGGATTTTGAGCCTATTGTTGGATTTAATCATTATTTTTATGGCAGAACTGGGCATATGGGAGTAGTTACAACCACTTTTTTTTTTAATTTCTTTTATTAAGTCATGTATCATAAGCAAAATTCAGTCTCTGACCTTGGTGCTTTATTTAAGTTTCTAACGATGTTTCTTTGCTTGTTTGTATTCCCATTTTGCATCTCTGAGGATTACAGAATAGTTATTTCATTTTCTCTAGCAAAAGCTATTTAGCACTCTAGGATGGCATTATGTTTCAGTGGCCAAAAGGAGAGATGATTTGAAATTAAAGCTACTTAACAGTGAGGATTAGCAAGGGCCAGGAAAGGTGACACATCAAAGCCATCTACACCCAGCCTTCATTTCCACCAGGGGATTCACTTTGATCTCCTGCCCTTTTTTTGCTCTGCTTCATTCCAGCCTTCTGATACTCCAGCTAAGAGGAGGAGAAATAAATGATGAACACAAAAGTCAGTCAGGTGGCCAGGAAGGTGACCTGGAAGGTAGGCGTTTCTATGATGGTCAGTGTGCATTTGACAAGATCTAGAATCTCCTGGGTATGCCCAAGAGGGATTATCTTGATGATATTAATTGATAGAAATAATCTCCCAGCATGCCTTGCTCTCTCCTTGACTGTGGATGCTGTGAGACCAGCTTCCCTTAGCCTCCCCACTACACCTGCTGAAGCTGTGAGCCTTCAGTTGCTGTCATTAGAATGTCCGATCAGAGCAACAGTAAAGCAACTAAGACAACCAGTGAAGTACTTGCTAAGCATGTATGAGGATCTGAATTCAACCCCAGCACCCACCCACGTACAAAAGCTGTATAGGTTAATGTGCACCTACAATCCCAGTTCTGAGGAGGTGGAGACAAGAAAGTCCCCTTGCTAGCTGCCTAGCTCGTCTAGCTGAACAGAGGTGCCCTAGGTTCAGTGAAAAAAACCTGTCTTTAAAAGTAAGGCAGATAAACCTGAAGTAACCACAGGAGCCAGGAAAAGAGAAAGGGACAGTGAGGGTTAGCAGGATAGTAAAATTCCAGTGCTATCAAGGGGAAAATGGAAAAATGGGGTGGCTTCAACTGTGGAGGGGAGCAAAGGTAATATAGAAAGAGAGGGACCAAGGAGAGGTGAATAACAGTAATGAAGTTTAAAAGGCACAGGGATAAATATTATTTTATAAGCTTTAAGTATTATATATATATATATATATATATATATATATATATATATGCATTAATCATCCATGCATAATCCTGGGCAGTGGAGAAGGAGATGGGGCCATCCTAGTGATTTTGTGTGTTTGTTATCCACATCCTCCTTAACACGTGATTTATTTTGGGTGACATGCTTCCACTGTGCCACCAGGCATGTTACTCTCAGTCTGAATTCCTGTGTTAGCAACACCATCACCCACCTGAAGAATTGCTGAGGCAAGAACAAAACTTTACTTACCACCCATGTCAGTGCTTACCACATGCTTAGACACCTCATGTAGTGAATGAATGAAATCCAGTTAGTGAATGGATGAATGCCATAAAATTCATAAATGAAGTTTCATAGTATATTATTAAGATTTGTATTTTAATATATACTAAACACCAAAAGTCCTCAAGTCTGTGGCTGTCAGACCTCCATTTCCCAACTTCACAATCTTTTGTAATGAAGTACATGCATAATCCCGGGCAGTGGAGAAGGAGATGGGGACCATCTTAGTAATGTTGTGTGTTTGTAGACCAAATCCTCCTTAACATGTGACTGTTATTTTGTGTGTTTGTAGTCCACATCCTCCTTAACATGTGACTGTTATTTTGGGTATCACTTACCCAGGGGAAGCCTTGTTAGCCCCTGGGCATTTTGACCTGCAAACTGTATCCTGTGTGCTCTCTCTTTCTCTCTTTGAAATATAGCTCTGTTCATTTGTCTGCAGTTTGCTTCCTGCTGGCCACTTCTTGAAAAAGAAATGAACATAAAAACTTCAGTCCAAATTTGCAGAAAATGATTGAATTACTTTTTGTAAGGTATAAAATGATCAAAAGTTAAAGCTTTCATATTCTCGATAGGGTAAAGTCCAGCTTTGTAAGACCCAATGCTTCCTGCAAATTGCTGGAAGAACAAATCAGGAGCTGGAGAAATGGCTCAGCAGTTAAGAACATTGACTGCTCTTGCAGAGAACTCAAGTTGGATTCCTAGCACCTACATGGTGGCCAACAACCATCTGTAACTCCAGTTCCAAAAGACTCAACACCCTCTTCTGGCCTCTGTGGGCATTGCACCCAGGTGATGTGATAAAACACTGTAACAAAGGGAACTTATAAAAGGAAGAGTTTATTTGAGCTTATGGTTTCAGAGGGATCAGAGTCAATCAAGGTGGAAAGGCCTGGTAACAGGAGTGGCTGGAGAAGGAGCAGAAAGCAGTAACTCACAAATTCAAGCAGGCTCAGAAAGCAGATCACAAAATGAATGTGCAGGAATGTGTGAGGAAAGGGAACAGATGGAAAGGAAGCCTAGACCAAGACTTGGTTCATGTTTTGGAGGAGCTAGGCAGGGATGGACAGTCCAAAGTGAGTTCCCTGAGCAACTACCATTTGAGTGATTGATTTATCAAGTGATGAGAATTTACCAGGGGAAAGTGGGAAGGATAAAGGATATGGAGTGATGGATCTTGGTTCTGAGGGGGAAGAAGAAGGAAAAAGACCAGAACAGGATAACTTAAACCCCAGGCTGGCTCAGAAGTCATAACAGTTCACTCAAAGCCCATATCAAGACTCATATTCCTGCATTGTGTCATTTAGTGGCTTTTGACACTAGGCCCTGGTGCAGGTGGACCACTAACAATGTGGCCAGTACAAACTGATATGTTCAGCTCTTCTTAAATGTTTAGTATAGTCTGGATGGTGTATAAAAAAAATTAAGGTGCAGGGTATCTCAGTAATGTTTTCATATTGATTGAATCCAAAATATTATTTAGAATCCCCCCCTTTTTTTTTTTGGTCTGTTTGAGACATGGTCTCCCTGTAGCCACAGCTGCCCTATAACTCACTATATACACTAGGCTGGCCTTGAACTCACAGAGATCCCCACCTGCCTCTGCTGGGATCAAAGGCATGCGACACCATGCTTGGCAGCATGCACTGTTTTAAACAAAATATTATTAAATTTAAATCCCTGCTTAGATTCTTTTACTGAATGTGGCAAAGATTGTCACAGAGGTGGTCTTCTGACTGCTCCTTTAAAAGCTGTGGCTTGGATGTACATAATATATAAAATGCCTGATTCCTTTTGCCCTTAAACCTCTGATAATCTGTGTCTCCAATTCCAGTCAGATTCCAGTAATCTTTCTTTATGCTAAGCAACCTTATATGCTACATCACCAGGTCAGCTATTTCCCAATGGGATTACTGTGATGGAAGCCCCAACCTGAGACATGGCACATTACAGGAATTTCATTTGATTAGAGAGAGTGTGGTGCCCTCTTCCAATTCCACAATATGATGGACTTGTTTGCCAGATCCAGGAATGGCTGGCCATGGGACTTGATTGTGGTGCAGTGAGCTGTTGGAATACAAGTTCTTGTGGTAAAATCTGGATCATTTAGCACTGGTCCTCAGTGTGAACTCTGGATGAAGTGTGCTTCAGATGAGGACTATTTTGGATGGACACAGTAATAAACATATGCCTCCTTATATTTTACTTTTCTTCAAAGATGCTCATTTCCAATTAGAAAGATATCTGTGATTGACCATCTCCTTATATCTTGACTAAAGCATTTCCACAATCATGAATATTTATTGTTGCTTTTCTCAGAAAAGTTCTTTAAGTGGCCTTTATTTCAAGAGCTATTAATAGTAGGACCAGTCTGAGTCTAAGGAACAAAAATGAACACTTTTCATTTTGGTCAGAAAGTCAAAGGACACTAGTAATCAGAACCCTGTAAATGTGAATTGCACTTAGAGTTCTATCAGAGGCTTTATTTAAGCTTTATGTGAACATTTTCTCTGGGCTCTCAAATTCCTTCAGAAGAGAGGGATTCACCCTAAGGTGGGTGTCTGCACTATGTAAGACCTGTTCTAGGGGCCATAGGACCGCTTTCTCAAAGCAGATCATTCTACAGATACTCAAGCCTCCCCTGGCCTGGCAGCTTCTCTCTGGAGTCCTTCTGTGGAAGGTTACTAGATTCCTTCTCTGCTCCCTCCACTCCTTTCAGGAATCTCCTAGCAGAAATGGAACTGCACTGCGTTTTCCAGCTTGATTTCTTTTTCTGCAATGTGATTCCGTATGAATTTGTAGAAGACCCCATACCTCTTCCGCCTCATTTCACTTTTAGTAACACTCCCGCACAGAGAACTTTGGTTCTTAGAATAAAAATGTAGGTAGTTTCCTGAAAGAACAACATGTATAGATCATGGTTACACCTTGTTAAATTGAATAGATCCCTGTCTTAGCTGCTAAGTAAGTTAATGTTCCTTTAAAATATCATCCATTTCAGAAAAAGCAGGCACAGGAGTTCCCCCCCCAATTTAATTCCAGGTTTATGAAGATTATTTATTTCATTAAATAAATCCCAGTAACCTCTGAATTTTTCTCAGTTTCTACATTATGTTTAAATGTCTCTCAATAGAGTACAAAGGTTTCAATGGTCTCTTACAAATGCAAGTCAAGTTTATAACCCGACATCCACTTTTCTCCACATTATCCTCAGCACCAGCCGAGAGGCACAGTATCCCAGTATCTCCTCCTGACTGCTTCCCCATCCTAGAATCCTATAACACTTCTTTTTTCTGTTTTAACATACTTTTTTATATTCTTTTATATATATATATATAGTTTTATATATACATAAGTATACACATACATACAAACATACATGCATACACTTGAATTGGAGGTTTTTTTTTTTTCTTCCTTAAAAGATGTCATGTTTTCCTTAAGGAAATGCTGGAAGGTTCCTCTTTGGCAACCCCAACCATCAATCTTGCTCTTTTGCTCCACATTGGGGTCTTTCCCTCCCATGGTACCCCAACATGAAGCCCAGTAAGCACATGCCCTGTCTTGATCCCTGTGCACTAGCGTCTATGATACATCCCAGGTAGTCCAACAATGACAGTCTACACTCTGATGAGGCTGGCATCCCCTTAGCTGTTTAGTCCATAAGCTGGGTATTTCAGTGGTCCCCATCTGGCATTGAACCAGCTCTTGCAGAACAGAAAGGGAAAAGTGAACTATACCTTCCAATATATAACCAAAATTGAAAGCCTAAAAACCTAGACAAGTCAACACTCCATTCATAAGGAGAATACAACAAAGATACCCGAAGGAATCAAGGAAAGCAATTCTTCAACAAGGTGAAGAGGCATTCAAGATTCGAATCAGAATACAGGCAGAAGGCTAACCACATGCCGAGAGCACAACACTTCTTTAATGAACTCCCTTCTGACACCTACTTCCCCAGCTCCCAGGTATGGAGTCCCCTTACTCTATGCTACTCCTGAATTCTAATTCAAGGCATGCACTTGCACCCCTTAATTCCTCCTGAGTCCCTTTGAGTCTGGTAGGCAGGCATGAAGGTCAATTCCATCCACCTTTGATAAGCAGCCAGAACATCTGTCATTACTTCATCTTCTGCCTGGGATTTTGTCTTGTACTCCCTGTATTTTACTTTTCTTTGTATAGGATGAATGGGTTCAAATCCATCCACATCTGTGTGACTTAGCTCAATATGCTTCTTAAATAAAGCTGTGTGCAATTGGAGGGACCAATGTAAAATGACCTGTGGTTTGGAAATTTTACAGAGATTCCTTAAGACACCCCTAGGTTTAGCTGCTGCTCTTCCTCAAAGGCTGCTGTGAGCCTTGGTTGGTGTGAACTCAGAAAGGGAAGGGTGTGGACTCCCATTGAGCTGCTCCTCACACTCGATATGAAATCCTGAGCTCTGCTTTCCTGCCCAGTCCCCAGCCCTGGTAGAAGCTAAACCTGGAAAGATGGAGCTGGATCCCACCTCCCCATCACCATCAGGTCCAGTGATTTTGATGTACATTATGTGTTTCTGAGGTTGGTGCGTGTTGTCTTGGTAGTTGTTATGACATTGTTATTGTTTGAAAATGAATGATTATGGTACGTTACTTTGGTTTTGAAGCTCCAAGTGATATATAGTCATAAACACCATCTTTTAAATAAAACTGTAACTCAAGTACTCATTTATAAGCCTAATTAAGACCAATAAAATGTTTGTAAGTTGAATTAAATATTTTTTTCTCATTGCTCAAAAAGTGTAAATTGCCACTTGACTTAAGGGCAGGTACCATCACCTTAGTTACATTACAGACAGCAGGGCTTATGAAAACAAACAGATAAATGAATTTGATGTCAAATTTGAAACACATATTAGAATGCAGTACCTTAATACAAATTCAATTTCTTTTTGCATAGTGATTAGACTGAAGCATTGTTTTGTACTGTGATACATCTAACATTGCATTGAAATTTAAGTGTTCTGTGGAGCTTTCTTAACTCTTCTTGTGCTTCAGAAGCAGACATGACCATGTTAATAATGTTAGCTTTTTCTCTTTCTGATATATTTTAAATGTGTACTTATGTTTGTAAGAAATTGTTCTTGTGAATGTTGAGTGCAATTGGCCCCTGGACACTCCCCACCCCCAATAGCACAGATGCTTGAATAGGAGCAGAATGTACAATGCACTTTAGCCCTGTGGGCTTCCTGGAAAAAGCCTGCTTCATCTGTGTTGGGGAGCATTGTCAGTAGTGACAATAATGCTGTCAGAAATGAGAACTGAGTTGTCGGCCCAGTGTTTAACTGATAGTGCCACAATACCTTCAGGTATAAAGTGCAAGTGCTCAGTTATCATTCACCTCATGACTTTTGTGGCTCAATAATTTATCTTTATAAAGCACCAATGACAGCTAAGATTCTGTTCCTGAAACTGAAATATGATGTGCTTGCAATAAGGGGATTTGCTAACTATGGATATGCACACATAATTTGTAATCAAGCTCATGCATGAGTGGCTGAAATAGAAACAGGAGCATTTAAGAATGTCTGCAAGTCAGATTGTGTTCTGCACTTAGAGTCACTGCGAGAGTGTTCAGGTGTATACAGTAGTGAGGATGTGCTGAGTGACGGGGAATTCATAAAAGGAATCAAAACCAAATGAGAATCCAAACGAGAAGGATCGTAGCACTACAAAGACAAACATGAGACAGCAGAAACAGGTCACAGGGTGAGCTACCAAAAAGAATCAAAAGCTTAATCCTTTTTGAACTTCTGAAGTAAGGCATTTTCTTACCAATGTTTTGAATGGCAATTAATGATAATTCACATGTCTAAGCACAGCATTGAGTTTATGGATGTTAAAATATCATACGTACACATTACACACATTATAGACATACTTATTTGGAGGGCTGTGAGCAAGAAGCTGCCATGTTTCACTCGTAATTGACAGCTGCTGGAGTAATCTGCTCAAGAATCTTCTAATTACACCCCTCCTTCACTCCATAAATTTCTAATTGAATGAAGTTCAAGCTTCTTAAGCTGGAATTCAAAGTCCTCTATGATCTACTTTTAGCTAATACCTCTCATCTGATCTCCCACTGCACGAATGAACTGCATTCAAATTGCTCTTACTCAAGCACAAACCAACCCACTCGTTAATTCAACAAAGGTATATCGAATGCATGTTTACAACCCTGGGGCTTTACAGAGGAAAATATGCAGGTTGCATTATACAGTTACATGTTCTAGGAGCTAAGGGAGAAGTAGAAACCTTCCAGCAGAATTACCGCCCCAATTTCCTTAGCTTTCCACAGCCCTCCACTGTCATCTCCATTACGCCTCCTCCCTGTTCACAAGAAATGGTCCACCTACGTGCAGCCTACTATGATTTATCTTTCTATTCATTTATTGGGTGTTAGGATCACTCTAACCCCTACTCTTGCCCCTCTAACTCTTCCCACACCACATCCACCACTTGTCCGTCCCAGCTTCGTGTACTTTTCTAAAAACACTGACTTAGTTCTTTAGTACATGTGTGAAGGGCCGAGCACAGAAACATGGACAACCTATTTATGACTGCAACTGAAGGAAAGTGCCTCTTTCCTCTCCCAGCAGCCATAAGTTGTCAGTAGCTGCTCGGGTACTGGTGGAAATCATGAGCTTGGCGGGCTTGATCTCATGCAGGCTGGTGCAGCTGCCGTGAATGCAACATCCTGTCTTGGCCAAAGAACACTTTTTTGCACAGTGCTCCCCTTCCTCCAGCTCTGACAGTCTTCCAGCACCCTCTCACAGTAGATGTCTTACATTTAGGACCAGGCAATATCTACTTCTTTCTCCACATATGTCCTCCATTAATCAGTAAATATCTCTACAGGCAAGGATCATGTTTCAAATGGTGCCTATCCTCAGTCTTGAGAATTCAGAACTCCAGAGTGGTATGTCAAGAACATGAAATCATTCATCTTCACTTGGAGACAGAACCACTGTTATTTCTCCTGAATCATTTGCCTTTTAACAGAAGCAGAAAAGGAAGAAATGTTAAGTAACAAACCTTGTGTGATTATCTTTTAGACATGACTATGTCTATGATAGAATTTATAAGTTTTCATTCAACAAAATGGAGCTTATGTTTTTAGTATAAATTTTAATAAATAAAAATTAGCTTCTATTCTGAATATAGTTCATTATAGACAGCCTGCTAGAAACAGCCAGAACAATGTGCTTGAACAGGAATTATAATGCAGTTGATTAAATATCCAATGACAATAATGTCCATGCTGAAACTTATCTCTTTGAAATTATGTCTAATATGTCATAAATCTTACCAAAATGTGACTATGTTGTTATTATAATTTACATAAATTTAGTTGTACAAATAGACTTGAATTTCAAAATTATGCTAATTTAAAATTTTTCAAATATGTAAAAGTTTCTACATAGAGTACATTTGCTAGAAAGTATAAATTTTTTTTCAATGAGAATAATCTTCTGAAATAAAAATATAAAATTCCATGGGTTTAATCTAGGGACCAGGCTTATGATGAAATTGTTTTATGACAAAATCTTTGACTCAAACAAGACATAGTGAATTTTATTAAGAAGGAACATCTTCTCATATTGAATCCCAGTTGATGAACTTAGACACTGTTCATGTTCTTTATATTTATGTCAGGAGGACATAGTAGCCACATGTGTACATGTGGCATCTGACTTGCAGAGAACAGAGTCTCGGCTACCTTCTTCATTATCACCATTGTCTCCTACCTTATAAGTTAAACTACAAAATTAAGTGTCTAGTTAAGAAAGAAAAATCATCCTTGAGGTCCCTTAGAGTTGCTATATAGATCGTGAGCTGATCCAGCACAAGTGGCATCAGACACTGCTCCAGTAACCCTCACATCTCCCTATATCCCACTATCACAAATGTATTATTGGAATAAACAATGCTAAATACAATAGGAACAAAATCATTATGACTCTTTTTTTGAGCTAATATTGCACTTCACCTATCAGAGGAGACAAAGCTAATGTTTACAAGATGCTAGCAGAAGATCAATGAGAACTGTCCTCCGATTGACACAGTGTCAGTCAGGGAGCTGTCCTCAGATATGTGGACCAAGATTAAATAACAGAACAAGACTTACTCTTAAAATTTGTCTGCATTTCAGCATGAAACAACTCAGGTCCACATGAAAATGTTCTTGCAATGAATTTCAATGAACTCAGACTCATTCCTCTCTTTTATAATATAAACAATGTTTTATTTCTTTCCAAATGGATAAAGCTAAGTATAAACTATTTCTTGTGCTTGCATAAGTTCTGATTGAGCCCCCCCAAAATGCCAATAGTTGAAAATCCTTCCTTTAAGCAAACAAGAAAACTAACAGTGAATAGAGATACCTAGTGTGCACTTTCTGTTTGCTTGATTTCCATTGGCAGCTCGTTGGGAATATGTAAAATAAAGACCTGACATGCATACAGGAAAATGACAGAAGGGCTGTTCTTCTTTGCACAGTTCAGAGACAAAAACAAGGGTCAGACTTTCTCTAGAAAATCTGCTGCATAGTTGGGCTTCTCTTGTGATAACCTCAACATTTCTGGGAAAAGTCATGCTCAATAAAATGAAAACGCATTTCTGAAATGCCAACCTGTTCGTGTTGTTTTGATGACGTTCTCAAAGAATAACAATATTCAGCTCAGATTTGGTTTCTTATTATTTGTGGAGCCCTTTGAGGAAAAAGCATTTTATCTTTTCAAAAGCCACACAAAGTTTAACTCAAGAAATCTCATTGTATTCTAGCCCATGAAGCTAGCAAAAAAAGACTAATATATTACTGAATGAAGCTATTCATAGCTTAATAAAAGCAGGAATTCATAATGATAATTGTTATATTCATATTAACCTTATTCATATGTTTTAACATAAAAGTCTCTCTGATATATTTCTTTTCTAATGTAATTTGGCCTAAGAAAATAAAGCTCATGAATAATACAAATCCAATCATATATATATATATATATATATTATATCTATACAATATAATATATTACTATGCTAGTTGTGCATGTCTATATGTACATTACATATAATGCGTCTCTTTTCCATGATATTTTAGATTTGTATTAATAGCAGTGTTAAACCAAGCTACTGTCACCTTATGTTTTGCAAATTTGCAATACTGATGATAGCCATAACCTCTGGAAAGGGGAGAAATGTCTGTGTCTTGAATTCTGTAAACCTGGATCTTATTATAAGGTTTGCAACTTTTTATTTTTCTTTGGTCTTTTTGAGACAGGGTCTCCCTTTAGCCCCAGCTGGGCTGAAACTCACTATCCCACTACGTATACCAGGGGGGTCTTGAATCAGAGATCCACCTGCCCTTCTACCTCTGCAGTGCCTAGAGGTGCTCGCTCAGGCTTAAAGGTTTGCTTGCACCACCATGCCCAGTCATTTTAAAAATCCTCTACTCTCTCTCCTCTCTCTCTCTCTCTACTCTCTCTCCTCTCTCTCTCCCTGCCGGGATTCCAACATGGCATTCTCACACATGCCTATGAAAGTGCCTGATCACTGAGTTAGACTCTCCAGGCACATTCTCAGTTTCTTTACATTTTATTTTTATTTGTAATTTCCTTATTATTGTCATTAAACTTTTTACATACATCATACATCATTTCTCAATCAAAATCTAGAATCACTTCCCTTCCATGCCCCCATCCCACCACCAGGAGGTTCCCCACTCGCTAGTAACCACATTGTCCTATATCTTTTCTGATGTCCTTCCAGAGTTTTTTAGTTTGTGCTTAGCTTTTGTTTTCAGTTACTTTGTTGTTGTTGTTCCCCCAACTTGTATTGCATTATATATAATATATTATATATATATATATATATATTATATGTCTGTGTATATATCATACATATACATATATCATATATATATATATAAAAAAAAAAAAAAAAATTTTTTATTTTTTTTCCTTTTCCTTAAGAAGTGTTTGAAGGCTCTTCCTCGGCAAGCACTCAAATGTCATCAATCCTCTGCCCTTGTGCTCCCACTGGCCGGTCCTTCTCCCTCCCATGCTGTCCCCAAATGAGGTCCAGTAGCCACCACATTCTGTCTGCTCTTCCCTGCCTACTGCCCCGTCTCCATGATACAGCCCGCGTAGTCCAACAATGGCAAGTCAGTCTATATCTTGCCCAGGCGATTCGAAATCCCTGCGTAGCCTCGCTCAGTCCACAAGGCTGGTTATCTCAGTAGTCCTCATCTGGCATTTAAGGTTTGGAGGATTCTTAGGAGGGATGACATGCTCTTCAGCTCCATCATTCGGCTCCAGGGTTAACAAGCTGTGTCTCATGTCCTTTTTTTCCTTTTGAGGAATGGCAAAATCAGTGGCCACCACAGAGTAGATGCACTTGCCCCAGTGAGAATTGAAGACAGACCAAAACAACCAATTTCCTGTGTAGGGAGATCTTGGAGTCCCACTACTGGGACTCTAGCCAAGTGTCCAGTCTATAAAGAGCCCGAAAGTTTCCTTCATGCTTCAAGAAGGGAAGACTAGTATAGCAAGACCTGACTTTGTCCTCAAATTGATGGAACTGATAAATAAAAAAGCTGAAAGGAGCCAGGGGCTACCCCACCCCCTCAATACAAAAAAAAAAAAAAAAACTGAGTGACTCCTGAGGACCAGATCCTCAACTGACCTTAAGAAAACAAAAACCGCCAGGTGTGGTGGTGCACACCTTTAATCCTAGCACTTGGGAGGCAGAGGTAGGCAGATCTCTGTGAGTTCCAGGCCAGCTGGGGGCTACAGGGAGACCCTGTCTCAGAAAAGACAAAAAAATAGAGAAAGAAGACAAAAACCTTGCTTAATTTGGTCTGTGTGGCCTTAAGCATCCAAAAGGAAAGTAAAACCAGAAATAAATAATCAGTAAGGCCTGAAGATTGTACTTCAGATATAAAACTTGAGATTTTAGTAAAAAGACAAAAAGAAAAAAAGAGACAGGACTGTTGTTTGGCCTGTTTTCAATTCTCACTTTGTTATTTTGAGACAGAGTCTTAGTTCACTGCTCAATCTAGTGGCCTGGAATTAACTCTGTAGTCCAGACTAGTCTTGACTTAAGATCTTCCTGCCTCAGCGTGCAGAGTACTGAGTTCATAGGCCTAGGCCACTGGGTCTGGCAGGTATAGAGTACGAAGTGCTTTGAAGTGCTGAGGATGAAACTCGGGTCCTTGCAGTGCTTTGCTAGGCAAGCACTCTACCACCGAACCACAGCCCCAGCCTCCCACCTGTGAGCCTTGATTTCCACATGTGTTTATTTTTGATTTTTTTTTTTTTACATTTCTGAGAAAATTTTATTGGCATTTTGGAAAGAATTTATTTGCCAGGAAGGATGAGCCCATCATACTTCTGCTGGAACCAGTGCATGGCCTCCTCTTTGCTGATTCTGTGTTTGGCCCCAATGCAGCCTGTCCTGTGCTTCTTGTCTGCGATGCTGAAACCTGGCCTACCCAGCACCACATATAAGTGCGAAGTGATGAACACCTAATTAGATTTGGAATGCTCATGTCGACTTTCAAGATTCAAGCAAATAGGGGCTGGAGAGATGGCCTAGCAGTTAAGAGTGCTGACTGCTCTTACAGAGGACCCGGGTTCAATCCGCAGCACCCACATGGCAGCTAAGAACTGTCTGTAACTCCAGTTCCAGGGGAATCTGACACCCTCTTCTGACCTCCGCAGCACTGCACGACACGGGTGCACAAACCTACACGCAGACAGTACATTCATACACATTAAAAAAAAAGATTCAAGCAAATACAGATTGATAAAAGACCAACATAATAAAATGCTTATACAATATTTTCCTAGCAAACCATCAGTATCTGAGTTCAACAATCCCTACAGTCCTTGTGAATATCTTCCTCAAGCAGGCAAATTAAGCCAATGTAAAGAGTCACTTTGCCAGCGTCTTTGAAGACAGAGGACTTGTGAAGACTCCCAGGTCGAACAAATCTGTAAGTTGGTTTCCCTGTCCTCAGTATCTGGAGCCTTCCCTGACACCCTGTTGAATGGACAGCTTTGCTGCTTGTCTCCACTCATTCACCAGATGATTTCGTTCAGAACTGTAGTCCTCATGAATGCGTTTTCATGAATGTATTCATTAAAAGGTAAACCTGTGGCCCTTAACTTTTGATAAATTGAACAATTCCTAAAATCCTACTAATATATTCACATTCATTGAATATATTCAACAGAACTATGTTCATGAATACATTCATAAGCAAAATATATTCATATTCATAGAATATAGACTCATAAAGAATATTGCCTAGCAGAATTACTTGATAAATTGGTGATAAATTTGGCAAATTAGTCATTTGTCAATTGATTGTATTTTTGTCTAAATAATTTGGGCCAGTCCTCTTTTGGAGGAATCAGTTTGGGCTGAATAAATTTGGAGCCTTTCCCGTGACCCTGATGTGTGCAGCTCACTGGTGGCAGTGGGTGAAGCTACTGGCCTCAAGCCCGTGGCTGAAATGCTGCTTTGAATCCTGGGAGACTGACAGGTCTGCCGTCTTACAAAGGGACGTTTCGCCTAGACACTGTCTACAGGACACATGGTGTTTTAGGACTTAGTAAAAGTATAAGTAAACATGTGTATATTAAACAACATTGGTTTACAGAATCTGATAAAAATGGTAATGCATCTGAATTAAATGGAGATATAATTCGCTGTTGCCCACATTTGCTTTACATAAAATCTGTAGAGCAAGAACTTTGGGATTGACACATACAAATGTTCTCTATAATTTCTCTGTTGTACAGTATCACCTTGTAGCATTCTCTTTAAGATGATTTAACGTAAAAATTAAGTTTGCTTCCCAAGTTAATCATATATAGTCACCCAAAACAACATGGGTGAATTTGATGAAATCTGTGCCTTGACTCCACCCTATAGTCATGTATAATACAACTGTCTTCTGGAGACTCATACGCTAAAAAAAAAAAGGGGGGGATACAGAAAGACATGAAAACCTTTTCATCAAACCCTGAATTCAAATTTAAAACTACCTATGGGAAAAAGATTTGTTTGTTTCCAACAGGACAAAACGTCACCAACTTAACGGCTGAGAAAGAAAAGATACAGGTTTGCATTGAGTAGGATGTACCAAAAAGTGCCAAGGAAAGGCTGACCCGTCTGAACATTAAGGAAGAAAAAGCCTCAGATTGCCATAAACATCGAACCCTCTGTGGATCCTACATGTAACACTAGTTATAATGAGTCCTAATGAAACTTACCTTCTAGGTGCCCACAAGGTTCTGTATGAGAGACTTCCTTGCCTTCCCACCCATCAGAACAAGGAGAAAATATGACAATGATGAGGTCGCTCCCAACTGTAAACTGGAAGACAACTATTGTAGAGGTGATCTCTTATAAAACCGGTAAAACTGCTTTCTTTAATTGACTAAAGACCATGGGAACTGTGGAAGGGATTACTCTCTGTCAGAAACCAAATATAATACTAAAGTCCTAGGGCTATGAACTCAGGCAAAATATATTAATACAGGAGCTCTGACATCAGCAAGGATTGTTCTACAGGTGGATGTTGGCCAGGGATCCAAGGCCCCACAAAAGGTAAGGGCTCCTTTGCTCTAAGTTGGGATACCTACAGGAGGAGAGCAATAAGACCCTGCTGCCGAAAGACCTGACGTTAACATGGGAGGGATGTATTGAGACCACGTATGCAAGTGTACAGATGGCCTCTGGAATGCCAGAGAGTGTTACCAAAGGCCACTAAACCAATAAAGCAAATATGGGTCTCCCTGAGTCAAGCAAGATCCACCGCAGCACCAGCTAAACCTCACCTGCCTACGAAATACTGTGCAGCAGAGGCAGCCATGCCCTGTATATCCCAAATCTAATTGGCTATTGGCTCTCCCCTTGGAGAAATAACCCATGGCTGATGCCACAAGCTTACATCCTCTACAGGTTAGATGTTATAAGTCACAGTAATACCCTGTCATATTTAACAGGGGGAGAAATGTAATTCATGGATTAACATATCCCAACATGTGTCTATGCTAAAGTAACCTACCATAACTATTAGTGGCTGCTTAAATACCTATATATCTAATTGCTTGTCTTCATTAGTAGAATCGAAAGGTTATTCCTGGACAAACTGTCAGCCCATGAAAGGAAACAGCCAGAATTGACCAGAGTCCAAGTCACAAGCTCCAGAGAGAGTGGACTGTTTATACTCTCATCCACTGTGCCCCTTTTCTAAGCCTAGGGAACAACCTGCGAAGAGGGGCGTGGTAGAATGTAAGGGCTGCGATTGGGTGAATGGTGAAACTAACAGCAATGTAGTCTGGACATCATTGATCAACTTGATTGAAACAAACAACCTGTCACCCCCCACTGGATGGTGGGGCTGTAGGTGTTTGGGCACAACAGCCCTGCAGATAGGTTTTGCATGAAGGATGCTTGTACTCATGGATTATCACTATAAGCTAAAAATGAAAAAAAAAACTGAGAGAAAGATGCAGGACAGTTATGGCAGAATGCAATGATCTGGGAGGGGGTGGGGGTGGGGGGAGGGAAAGGGAAATAAGCCTGAACTGAATTGGAAAAAAATGTATGAAATGCACAAAGCATAATAAAATTAATTCAAAAAAAAAAAAAAAAAAAAAAAAAGAAAGAAACATAAAAAAAAAAAAAAAAAAAAAAAAACAAAGGGACATGTGGTAGGAGCCAAGTTCTACCTCAGACAAACACTGTTTCACGGCCCATCCTCTCCCTGGATTGCGGACCTCTTATTCCTCCTTGTTTTTTTAGAGATTGTTGCCTTACATTGTGTAAAAGTCCTAGGCACACTTGCGGAATTCTCAGCTAGATGAAAAGCAACATCAGGCTGTAACTGAGAGCCTAGGAACATGGTCTGCCCCAGCTTGTTAAACTCTAGATTGTGACCCCAAAGGAGACTGTGTAGCTGAATGTGAGGGTCATGAGAATTTTGGTAACAGCAAACACTTTATCAGCACATAAAAGCAAAAACAATTAAAATGAAACATGCAATGAAAGTGGGGTGTTGTTGGTGGCACCCCCACATGTCTTATCTTGAGACTTTGCTGCAGCCTGGGCTCCTGGGCAGACAACACACACAGTGGGTAAAACACATTCGGCCAGCCTCACTGTGCCGCCAGCACATGCTGCCTGCAAAACCTCAGCTCCAGCACGAGCTGATTGTATGTCATGAAGTACAGTGTTTTTGGTATACTCACAAATTTGGGGGCTTCTATAGAATCCTAATGGCTTATTTCTAGAAAACAAAGACTTGGCTCAGGAGTTAACAGCATTGGTTGCTCTTTTAGAAGACCCAGTTTTGATCCCCGGCAGGCAAACAACTAATTATCCATGACTCCAGTTTCAGGGAATCTGTTGCCCTCTTCTGTCCTCCTTGGGCATTTCAGAACATGGGTGCACTTGTATCACGTGCAGGAAATACACTTATACACATACAAACAAAAATAATAGAAATTTTTTTTGGTCTTTTCGAGACAGGGTCTCCCTGTAGGCTGAGCCATCCTGGAACTCACTCTGTAGACCAGGCTGGCCTTGAACTCACAAAGATCCGCCTGCCTCTGTCTCCCAAGTGCTAGGATTGAAGGCGTGCGTCACCATGCCTGGCTTAAAAATAATAAAATATTTAAGGGACCAAAGACATCATATTTCCTGTCATCAATCCTAAACATGTAAATACAAAATTAGTATATCTTTGGGTACCATTGTACTATAATGTTTTATTATATTATATTAATATACTTAGCCAGAATTGCAAATGTGGAAAATGTTTAAGAAGCAGTTTTCTATATACTTCAAGTATAGTGATTAGTTGATGGAACCTCCCTTTGCATGCAGTATGAGCCTTTTCTAATTCATGGCCATAGCTATCAAAAACATGACTTTTCCAAAGGGTCACAGTCATTGTGAGACTTCGTTTCCAAAGAAAACATTATATTTTCGATATATAAGAGCAGAAAAATGATTGGCAACCTTCAACTTAGCTATGATGGTTGTGGGATGATAAGGACTCTACCTGAGGATACAGAAACCCTCTGGGTATATGTTCCAGTCTGAGAGATCCAGAGATGATCAGTCTGCCATAAATACCAAGCACTGCCAGTGGGAGAGTGAGAGAGCAAGAAAGAGAGGGAGACAGCCTCAGAAAACTTGGCAGGAGAAAATGGTATGGGAAAGAGGGCAAAACATCATTAAAAATGGAGATGAATTTTATATTGGAGTGGTGTGTTTCTTATGATCTAAAATACTTTGCTATCCTTGAGTCTGTAAAGCATAAAGAGCCTTAATCATGGCTGATAAGTTAATCAAAGAAAGGTGCCAGAGACCAGTTCCAGCAGGTTCAGGTCCTGAAGTGGGTGGTTGCAAAGGCAGCAAAGAAATCAATCAAGTAAGACAGAAGAATCTCTTTCTTTCCTTGACCTGAGGAGCATTTATCTTCTCTGCTCCTGTGCAGAGGCCTTTCCGGTTTGCTACTCTGCCGATTTTATTTTCTCCTCTTTTTCTTCTCTTTCTCTTTTTTCTCTCTGCCCCTCAGATCCTGATGTTTACTTTTATGTAGCTCTAAGACTAATACAGGTTATGCAAGCCTAAGCTAATAATGAAAAAAAGTGCCCAACTTTCCTGTAAATATTTTTCAGAAAATTCACACCCACAATCATTCTTAGCATCAAAAGCAGTAAAATAATCAATAATGATACAGCCATTTAGTTGAGACATCAAAAAAGTAAAACAATAATGGTACAGCCACTCAACTAAGCAATTTAGCAGTTTTGCAATAAAGCAAAGCTAATATTAACTTTTAACTCTGAGGACTTCATTTTTTATGCCTTGCAATTACTTAGGTGCTAGACAGTGTAAAAAGTGAGTGTTAAAGATTTAACAATAGAGAACTTTATTTTTCTTAGTTTAGTTCCTTGTTCACTTGACCTGTAAGCCATTTCCTGGCAACTCCTATCTTGTTTTTACTCTGGTCGTTGTTTTCCTCAGTTTCTCTCTATACATCTCCTGCTAAGGTGATTTTCTAAAAGCTATTAATCTTTGAGTCAGATCACTAGAATCCACAGCCTCACTGGACTTTTTTTTTTTTTTTCACTTTGCCCTATGATACTTGTTTTAGTTTAAACCTGACCATGAAATCATCAAAATTCCTTTCTTTACTTGGGCAATCTGTGCGTGATAGTTTCTGTAGAATTCTTTTTTTTTTTTTTTTTTTTTTTTTTTTTTCTCTTCGAAATGTATTTTATTTTTATTTTTTGTATTTTTGTGTTTTTATTGATGTTTTGTGTAATTTTCAGACGATCATTTTCAATTCAGTTCAGGGCATATTCTCCCTTTCCCTCGCCCCGCCCCTAGCACCCAGATCATGGCATTCTGGCGCATTTGTCTCTCAGCCCTTGTTTTATTTTTTACAGTAGTTTATTGTTATTGGATTTTTTTAAGTATTAGGTTTGTTTATTTTTTTGTTTGTATTCGTTTTCATACATTTTTTTCCAATGCAGTCAGGCTATTTCCCTTTCCATGCACCCCCCCCTTCCCCACCGCCGATCCACAGATCATAGCATGTCCTGACATAGACTGTCACTGCATGGATCTTTGCTCCTCAGTGTTTTTTTTGTTGTTCATTTTTAGCTATAAGGTGATTAATCCATTGAGTACAAGCTCGTCTTATGCAAACCTATCTGTCAGGCTGTTGTGCCAGAAACACCTATGCAAGCCCACCATCCAGTGGGGGGGTGACAGGGTTGATTTGTTCAATCAGTTGATCAATGAGTGTCCCAAGACTACATGTGCTGGTGAGTTTCAGCCAGTCCACTAGTGCGTCCAATCGTCAGCCCTTATCATTCTACCACGCCACCTCTTCTTCCCCGCAGTGTTGTGTTCCCTAGCTTAGAAAAGGGGCACAAGGTGATGAGAGGTAAAACAGTCCACTTCTCGGAGCTGTTGATCTTGGACTCTGGTCAATTCCTGGCTGTTTCGGTTCCCTTGTCAGTGGGTCTGACGATGTTTGTCTAGGAAAACCTTTCGATCCTACTTAAGAATGAACAAGCAAATTAGAGTTATAGTATTAAGCAGCAGCGAATAGTTAGGTAGTTACTTTGACGCATTTGAGACAAGTGTCTGCCCTTTACTTCCAGTTGGCCTGGACTTGCTCTATAGACCAGGTTGGCCTTCGACTCAAGAACCCACTGTGCCTCTACCTCCCTGAGTGTCTGGGATTAAGAGACTGCACCACCGACTGGGGCTTCTGTAGAATTGCTACTGTATCATACTTTAGAAGTTGTATACACAGTGTCATTGCATGTCTCACAAAGGACTCATTCTAAAAAAATACAGTACCGTTACCTTGAGGCAGAAGCAGGTACCCTAATTCTCTAGAAAGCCAAAAGTTGAAAAATGGGTTAGAAAACAAGGATTAATATGATCAAAGGAATTATTAAAAACCGAAGGTCAGCTTGGAGAGTGGCTTCAATCAGACAAGTCAGGTCACTGGAACTTTGTCAAGCAGTGAACCTTTAAAGCATAAATGGCCCTGCAAGAAAGGAAAACCCTTAAGGTTAGAAATAGAATTAGCCTTAGTTTTGAAAAAAAAATACTGTCATCACTTTTTTTAAAGTTATTATTTATTTATTATTTATTTGTTTTTGTTTTTTTTTCTATTCTTTATTTTTTTTTCATTTTTTAACAATAAGTAATAATTTATGAGTACAAGCATCCTTCATGTAAAACCAATTTGCAAGCAGTTGTGCCCAAACCCACACAGCACAAGGGTCCCACCATCCAGCTGGGGGGGGGGCTTGTATGTTCAATCAAGTTGATCAATACATGTCCAGTCTATATTGCTGTAGTTTCACCATTCACCCCAATCGCAGCCCTTACATTCTACCATGCCCCATCTTCTGCAGATTGTTCCCTAGGCTTAGAAAAGGGGCACAGGTTGATGAGAAACAAAATTGTCTACTTTCTTTGGAGCTGTCGTTTTGGACTCTGGTCAGTTATGGCTATTTCCTTTCATGGGCTGACAGTTTGTCCAGGAATAACCTTTCAATCCTACTAATGAAGCACTAGGAATTAGATATATAGGTATATAAACAGTACTAATTGTTATGGTAGGTTACTTTGGTATAGACACAGATGTTTAGATGGTATGTTAATCTATGAATTACGTTTTTTCTGTAAAATATGACAGGGTCTTACTGAGGCTTATAACAACTCCTAACTGCTAGAGGATGTAAGTTTGTGGCATCAGCCATGGGTTATTCCTCCAAGGAGAGAGCTACTAGCCAATTAGATTTGGGATATACAGACATATGGCCGCCACTGCAGCACAGTATTTCCAGGCAGGTGAGGTGTAGCTGGTGCTAATGGAGGAGTCTTGCTTGACTCAAGGAGACCTATATTTGATTTAGTGGTTTAGTGGCTTTTGGTAACACTCTCCGGTATTCCAGAGACCAACTGTATACTTGCAAGTGCAGTCTCAATACATCTTTCCCATGTTTACATCAGGTCTTCAACAGCAGGGTCTTATCACCTCTCTTCTTGCAGGTATCCCAGATTATAGGCAAGAAGCCTTTACCTTTGGGGGGGCGACTTGGATCACCTGGCCAACATCTCCTTGGTAAAATAATCCATAGCTGATATCAGAGCTCTCCTGTATTAATATATTTTGCTTGAATGCACAGCTTAAGGAGACTTTAATATTATATTTGGTTCTGAATAGAGAATAATCCTTTTCACAGTTCCTATGTCTATTAGTCAATTAAAGAAGGCAATTTTACCAGTTTTATAAAAGATTACCTCCATAACAGTTGGCTCCAATTTACAGTTAGAGAATGACCTCATCATCATCTTATTCCTCCTTGTTCGGTGAAGGGGAGGTAAGAAAATCTCTCATATTAAAACTTTGCGGCACCTAGAACGTAAGTTTCATTAGGACTCATTATATATAGTTGTTACAAGTAGGATCCACAGAGGGGTTTGACGCCTGTAGCAGTCTGAGGCTTTTCTTCCTTTCAATGTTCATACCGGCCAACCTTTCTGCTGGCACTTCCTGGTACATCCTACACAATGAAAAGCTATATCTTTTCTTTCTCAGCCATTAAGTTGGTGACATTTTGACCTGTGGGAACATACAAATCTTTTCCTGTAGTTAGTTTTAAGATTTAAATTGCAAAGTTTTTGACAAAAAGGTCACATATATATCTGTAGCCCCCTTTTTATTTTAGGTTTTTATTTTTGGACCCATAAGTCTCAAAAAGGCAGTTGTAGTACACATACCTATAGGCAGGAATCAAGGCGCAGATTTCATCAAATTCACCCAAGCTGTTTTGGGTGACTGTATGTGGTTAACTTGGGAAGCAAACTTAATTCCTTAAGTTAAATCATCCTACAGGTAAAAGAGAATGCTACAAGATGATACTGTACAACAGAAAAATTATAGAGAACATTTGTATGTGCCAATCCCAAAGTTATTGTTACACAGATTTTAAGTAAAACAAATGTGGACAACAACAATTTATATTTCCAATTAACTCAGATTATTGCCGTTTTTATCAACACCTTTAAACAAATGTTGTTTAATATACACATATTTACTTTTACTAAGTCCTAAAACACAATGTAAACTGTAGACAGAGTCTGGGCAAAATTGGATACCTGTTGAACTCACGTCAATTAAATATACAATAATCAAATATAGACTCGTGTCACTCTACCATACCTCCCGCCCCTCTAGATTCACCATTTCAGTCAGTTTTCTGATGCAGTATTTCTGTTGCTGTTCTTTTAATATGCATCCCTCTCCACAAGAAATATTTACAACTGGGTTATTGGCACTAGCATCCACAGATGAGGGATACCATTCATCGTTTGTTTTTCTGGGACTGTGTTACTTCACATAATATAATATCTTCTGGCTCCATTCATTTACCTGAAAAGTTCATGATGTTGTCTTTCTTTACTGCTGCATAGAACTCCACCCTGTACATGTACCACATTTTCTCTATCCACTCATCAGTTGAGGGGCACTTGGGTTGGTTTCAGCTTTCTGCTATTGTGAACAGAGCTGCAATAAATATAGCTGTGCATGTATTTCTACAGTAAGATGAGTCTTGTGGGTATATACCCTAGAGTGGTATGACTGGGTCAAATGGCAAACTCATTTTCAGTATTCCAAGGGTTTTCCACACTGCTTTCCATAGTGGTTGTACAAGTTTACATTCCCTCCAGCAATGGATCTGTGTTCCCCTTTCCCCACAACCTCTCCAGCACTTAATATCATTTATTTTCTTGATCCTGGCCAGTCTTAACAGAGTGAGATGATATCTTAGAGTGGTCTTAATTTGCATTTCCCTAACTACTAGTGATGTTGAACATCCTAAGGTGTTTCCCAGCCATCTCTAATTCCTCACTTGTGAAGTCTCTATTCAGTTCTTTGCTCCATCTTCTGAGTGATTCATTTGTTTTCTTTCTTCTTTGTTTTTTTTGAGTAGCTTGTTTACTCTGGAAATTAATGCTTTGTTAGATGTATCTGCATTGAAGGTTTCCTCCCACTCTGTGGGTTTTCTCTTCACTTCCTTGATTGTTTCTTTTGATGTACAGAAGCTTTTGAGTTTAATGAGGTCCCATTTGTCAATTGTCGATCTTATTTCTTGTGCAGCTGNCCAATGTTGTTTAATATACACATATTTACTTTTACTAAGTTCTAAAACACCATGTAACCTGTAGACAGAGATTGGGCAAAATTGGATACTTGAACTTACGTCAATTAAATATGCATTAATCGAATATACACCCCTGTCCCTCTCCCGCCCCTCCCACCCCTCTCAATTCACCATTTCAGTCAGTTTTCTGATGCAGTCTTTCTGTTGTTCCTCTAATTTGCATCTCTCTCCACAAGAAATATTTATAACTGGGTTATTGACGCCAGAATCCACATATGAGGGATCCATTTGTCGTTTGTTTTTCTGGGGCTGAGTTACTTCACTTAATATAATGTCTTCTAGCTCCATCCATTTACCTGCAAAGTTCATGTTGCTTTCTTTACTGATGCATAGAACTCCATTGTTTACATGTACCACATTTTCTCTATCCACTTGTCAGTTGAGGGGCATTTGGGTTGGTTCCAGCTTTTTGCTATTGTGAACAGAGCTGCAATAAATATAGCTGTGCATGTATTTCAGCAGTAAGATGAGTCTTGTGTGTATATACCCAGGTGTGGTATGACTGGGAAAAATGACAGGCTCATTTTGAGTCTTCTAAGGGCTTTCCACACTGCTTTTCATAGTGGCTGTACAAGTTTACATTCCCATCAGCAATGGATGAGTGTTCCCCTTTCCCCACAACCTCTCCAGCACTTGATATGGTTTGTTTTCTTGATCCTGGCCAGTCTTACCAGAGTGAGATGATATCTTAGAGTGGTCTTAATTTGCATTTCCCTAATTATTAGTAACGTTGAAGTTTTTAAGATGTTTCTCAGCCATCTCTAATTCTTCCTCTGTGAAGTATCTATTCAGTTCTTTGCTCCATCTTTTGAGTGATTCATTTGTTTTCTTCCTTATTTGTTTTTTGAATAGCCTGTATACTCTGGAAATTAATGCTTTGTCAGATGTATCTGCAATGAAGGTTTCCTCTCACTCTGTGTGTTTTCTCTTCACTTCCTTTACTGTTTCTTTTGATGTACAGAATCTTTTGAGTTAGTGAGGTCCCATTTGTCAATTGTCCATCTTATTTCTTGTGCACCTGTTGTGTGATGTAGGAAGTCTTTTCCTATGCCTATGTCTTGCAGTCTGCTGCCAAGTTTTTCTTCTATCACCTTCAGAGTTTGGGGTTTCACGTTGAGGTCTTTGATCCATCTGGAATTGACTTTTGTATAGGGCGAGATGTAGGGGTTTAATTTCATTCTTCTACAGGTGGTGATCGAGTTTTGCCAACACCACTTAATGAAGATGTTGACTTTCCTCCATTGTGTATTCTTGGCCCCCTTGTCAAATATGAGGTGGCTGAAATTCTATGTGCTCAAGTTTGAATCTTCAGTTTTATTCCATTGGACAACTGGTCTGTTTTTGTGCCAGTACCAAGCTGTTTTTATGACTATAGTCCTGTAGTATAGATTGATGTCTGGTAGAGGGATCCCCCTGTATTGCTCTTTTCACTCAGGGTTGCTTCGGCTATTCAGGGTCATTTGTTTTTCCAAATGAAGTTGAGGATTTTGTTTCCAAGCCTGTGAAGAAGCTCTTAGGGATTTTGATTGGGATTGCATTAAATCTGTACACGAGTTTGTGTAGAATGGACATTTTTACTATATTTTCTTAATCCATGAGCATGGGAGGTTTGTCCATCTTCTGATGTCTTCCTCAATTTCGTTCTTCAGGGGTTTAAAATTTTTGTTTTAGAGATCCTTGGTGTCTTTGGTTAGGTTTGTTCCTAGGTATTTTATTGTTTTAGAGGCTATTGTGATTGGGAAGGTCTACTTGTAGTCCTTCTTCAGTTGCTTGTTGTTGGTGTAAAGAAACGCTACTGATTTTTCTAGATTTATTTTGTATCCTGCCATTTTACTGAAGCTCTTATTCATTACTAGGAGTTTTCTGGTGGAGTTTTTAGCATCCCTTAGGTAGACAATCATACCATCTGCAAAAAGGGATAGATTGACTTCATCTTTTACAATTAGAACTCCTTTAATTTCCTTTTCTTGCCTTATTGCCCTTGCAAGGGTTTCAAGCACTGTGGTGAAAAGGAGTGGTGACAGGAGCAGCCTTGCAGAGTTCCTACCTTTAAGGGGAATGCTTCTGTCATTTCCCCATTTAGGATGATATTGGCTGTGGGTTTCCTGTATATGGCTTTGATTTCATAGAGGAATGATCCCTCCAGTCCAATTCCCTCTATGACTTTAAACATGAAGGGATGCTTGATTTTGTCAAAGGCTTTCTCTGAGTCAACTGAGATGATGGTATGGTTTTTGTCTTTCAGTCCATTTATATGCTTGATGATATTTATTGATTTTCGTATGTTGAACCATCCCTGCATCTCTGGTATGAATCCAACTTGGTCATATCTTCTTGATGTGGGTCTGTTTGCGATTTGCCAGTATTCTGTTTAGAATTTTGGCGTCTGTGTTCATTAGGGAGATGGGTCTATAGTTCTCCTTTTTGGTTGTATCTTTACCTGGTTTTGGTAATATAATGATGATGGCTTCATAGAAGGAATCTGGGAGAACTCCGTCCATTTGTATCCTTCTAAACAACTTGAGTAGTAATGGTTGTAAGTCTTTTTGAAATATTTTATAGAATTCTGCCGTGAAACCATCTAGACCTGGGCAATTTTTGGTTGGGAGGCTACTTATTACATCTTCAATTTCTTCATGTATTATTGGTCTATTTAGGCTATCGATCTCTTCTTGGTTGAGCTTTGGTGATGCCCAGGATTTCAAATATTCATCAATTTCTTCTAGGTTTTCAAGCTTAGTAGAGTATAGGGTTTTGAAATATTCCGTTATGATTGTCTGGATATTTTCATTGTCTGTTGTGATATTTCCCCTTTCATCACAGATTATATTGGTTTGGAGTTGTTCCTTCTTTTGGTTAACTGGGCTAGAGGTCTGTCTATCTTGTTTATTCTCTCAAAGAACCAACTTTTGGATCCATGATTTTTTGTATGGTTTTCTTTGTTTCTATTTCATTGATCTCTGCTCTGATTTTTTTTTTTTAATTTCTTCTTGTCTGCTCCGTTTAGGGTTCATTTGTTGTTGTCTCTCAAATATTTTTAGTTGCAGTGTTAGATCATTCACTTGTGCTCTTTCTTTTTTTTTTAATGTAGGCTCTTAGAGCTATAAACTTCTCTCTTAAGACTGCTTTTAAAGTGTCCTATAGGTTTTGCTGTGTTGTATTATTATTGTCATTCAGTTCCAGGAATGTTTTTATTTCTTTCTTTATTTCTTCCTTGACCCATTTATTATTCAGGATAGTGTTGTTTAGTCTCTATGTGTTCTTGTTGGTTGTAGAGTTTATCCTGGTGTTGATATTGAGTTTTATTGCACTGTATTATGATAGAATGCATGAGATTATTTCAATCTTTTTGTATTTGTTGAGTTTTTTCCTGTGTCCCAGTATATGGTCTATTTTGGAGTATGTTCTGTGAGGTGCTGAGTAGAAAGTGTATTCTCTGATGTTTGGGTGAAATATTTGATAGATGTCTGTAGGTCCATTTCGCATATTGTATCATTTAGTTCAGATGTCTCTCTGTTTTCCCTTTGTCCTGTTGATCTGTCTAAGGAACTTAATGGGGTATAGATGTCCCCTAATATTAGTGTGTTGGGGTTAATCTGTGCCTTGAGATCCTGAAGAATTGTCTTTACAAAGTTTGGTGCACTGGTGTTTGGTGCGTATATATTCCTGATTGTGAGATCTTCATTGTCAATTTTTCCTTTAATAAAGATGTAATGACCCTCTTTGTCTCTTTTGATTTCTTTTGCTTAGAAGTCTATTTTGTCTGATATTAGAATAGCAACACCCACTTTTTTTTTGTACCCTTTGCTTGGAATACTTTCTTCCATCACTTCACCTTAAATTGGTGCCTATCATTGAAATTCAGATGGGTTTCTTGTAAACAGCATACAGATGGGTTTTGTTTCCTAATACATTCTCCCAGTCAATGTCTTTTGATTGGAGAGTTTAGCCCATTAATACTTAAAGTTGTAATTAAAAGATGGTTGTTGCGTCCTTTCACTTTATTATTCATTTGGACTTCTAGCCTCTGATTTTGCTCCTATGGTTAAGGTTTTATTAGTTTCTTTTCCTAGGTGTTTGAGGATTGTTGCTCCTCTCTTCTGCCCTTTGAATTGCTTCAAGTATTTTATGAAGAGTTGGTTTTCCAGACATGTATTCTATCATCTTGTTTATGTCATAGAAGATTTTTCTCTCTCCTTCAATTGACATTTTTTTGCTGGGTAAAGTATTCTGGGTTGACATCCATAGTCCTTTAACACTGGGAATGCTTTGCTCCATGTTCTTCTTGCTTTCATGGTTTGTGCCAAGAAGTCAATTGTAATTCTGATGGGTTTCCCTTTGTTTTGTTTTTGTTTGGGTTTTGGTTTTGGTCTTTTTGAGACAGGATCTCCCTGTTGGGTTTCCCTTTGTATGTGACTTGTTTTTCTTTTGTAGCCTTCTAAATTTTGTCTTTGTTTTGGGCGTCTAGCATTTTAACTATGATATGGCATGGAGAGTTTCTTTTCTGATCTTGTCTATTTGGAGTCCTATGTGCTTCTTGTATTTGTATGGGTTTGTCTATTTTTAGTTTGGGGAAGTTTTCATCTATTATTCTGTTGAAGATCTGATCAATACTATTCTCTTGAGATTATTCTCCTTCCTCTATTCCTATGATGTGGAGGTTTGATCTTTTCATAGTGTCCCATATTTCCTGGTTGTTCCACTTTTGTGTATTTTTAAATTTTTCATAATCTTTATTTGAGCTTTTTACTTGCTGTGTGTTATCTTACAGATCTGATACTTTGTTCTGCTTCCTCCGTTCTACTTCTGAGCCTTTTTCCATTCCTTTCTTTTTGATTGGATGAGTGTTCTATTTCCTTTTTCATTTCATCCTGTGTTGTCTTTAGTATTTCCGTTTCCTTTTTGAGCTTCTCAATCTCTTCTTGGTGCTCCTTACTTCTTTGGTTGGTTTCCTTTTTCAGTGTTTCTACTTCCTTTCGGAGTTTGTTTGTTTTTTTTTTTCTCCCTCTAGTTCTTTCTGGAGTTTGTCAATCTCTTCCTTTAGTTCTTTCTGAAGTTTGTCATTGTATCCCTCTAGGTCCTTTTTGAGTTTTTCATTCTCTCTCTTTAGTTCTCTGAATTCTTTTTTTATTTTCTTTAATTTCTCTGCATAAGTCTGCAATTATTCCTCTAAGATCTGTTTTTTGGGTCACCTCCAGGGGGATCCCATTGTAGCTATCTCCTACAGGTTTGGTAGAGCCTGGTGCAGGATTATCCTGCACCTTTCCCATGTTGTCCCTTTGTCTTGTCCCTGGAGTGTGGGTTTCCCTTTTGTAATTCAAATCACAAATGTCTTTTCACTATGTTAGTGGCTGATTTTGCTTGCCTCTTTCCAATGCCTTTTTTCTTTTTTTTTCTTTCCTCCTCCTTGTTTATGGAGTATTGACTTGTCTAGGTTTCAGCCTTTCAATTTTGCTTATATATTGGATATTGGAAGTCTACGTCACTCTTCTCTTCCTGTTCTAAAGGTTCTCCAAAAACAAATTCCACTTGGATACTCTCTCACCAGTTCCAGTGGACGTTTTTTGGAGAAACTTCAGAACAGGAAGGGAAGAGTGACTTAGACTTCCAATATCC
The DNA here is from genome assembly GCA_009823505.1 of Rhizomys pruinosus. Taxonomy (NCBI): domain Eukaryota; kingdom Metazoa; phylum Chordata; class Mammalia; order Rodentia; family Spalacidae; genus Rhizomys; species Rhizomys pruinosus. The sequence goes on along the minus strand of VZQC01010358.1, from coordinate 2,249,460 downwards.
AATATATAAACACAATTGAAAGCCTGAAACCTAGACAAGGAGGAGGAAAGAAAAAAAAAAAAAAAAAAGAAAGCATCGGAGGGTGGGGGATTCCTGACTTAGCCTGCAGCCCAGGTACCTGTCTGGCGCGACTTCCCGGCTCCTGTATTTCAGGAGCCCTCCCACACAAAGATACAAAGGCACCAAACCAGACCCACCCACAGGGCACTGGCTGCAAAGGCAAAGGGTGGCTGTGCCCAGACAGCCATTCCCGACAAGGATTTAGAGTTGAGACCCTTTTCCAGCAACCCAGGAGTCAATCTACCCTAAAATCTACCTGTCTGGAGTGACTTCTGGGCTCCTTCCAGGCTCCTGTGCTTCAGGAGCCCACCCGCACAAAGACACAAAGGCACCACATCAGACCCACTGGGCACCAGCTGCAAAGTCGAAGGTGTCATCACTTCTTAAAGCTTATGGATTGTCCCAAAGTCCCTTTCAGAATTTTCATGAAGCCTCTGCATCTCATCGTCTAGCAATACTATTTTTAACTTGAGTTTCACTCATTATTACTTGTATTGAGTTTGTGAGCATGGCATGTACAGGAATGTGGGCACAAGTATGGCAGGACACACGTGGAGATTAGAGCAAGCTTTCAAGAGTCAGTTCTTTCTGTCAGAGGTTCTAAGCACCAAAGTCAAGTCATGAGCCTTGTATAGTAAGGTCCCTTACCACTGAGCCATCTTGCTGCCCCTCCGCCAACAGCATCCTATTTTTCTCTTATATAATTCATGTTAAAATAATGACTAGACTACATGTTTTGTAACTTACTGAAAAAAATCTACATGTAACTCTTTAGAGGTAACAGTGATTCTGGTATTTTCTACATTTCAAAGGCTGGTGGGGAGTAGAAAGATGGCTCATCAGTTAAGATCACTTAAGGCTGTTCTTGCAGAGGATCTGGGTTGACTTCCTAACTGGGTGCAATTCCAAGACTCCAGGGAGCTACCAGCCCTTCTGGTCTCTTCTACTGAGAGATAATTCAAGTGGCTGTTCTTGCATTTTTAGTATGGATTCTTCTCTTTTCATCTGCACTGAGCTCCCTTCTGTTTGAACACTCTGACCATTGTGGGGGTTTTTTTTTAATTTTTTTATTTTTATGTGTATGAATGTACTGTCTGCACGCAGTTCTGTGCACCCATCTTGCGCAATGCCGCGGAGGTCAGAAGAGGACATCGGATTCCCCTGGAACTGGAGCTAAAGACATCTCTCAGCCACCATGTGGGTGCTGGGGGACTGAACCCGGGTACTCTGCAAGAGCAGCCAGCGCTCCCAGATACTAGGCCATCTCTCCAGCCCCAGACCATTGTGTTTTATGTTTAGACTTATCCACATGGTCAATTACAGACCACTATCCCCAGTATGCAACTGAGATGAAAAAGGATTTTTTTCAGTATACTCTACAAAACATTGTAAATTTTTCTTCAAAAATGGTTGTCATTAATCTTTCCATTATTCTCCCCTGTACAGTGCATGAATGTATTTCAGTCTTATTTTAAGTGGCTAGCATTGGAAAGAATCTTGTAATTTGGTTTATATGAGTCGCTCATTTTGTTTATGAGAATTTCTTGGCCAGAGAGGTAAAACACTTTGCTCCCATGTTACTATATTGTCTACCATGCTGCCCACTCCTGACCCTGCCCCATAGTAGCTTGTTCTACCCTGAGTATCAACAGTAAGTAATGCTTATATATGTGTACATAAGATACGCACAGAGCAGATGCATACCAATCATGAACTCATATCAATATTTTAATTAATATAATAAAATATTAGTTTAAAATGTGACTTTCATTATTTCATGTCTACCAATTTCTGGCTTAAGACTATAAGAAGTATAAATCTATAACATACATCAATCCTCAGCATGTAAATATTTTTTTTAATGTGCCTATTGTTGGCATTTTTCTCCCTTGTGTTTTGTCGCCAAGAGTAAGAAAATGTACCAGAGTGCAGTTGACACTCAAAAGTGATTGTTGTTGAACTGAGGTCTGCAGAGGTAAGGCAGTTCATAAATATCTGGAGATGTGTCCTTCACGGTTCACGTCTCATTAAAAGCCCAGCTAGAGGAAATGGCATTAGGCAGAAATTCCCAGAAGATGCCCCTTCATGGCAGAAGTCACTAGAAAAACAGGTAGTAGAGAGGTCTGGGGAAAAATGATTACAAAGGGTAGGAACTGAACTTTGGCGGATTTCGGCAGCATAAGTGCATTATCTGGGCATTGCCTTTGAACAAAGGGTGAAAATTATTCAGCAGCAAGCATAAAAACAGAGAGTTCTATTAAAAGGGAGCAATTGAGAATTATCTGAAATGAGAAGCTATGGTTTTATTAGGCATTTTACAATGTAATTCTAAAATAATGATTTCCATTCAAATATAAAGGACTGCATCTACACATAACATTTTAAGATGCCTTTCCCAGACTGGGACTCTGACCATGATGACTTTCATAAGCAGAGAATTTCTGAGTTCAGAGTGGGCAGATAGGCTATGTAACATAGAAACAATCCTTCTTGTCATGGACCTATCCAAAGCAAACAGTTGTAAAGAGACTCTAATTTAATGAAGTCCACTTAAACTCACAGTTCTTCATGTTTATTTTATGAAACCAAGACTTTGACAAAGACTTAGAAAAAAAGACGGAGTTTCATGAAACATGAAAGAAGGCCCACGTTAATCACTGTCAGGAGCTGGGGAAATGGGTTGATTGGTAAAGTGACTGCTGTATAAGCATGGGTCCTGAATTTAGAGGCCAAGACCTTTGTGAAAAAACAGGTATGGCAGCAAGGGCCTATAACCTCAACCTCATGTGGATAGATATAATGAATAGGCTTGAAGATCCTTGGCCAGCCAGCCTAGCTGAAATTCAGTAGGAGACCCTGTCTCAAAAAAATAGAGAGTGATGGAGGAAATACACAGGACATCAGCTTAAGCCAGCCACATATGCACACACAGCCCCCCATGACGTACATATACAACATCGCAACACACAAATAAAATAAAGCTCTACATTGTTAATATTCAGCTTCGTTTTATACAATTTATAAAATTGAGAGAATGGACTTGACAATTAATCTGGCTGAGTTGCCAATATTGTCTTCATTTTTGTGCTTCTATTATTTTACATATTTTTGCTTTGTGTCTACAATTATTAGTGGGACAGAAGTGACTAAGCATTATATAATTCCAATTTCTCTTCTCTATATAAGAGGACAGAAAAATGTTTGACTTTGGGACATGAAGAAACATTAAGATGCTCTGTAGTCATTCTGATATTCATTTCCTTAGCATGAAGCACCTTAAAGACAGGAACTTGTAGGTTTTCAGGAGCATGTTGCTCTTAGAACCTTAAAACCAGGGGATGTCTCCTTTCGGGGAGAATTCTTGTCAGACATCCTAGTTGGATCCAAAATTATCTCAGTTACACTCTGCCTTCTTCATTTATTTTCATCTCCTCTCCGTGATCCATAAAGTTAAATTTATAAAACTGAGACACATATTTTATAGAGATTACAAAGATGCATAGTATTTAAATAGCATTAGAATGTATAATAAAACAAGTTTCTTCATGCCAGAAATTGTCATATTTATTTTTATATTATTTACAATTATGTCTGCAGAAAGAGTTAGGGGAATTCATTTAAATTTCCTTGCTATTTGGACAGTGGTTTCTTAAAAAGATGGATGGCTTTATGCCCTTAGAGAAAATTACACAATATTGAATTACCTGAGACATATGTGAAGCAAAGATAAAGGATGAAACATAATTCAGTCAAGACAGATTTTTATAAACAAATTGTACTATTAAGAATAGTAACAGCTTCTTTCTCCAAAATGGCATGATTTTGTAACAATGAGTTTATTAAAATAGAAACAAAAGGGTATTAATAATAATAACTTTAATATAGAAATACATAAAATATACTCTCTAAGCCTTTAAATAGAAAACTGGGAATGTAGGAAAAGTAACCAGAAACTCATCAACAAAATGAGAATGTTCTCCACGTACAGTAAAGTCAGACAATATAATTATATGTAGTCACTCTTCTTGAAGCTTTCTCCTCCTTCATATGACTTTACTATCTTCTATTTTACTGTTAACTTTCATTATCTTTTCCTGTGGGGGGAAAAGGGGGGGCTAGATAGATGGACCCAGGTTCTATTCCCAGCACCCATATGGTGGCCGACAAGCATCCATAACTCCAGTTCCAAGGGATCCATGCCCTCTTCTGACCCTCACAGGCGTTGAACGACATGGCTGCACTTACCTACATATAGGAAATTCTATATCTATATATATAATATATATATATATATATATATAACTTTAAAATAATGACACTCGTTAAAGTATGATAAGGAAGACTTTGCCCTAAACCATAATATGTACATGGAGACTTTGCAACTCTGAAGAGAGATGGGTTCAACTCTGAATGCAGCAGGAGCACTTGTTTGGTCCCCTGACGTGTTCATAGTGCAAAATCTCTGTATATGCATCTTCTTTCTTTAGTTCCGGATTCGATGATTTAAGTGCCTGCCTGTTTATCTAATAAACATATGTGACTCCCGTCCCCCAAGTCTCCCATTACTTTGTTAGATGCCATCAATTTCCAATCAGTAGTTTAAGTTATGAATTTCATTTTCAGACTTCTGGTAGTCAAACAGTAGGAGTGGGACCCGGTGGTGGCAGGGAACTGTCCCAGGGTTCTTGGCAAGAGTTTTAATTGTTCTTAACCACTATGCCATTTCCCTAACCCCAATATGTATATTTTAAAGCATTGTGTCACTTTCTACACAAAACAATGAATTCATTCCACAGCTAAGATGCAGTCTCTTCATCATATTCTACCAGACCCCTTCCTTTTATCAGACATTTCACTCCATTTCCTCATCTCTTCACTGTCACCTCTGTGGTCTTTTAGGATCTGGTGCTCCCATTGAGTAATCACATTTCTTCTCAAGACCATTGCATCACAGTGTTACATACTCAGTGGGTCCTGTGAGCTCTGTGGGATCAAAAAGCAGAAATATTCAAATACAGGAGTGAAGGGTTCTATTTTCTATGGCTGTGGGGCAGCTGGGCACACCACCTCCAGAGTCAGGAAGCAGAGAGCGAGGAAGCTGCTGGTGGAAAAATGCTGCCAGTATTCAGGGCAGTTTTGACCTCCTTGGTTATATCTCCCTGGAAATATCCCAACAGACAGGATCAGGGATTTCTCGCCTGGGTGCTTCTAAATCCCATCCAGTTGATAATTATAATTAACTGTCACAGGTGATTAACACATGCATCTGTGCGATGAAGATGCACATGTAAATGTTCAGAGGCCAGAGGAAGATGCTAGGGGTCTTGCCTTATTCTTTTGAGATAAGGTTACTCACTGATCCTGAAGCTAGGCTAGTGACTGGCAAGCCCCAGGACACACCTATCTCCATTCCCCACAGCAGAGTGGTCACAGCCATGCATCGCCATGCCTAGCTTTTTACACAGATGGTGGGGATTTGAACTCAGGCCCTCATCCTGGCATGGCAAGTTTTCTTACTGACCAAACCATTTCCTCAGTCCCACTTTCTTTTTTCTTTTTTGTCAATCTTTGAAACAAAATTTACTTAAGAGAAAGTGTTTCCAATTAAGAAAGCTGGTACACCAGGAAGTTAATTGAGAAAAACTGGTGTACCAGGTAGCCAATTTGAGAAAAACTGGTGCACCAGGGACATACCCACTCCAAGCAGGGATGAGTGCAACATGGACTATCTGTTACAGTGGGATTTTAAAGACAAAAACACAAACCAGAGGAATTTTTTGATGTGATGCTATAGAAACACAGTTGCAAGGCTATGGAAACACAATCCAAGCAGTGGTGACCTTTAATCTGATTGGTTGTGTTTAGCAGTGTGAAGCACCTTGGAGAGGAATGTGCTCCTTAGGGGGTGGGAAGCACTCCCCCCAGGGCTTGGGAAAGTTCATCCTGATCTAAAACAGCTTTGGGAACTGGGAACTCAGAGGTAGGATGTGTTCTTGCAGATAAGGTGTGGAGCAAAGATAATCATGGGAACCAGGCTTGCTTTAACTAACTCAGTTTTCCAGTTAACTCCATCCCTCTGATCAACTCTTTCTGATCTGTTCCTAATATCCCCCCCCCACCCCACCCTCAGCCTTGAGTCAGGATCATGAGTCAAATCATGGACCCATCTGTAGTAATGGGTCTGACTGCAGAAATTCATTCCTTTACAAAGTTAACCAGGGCATAGCAGCTGTGGGCAATAGTCAGGGCAGTCAGCAAGCAAGATAGCAACTGAGGTACATTTCTATATAGGCTCTGGGTGGGACCTCAGATAAGGGGAAGAGGTCTGGAGGAAGTGAACACCTGTGTGTCCCTTGGAATTCTGGGAAACTCAGACCTAACATTCCAGCCTTTTGATTATGACAAGAGATTGGGACTCTGTTCTCTCTTCTGTATCTTCTTTAGAGCTGAGGGGAGTATGAAGTCTCAGGGAAACAGTATTAAACTGGAGGGTTAGAATCCGGTTTCCCATCTTGGCTTCTCTGGGTGTCTGGTGTTTTTGGTCCAGATCAATAGTGGCTAGTAGTTAGTGTAGAGTTTCTGTGCAACTGAAAATATAAGCTGGTTAAGTCTTAGCAGTGCATGGACTTCATAGTACCAAGAGGAGGCCTAGTGAGTAGATTAGCTTTTGGAAGGACCCTGTGTAGCGTCTCCACAAGAAGGGAGGACCTGTACTCTATTAGTACTCCATCCTAAGGAATTTGGAAAGAAAAAAGCAGTTTTAGTACCCGGGGCTCCAGAATGAGAGCCAGCTTAACCATGACCTATCTCTGAGTTATTTTCTAGCATGGCACAGTAGATCTTTCACCTATCTCTCTGGTAATAAGTTATAAGTTATTTTATTTCTTTGATCATAATTTCCTGTTAGGGTGTTTAAAACCATACAGTTAGCTCGGATAAATTAAATTTGTTTTGGTGTTAATGTTAGTTAAGGTTCCAGTACTTAGGTAACTCAGGCCTTGTTCCTGGCTCTTTTTGCCAGTAACATCTACATGAGGACAGTCAGGTCTTGCTTGTCTGGAGCTTTCCTTTGAAGCGTGAGGAGCTTATCCTCTATATTGACTTTCCCCTTTTGACTGGACCCTGGCCAGAAGAAGTCCTCTTAAGTGAATCTCCAAGACCTCCCTGGCTCAGGATGACTGGTGACTCACTTCCATAGGACATGTAGCAAGGTGCTCCTACAGGACCCTAGGACTTAAGTCTACCTTAGATGGTATGGGCCAAAAGATTGACCCTTCAAATCCTTCTCGCCAAATCATATTGGAGCTTTAATTATGGTTGTTAAACTGCCAAGAGGCTCAGTTGACTTACTATAAATAAAGCTTGAACATTGACTTAAGCATTTTTAATAAATTCTTAATTCCTGTGGCAAAACATTCTGACTAATAGTAACAGCTCATTAATGGCAGGAGCCTGAAGGTAGTAAGTGCAGCACAGGCCAGGACAGGATGCTGCTTACTGGCCTGTGTTGCTGGCTCATGTTCAGCCTATTGTATACAATATAGAAATATCTGGCCAAGGATGGCATTGCCCACAATGGGCTCAGATTAGTCCAATGAAGGCAATTATTAAGGCTTCTAAGCCCAGGTGTGTCAAGTTCTCACTTTCTTTTTTAACATCATAAAATGCTGTTCTCCAAAATCTCAACATATAAATAGAGATTCTAAATAGTTTCCCTTTATTTAAAAGCAAAAACCATCATGTTATACATTGGAGTTCCTATAATTTCATTATACAGGGTAAAAAAAAAAAAACCACACAAAATGGAAGGCAATTTCTTTTTGAATTTAAAAATAACTATCACCCAGGCTGGAGAGATGGTACAGAGGTTAACAGAGGTTAAGAGCACTGGCTGCTCCTGCAGACCACCCAGTTTCAGTTCCTGGCACTCACATGGAGGCTAACATCCATCCCTAACTCCAGTCCAGAGGATCTGACACCCTCTTCTGTTCTCCATAAGCACTGCATGACTGTGGTGTGCTGACAACATACAGGCAAAACACTCATATGCATAAAGTAAAAATAAATTTAAAATAGCTATTACCATTAATTTTATTTCATTTAAATATTTAATAATTTTTTTTAATTTTTTTTATTTATTTCTGTATGTGTATCAATGTACTGTCTGCATGCAGGTCTGTGCACCCGTGTCGTGCAACGCCGGAGGAGGTCAGAAGAGGGTTTCGGATTCCCCTGGAACTGGAGTTCTCCCGAACCGGAGTTTCAGACGGTTCTCAGCCACCATGTGGGTGCTGGGGATCGAACCCGGGTCCTCTGTAAGAGCGGTCGGCGCTCTTAACTGCTAGGCCATCTCTCCAGCCCCCTAAATATTTAATAATTTAACTGATCAAAGCACACAGAATAAGAGTCATGGGAGGGGCTCAGAAACAAATGAGATATCTATATCACATTCCCCCCAAGCCTCAATGGCTGTCATGGAATAGGGAGTAGAAAGATTATATGAGCCAGAGCTTGGGGATGAGCAGAGCAACACAATGACATCTGGACATGACAGGACCAACCCACTCATAAACTCAGCTGTGGTGCTTTGCACATTACATGTGCAAGATCAATCCAAATTGATCTTGAGTCTCAATCATGAGTCTCCACTTCTAACTGAGGAACTATTTATAGTTGATGTCTTCTGGCAAAGGGAGAACCAGTTTTCTTTAAGGGTGTGAATCCTGGTAGGCTGATCATGGGTAGTGGTAGTCTCATACCTACGAGGGCAGCAGGAATCGTGGGTTATTAAAGGAAAAAGAGAACTTGAAATTGGGAGGGGGTGGAGAAAGAGTGAGGTATGATACACTCAAGTACATTTTATGACTTATCAAAGAATAAAATAGTTTATTAAAATATTAAATGTTTTGGTAAAGAATTGCATACAGCCTCTTCTCACCAGTCAGTACAAAGTTTGTTCTGAGTAGTTACAGAAACCTGTGAATCTTGAATCAGTGACTATCAAGCAGTCTGTCCTATGGGAAATACAGGCTTAGGTTCCTGAGAGTCTCTGGTCACACAATTTGCATCAAGCAATCAATACACAGCCTTGTTTTATGTGTGTTTCTGTTTAAGGGCACTGTGTTGAATATACATCATTGATTCATAAACATTGAATTCATGGCCAACAGCATTTCAACTTATGTGCACAAGAAGCATGACTAACCAATGCACTCTCCTGGATGTAAGGCACTCCATAGCCCTCTTGCATTTAGAAACCTGAAGCAGCACACTGACTCTGTGAACAACACATTCAACAGCAAAATAAAAACCACCCACAAATACTTGGCGAGTACCAAGTACACAATACCAGGCACATAATAAAGAGATTAGTTAGTAAGAGAAATGAAAGAAGGCAGAACACTGCCTTTTCCTGTATTAGTTGGAAATGTATATTACAAAATTCAAGGTTTTCACCACTTTGGACTTGTGCAGATCTGTGAATAACCTTGACACCACCATAAGTGACGTAGGCCACCTAAACAAGTAGGCCACTTCACACATCCTAGATCTATAAATAATGAGTATCCACTGTACATAAAACATGAAGTGAACAGATACTGTATAAGAGCTACTCAATGTATGTGTTCATGTGTGTGAGTGTAGAGGCGTGCCTGCATGCTGGAGGTCAAACTTGAAGGTTGTGCCATTCCTAGGAAGCCACCCAATCTTGTTCTTTTCTGAGACAGAGTCTCTCCCAGGTCCCTGGGCACAATCTAGGGCCCCAGTCCAAGCTGGCTGGCCAGTGAGCTCTCTCTGCTCGACCTCCTCAGCCTTTTTCATGGGTGCTAAGAATTGAACCCAGGTCCACTTGCATAGTAAGCACTTGGCTTACTGAGAATCTCCCTAGCAGTAACTTTTTGATGGAGCAATAGCTCTCCAGTCAAGACATAGAATTTTTTCATTATCTCACACAGTTTGTCATGGCAATGCAATCCATCTGCACTTGCATCCAACCCACCTTGGTAGACACTCTTGAGACAGGGATGTTTCTGCAATTTTAATTTATTTATAATGTTAAATGTGAACATGTGTGCAAATATAGGCTCAAATATGCCATGGAATGTTTGTGGAGGTCAGAGAGCAACCCTGAGAATTGAGTCCACCTTTAAGTTCGTTTCCAAGGATTGAACTCGAGTTTTTCAGCTTGCATAAGTGCTTTTACCCAGTGAACCATCTTGTCAGCCCTCACTGGTAAAAGTCTATTATAACAGTTTAGTTTTGCCTCAAATTTCATACAAAATATTAATATGTTAACATTATTTATAATATAATAATATAATATAGATATTATATGTTTATATATTGGTCTTTTTGAGACAGGATCTCCCTGTAGCCCCAGCTGACCTGTAATGCACTATGTAGACCAGACTGGCTTTGATCTCACAGAGATTAACCTGCCTTTGCTTCCAGAGCACGACCATGCCTGAACTGTTATGTCATTTTTGATCTATATTTTTACATGCAGCACAATTTTGGAAGAAATAATCACCAGCTCTTCATATTGTGCAACATTTCCCTATTCAAATATAAGTAATCATTTGTTCATAATGATTCAGAAAGTCTCTTTAGGCCCGTTATGAATCAAGCACTCAGAAACTCTATATAAGTACTTTTTGCAGCATACATTTTTATTCTAGTGGATTAATACTTAGAATAGGAGCTGTTGGTCCTCAATATCAATAAGTTTCATTTTGTTTAAAAATTACAGTAGTTTTCCAAAGTGGTTGTGTAGTTCAATACTCTGACCATCAGTGTATGAAAGTTCAGACTGCTGCATATCCTAACCAGTTCTTGTCACTTTCAAGAGTTGAAAATTGTACAATATTATTTTAATTTCTTACTGATGAATCACACAGTATTTATTATGTCTTCACTTGAGATGAGATTTGTGCACCTTTGGAGCTTATACATTGTGGATTTATAAGCACTATGAGCATGTTTATTACATCTCATTTTCAAATATATATGTTGCTATTGTGTTCTATTTCCTGTCTTTCCTTGAATTTTCTTGGCTTTGCCAATTGGTGAGCAAGTGTTTGAAGTTTTAATGGTGCACAATTTATCAAGTGACTTTGATACCCTTTGGGAAATGTCTGCCCACTCAAGGTTCCAAGGATATTCTTTTAGAAACTTAAAAAAATATATTTATAAGCTGGGCCTGGGAGTGCACACTTTTCACCCCAGCACTCTGAAAGCATAGGAAGGTAGATCTGTGTGAAATCCGGGTCAGCCTGGTCAAGTTCCAGGCCATCTGGGGCTACTGGGCGACCCTGTCTCAAAAATCTAATATATATATATATATATATATATATATATATATTATATTTTTTTTTTTTTTTTCAGATCCTCTAGAACTGGAGTTTGGATGGTTGTTACCCTCTATGTGCTGAGAATAAGACCCTGGTACTCTTCAAGAACATTCAGTGGTCTTAACTACTAAAGCCATCTCTCCAGACCTTACTTTAGAAACTTTACAGATTAAATTGGTCTTAATGTCTAAATTCCACCTAGAATTTTTGTATGCTGTTATATCAAGTAGCAATCAAGACACATTTTTCTTTAGATTTCAACAGTAGATCCAGCATGAGTTTTAGAAAAACAAAAACAATAACAGCAGAAACATGGTGCTTTATTCCACCTTTGAATTGCATTAGTGTGTCTGTCCAGAATAATTGAGCACATGTAAAAGAACCTGGCTCTGATAAATTTCTGGATGAACAGAGTTTTATCATAAATTTTGAAATCAAGTAATAACTCTTCTAATTTTGTTTTTCTTTTCTTATTGTTTTTTAATATTCAAAAGTTTTGTTGTCATTCTTTATAAGTTTTTATCGCTTTCTACACTGTGTCCATTTCTACAAAGAATGGCGAGAGGGGTTGTGATAAGATTTTCACGGCAGATAGCTGCATTTATCTAGATCCGTTTTGATTCAGAGTGATTTAGAGGTATCAATGTAAAGCTTCTGAAATTCCAAGTGTCTCTTCTGTACAGATCTTTAAGAATAACTAACCTAGGCCTTTCTTCCTTGGAAGATCCTGAATACCTAAAAAAGTGCAAGGTGGATAATCCCAGTTCCAGCCCTCTGGGGCTGCAGCAGGAAGGTGGTGAGTGTGAGGACACTCTGGGCTGCATAGTGAAACCTTGTGGAGAGAGAGAGAGAGCCATCACGAGAGCTGGGAAATGAAAGATTCTCCATGAGCAACAAGTGTGGTGGTCCCAGAGAAAATGACATGTGCTAAGCCCTCCCCAGGACATTTGTCTCAAAGATTCCACTCAAGTTTCCTTTTGGGATACAGACATGTTCCAAAGAGGCTTTCTGTCTTTATGGTACACAGGAAAGCATTTGAAAAGTCTATTTTTAGCTAAAAAATATGTATCTTTCTGGTCCTGGGGTCTAGGAGCACAGCTACTGTGGAGGCTAAGGCAGCGGATCACAATGTCAAGGACTGTGCAAGCCACAGAGTGAGTTCAAGGCTAGCCAGCAAGACTTAATGATGTCACGTCTTCAAATAAGTAAAGACAAGGCTAGACATAACACAGGAGCAAAGCACTTGCCTGGGACTCTCCAAGCCCCAGATTCAATCCCTCATATCATAAAATGAATAAAACATAAACGTGCCCGAATCTTCCCAAGCCCCTTACAGCATGGTTTACTTAGCTATTATAGGTTATTTTCATAAGGCAGTATTGACAGGCATGTGAAAGAGAAGAGGGTCAGTTTTCCTATGGAACTTATTGTACATAATACATATGTACATAGAAATGTTTATTCCCTCTATTCCCCTTTTGTGCAGAGTACTTTACAAATTATGAGTCACAACATTATCACCTCATAGAACACTGTAACTGCCTAAAGATGGATTCCTATTCTTGGAAATGTTTCTCTCAAGACTGAATATTAAGCAAAAGACTTGAAAACTACAGTCACTGTAATTTTATTTGAATCATTTTCCAACAGATGTTACATCTTGGTTTGCGACTATATTTTAAATACTTAATTTTTTTCAATATTCATTAAAGCAGTATTTTCTCCTTGTTTCTAATAAGAGCAACATCTGTTTCTGCTTGTTCAATCAAAGCCGCCACCTCAAGTGTCTTACTTTAAAAATAATACCATTACAAAGACAGTGCGGCTAGAATATGCTTCATTAACATTTTATATTTGCATCTGAATCAAGTTTTTCTAACAATTAGAAGTTAGAGAAAATACTACAAAGTAATTCAGTTATCATATAGAAAAAAATAAAGCCAGAAGTCAGAATACGCCTTTAGAAATGTTGTTTTTGAGTTAAATCCCACTTTGCAAAAATACTCATTTCCTTTTGTAATATACAGTTGAAAATTGTTATCATTGTGATTACTAAAGCTGACAATATCTATTATGAAGCAGCATCAAGTAATCTAATTCTAAGATCAAGTCAAAGCTCTTCCAATAGTGTGCATTTATTAATTTTTTTGTTTGACAATTTCATACATGTTTATAATGTATTCTGATTCCTTCTTCCCCCGTACCTCTCTCTTATCACAGCCCAGTCCCTATAAATACCCCCAAACACACCAATGCTTGTCAGTCTCTTTCCCAGAATCATGACTTTTAGTTTGCTTTATAACCCATTTAGCTCTACCAAGACCACCTGTGTAACCACTGGATTAGATTGGAAACGTCTGTTGGGTTCTTGGTGGGGCCACAGATGAAGGTGTTGATTTCCCTTCTCCCAGAATCCATCAATAGCAAGGAGTTTAGCAATCAGGGGTAGAGCTCTTGAGGGCCTTTTCCATGCCTGACTGTCCATGAACACATTCTTTTATAGAACCAATGGACACATCTGCAGTTACTGTGAGTTCATGATTGCAACAGTAATGGTTTATTTTTAAAAATGGGGGTCGGGGGCTGGAGAGATGGCCTAGTGGTTAAGAGCACTGACTGCTTTTGCAGAGGACCCAGTTTCGATCCCCAGCACCCACATGGCTGCTAAGAACCATCTTTAACTCCAGTTCCAGGGGAACCAGACACCCTCTTCTGACCTTGGTGGCATTGCATGACATGGGTGCGCTAACCTAATGCAGAGAGTACACTCATACACATAAAAATAATAAATAAATTTTAAAACATTTTTAAAAAAGAACTCCTTTGGAACTACAGTTCATATTTTTAAGTATTTCACAATGTTCAGAACTATTTAAATCAAATAGTATAGGGGGAGAATTGACTTTTACAGTTCTTAATTGGGATGTTAACTGAGATATATTCAGATACCTCACAAAGCATCCAGTTCCTTACCATTATCTGTACAGATAGTTGTACTCTCTGATTTATGTGTGTGCTGGATAGCTTTAGTGTCAGCCTGGCTTACCTGGGTTAAGGGAGCCTCAGTTGGGGAATTTCCTCCACTGAACTGGCCAGTGACCATGTCTGTGGATAATTGTCTTGATTGTTGAGTGATGTGGGAGGACCCAGCCCACTGTGAGTGGTGCCACCCCTGGGCAGGTTGATGTGTATTGTATAAGAAAGCAGGCCGGGCACGGACTAGGGGAGCAAGCCAGTGAATAGCATTCCTCCTTGACCTGTGCTTCAGCTCCTGCCTCCGGTTTTCTGCCCGGAGTTCCTGTGTTGAGCTCCCTCAGTGATAAACTGTAACCCAGGAGATGTGAGCTGAATAAAACCTTCCCTTCCCAAGTTGGTTTTGGTCAGAGTGTTTTGTCACAGCAATTGAAAGCAAACTAAGAACAATGTGATAGAAAGGAATTTGTTCTTAAAAAGAGAACATTCCACACCATTTCATGATGATGAGTATTTAGTGAATTATAGTGTAAAAAACCAGCATGATATATAATTACCCTTGTTGCTTTACAAAGATATAGATAATATGTATTGAAAGCTACTCTATAAATCACTATTCAAAATGATAATATATGCTGATGCTCCTCAACTTTTGATGTAGTTATATTCTTATAAGCCAACTGTAAATAGAAAATATAAGTTGATTGTGCATTTAATATTTCTGCTGACTCCATGCCATAGCTTAGCACCTCAGGACACTGAAACACCATTCATCTACCTCATACGAATTACTGGGAGCTGTTGATTCACACCTTTGCCCAGCATCACAAGAGAGGATTGTATCACATATTATAAGTCCATGAGTTGGGGCTGGAGAGATAGCCTAGCGGTTAAGAGCACCGACGCTCTTGCAGAGGACCCGGGTTCGATCCCCAGCACCCACATGGCGGCTAAGAACCGTCTGTAACTCCAATTCCAGGAGAACTCCAGTTCCAGGGGAATCCGAGACCCTCTTCTGACCTCCGCGGCATTGCACGACACGGGTGCACAGACCTGCATGCAGACAATACATTCATACACATACAAAAATAAATAATAAAAAAAAAATTAAAAAAAAAATAAGTCCATGAGTTGGTCTTAATTCACTTCTAACAAATGCATATTGCTTTTTTACCATCATGAAGTAAAAGATTCATATATTGAACCATTATAAGTCAGAGACCATCTATACATTTAATCTTTCTGACAGTCCCATGAGGCATTATGAAGAAATGTACAGGCAGAAGGCACAGTTACCAAGTGGACAGAAATGTGAATTAAATCCAGACAGTCTGACTCCAGAGTCCTTGTTTTGCCTGTCATGCTGAGCCTTTTGATGTTGAAACTGAAAATCAGGCATCCTTGGGTTCAGTCCTGTCTCTGTCTCTCATGAGGTATGTCATACATGTGCCCAAATAGAACAAGTGCAAACTCAAATGTAAGACGGTGATACATTTTCCGAAGATAACTAAGTGCATTTTACTAACATGCGTATATAAGCTTTTAGGATTATATATGAAATGCCCATATCATTTACTATTTTTAGTAATGCATAGATGATCGAGAAAGTTCATTTTCTGGAGTGGTGAGATGGCTTAGCAGGTAAAAACACTTGCTGTGCAATCTGATGACAGGAGTTCAATCCACAGAACCCACAGTGGAAAAAATAGTTGTCCTCTGACTTCCATACATACACACATGAACCATGGCATGTACAAACCTATGTGCACACACACAGATACACAAAAATACACACATATTAACGTTTCAAAGACCTTTATATAAAGTTTATTTTACACTCTGACCTTTTAGAATTACTTTATCTAATCTGCTCACATGAAGGTTTAATGCTTTAACAAGGGCGTCTTTGTTGTAAACTTGCCGGTCATCTCACATCTGTTCACAGTAGAGATCTTTTTTCTACTCTTCTGCCTGAGTTGTGTGAGACAGGGAGTTTTCACCCACAACCACCACATCTAATATCAGGCCATTGGATGTAGTTTCCTAGCATGTGAGAATATCACTTAGGTGCAATATTTTTTCAGTTTTCTTGTCAGGAAAAATGATCATTGCACCAATATTTATAATTGTAAGATAACGTCAGCTTCTATAACATTTACTAAATTTCAGGATCCAGTGAGATGACTCAGAGAATAGAACACTTACTCTACAAGCCCAATAACCTGAGTTTGGTCCCTGGAGCCCATGGTAGAAAGAAAGAATCCTTTTGTGGATGTTCTCCTCTGACTTCCACATCCATCCCGTGGCATGTGTGCACCACATTCATACATAGGCATCCTACATACACAAAACAGGCCTCAAACAGACTACAGCAATAAAAAAATTTAAATCTCAGCTTCCTTCTATGTAGGATGAAACCAGTCAGAGTTCTTTATTTGGACTAATAATTTAGATGTACTGTACTGAGCCTATGCATCTGCTCTCATGTGGATGTTATACAAATCCTGACTCATCCAACATCAGTCTGAGGCACAGTAAGGTGAAGGGTTCTTAAGTTAGCAAAGCACGGAATAAGTGCAGCCTGTTTGGTTCATGGAGAGTCCTCTTAACTCCCACAGTCTGGTGCTTGTCCTTCCACTGCCTTGTTAGAGTCAGCTCTGCAGGGTGGTGCTAGACCTTGGGTAGTCACTGTGTAAAACTTTCTTAAGAACATATGTGGCTCCCAAGGAATGACACATGGTCTCTTTGCTGAGAGATCAATAACGAGCATTCTTGGTCTGCTCCTGAATCATGATCTAGATGACAGGACCCCAGTGCATTGGGGAATAAAAGTCTGCAGGGGGTGGGGCTGGAAAGAAGGCTCAGTGAGCAAGAATGCTCACTGCAAAATCAGGAAGACCTGAGATTAATGTAAAAAAGAAATCCAGGTGTGGTCACATGGAGATAGGAGGATTACTGGAGGTTTTCACTACTAGCCTATCTACAGAAGAAAAACTAACCGAAAATTAAACGAAACATAACAAAAAGTTTCAGGTCAGTAAATGACTGTCTCCCAAGGGAAGGTGGTGAAGAGCACAACACCCTTGTGCTGGATACCTTTAGTGTCAACTTGACACACCTGAGATGAGGGAGCCTCAATTGGGGAATTGGCTCCATTGGATTGGCCTGTGGCTCCACGTCTGTGGAGTATTGTCTTGATTATCAGGCAATGTGGGAGGGCCCAGCCCACAATGAGTAGTGCCACTCTGGGCAGGTTGTTGTGTACTGTATAAGAAGGCAGGCTGGGCATGAGCCAGGGGAGCAAGCCAGTGAACAGCATTCCTCCATGGCCTGTGCTTCAGCTACTGTCTCCAGGTTCCTGCCCTGAGTTCCTGCCTTGGGTTCCCTAAGTGATGAACTACGACCCAGGAGATGTGAGCTGAATAAACCCTTTCCTCCCCAAGTTGGTGTTGGTCAGAGTGTTTTGTCACAGCAATGGAAGACAAACTAGAACAACCCTCATCCTACTCTGGCTTCAGCATGTTCACACAAGGGCACGTGCATACACATACACACACATACACATACACATACACGCCCACTCATATGTGAATGCATGCCTGCATACCTCTTGGATGACTCTGCCATTGCTTCAGCCACTCATTTGCTGGAGGATGATAGATAAAGGAATAATATCTTTAACAATGAATGAGAAGAGCTGATTGAATCCTGTTGGGTGGTAAGTTCCTTGTTACTATATGATGTAACCGAATTTTTCAGAATAATCCAAATAAGAATGTGTTATTTCTAATCAAGAAATAAGCCTTTAGTATTTAAGTTTACCTCTGTATTAGTTACTTTTCTATTGTTGTGATAAAACATAACCAAGAGCACCTTACCAGAGAAAGAGTTATAGTTACAGAGGGGAATCCACACTGGCAAAGGCAGCATGGCATCAGGCAGGCAGAAGAGGAAGCCGAGCGAGCAAGCAATCACTTCTTCAACCACAAACAGGAAGCAGAGAATGAGCTAGCTGTGGCTATCTCTCGAAGCCGCAATAACATACTTCCTCCAACAAGAATCCCAGTCCTAAAGACCCCATCACCTTCCCAAACAGGGCCACTGACTGGGGACCATGTGCCTAGATACCTGAGCCTGTGGAGGGGCATATCTCATCAAGCCACCACATTCCATATCCTGGCCCCCATAGTCTCATGTCTGTATCATAATACAAGATGCATTTAAACCAATTTTTAAAGTCCCCATAGTGTTTTAACAGTCAGGATACTGCTTAAGAGCCCAAAGTCTCTTCTGAGACTCAAGCCAATTTCTTAGCTGCAACCCTGTAAAATGAAAACAAAAACTACATGCTTCTAACATGCAATGGCATGGAATATACTTTCCCTTTCAAAAGAGAGGAATGGGGGCATAGTGAGGAAACTCTTGACCAAAGCAGGCACAAAGACAAGCAGGGAAACACCAGAACCTGTACGCTCATGTCTAATATCTGGGACTTTAGTTCAAAGGGTTTAGATAGCTCAGCCCCTACAGATCTGCTGCCTGCAACAAACATCTCTGGGGCTGGTTCTCCCTGCATGCAGCTCTTCTTAGAAGATGTTCTCTGGCTCTGATATGTCCAACATTTTGGGGTCTCCACTGCAACTTTCAGAGTTTCACAAAATGGCCTCTCAGGGCCTTCTGGCATCCCAGGGCCTCCTACCAGTGAATTCCACACTAGTGCAGGATGCCTGATCTCAGGAGATCTCTGAAACTGTGAAAGAAAAACCCACAATTCTACCACTCATGCATTTTCTATCCCTCTAAAGCCAGTATCATGCAGATGACCCTGGCAAGTTCAGCTGCCAGCTTGAGATGAACCCTTGCACCCTTGAATTTTATCTGCAGCAGATTTTGTATGCAGGTGCTTTCAAAGAGCAGAAAAGCCCTTACTTCTCCTCTCATAAGCTGGAAGCTTGGCTGAGTGGCTCTTGCATAGAAAGCACCTTTCCCTTTGTTTCTCCTTAATGGTGCTAATCTCCTCAACAATTACACTCTCTCTTCCAGCTTTAGCTATAGCATAAAACTTCTGGGGCTGGAGAGATGGCTCAGTGGTTAAGAGCACCGACTGCTCTTGCAGAGGACCAGGGTTTGATTCCCAGCACCCACATAGTGGCTAAGAACCATCTTTAACTCCAGTTCCGGGGGAATCTGACACCCTCTTCTGACCTCCACAGGATTGGACAACACTTGCATGACATGGGTGCACCAACCTACATGCAGACAGTACATTCATACACATAAAAAATTATAAATAAATAAACAATCTTTAAACAAACTCCCTTGTCCTTTTTTTCTCTCCAAACTGTACATTTTTAATTTAGTTCTGTCCACTTGCTCTTTTTCATTATAGATATGCATAAGCATTATCAGTAATAACCAACATCATTCTTTCTTAAAATTTCTTCCACTAAAGAAATTGATCAGTTAACTTTTAATGTTAACCTCAGGCAAATTCTTAGGACTTAGGCAGAAGCCATTCAAATTATTTGCCAAAATATCACAGGAATGGCCTCTAACCCATTTGCTGTAAAATTCCTTGCTTCCCTCTAAAACCTCATGAACCAGGCTTCCATAGTCACCATCACTCTCAGCACTCTCTTCAAGGCTCCTATTAGAACAGCCCATTATGGTTTTCTTGCAGCATCCAACTGCCGTTTCAGTCTAAAGTTCCAAAGTCTTTGACATTCCTCTGAACACCAACATGATCAGGTTTCTCATAACCACAGACAGATTTTTGTTATTGTTGTTGTTGTTGTTGTTGTTGTTTTTACCAACTTCTGTATAATTACTTTTCTGTTCCTATGATACATTACCAGGCCGGGCATGGTGGCGCATGCCTTTAATCCCAGCACTCAGGAGGCAGAGGCAGGAGGATCTCTGTGAGTTCAAGGCCAGCCTGGTCTACAGAGTGAGTTCCAGGACAGCTGGGGCTACAGGGAGACCCTGTCTCAAAAAAAAAAAAAAAAAAAAAAAAAAAAAAAACAACTTATGGAAAAAAAAGAGTTTATTTTGGTTTTACATTCCAGAGAGGGAGTCTATTTTGGCAAGGTAGGCCTGGCAGCAGGTGGTCAGAATAGAAACCTGAGAGATCAAGTCTTCAACCTCAAGGCAAAGCAAAGCAGAGAAATGGAATTGGAGCTATGGGAACTCTCGAAGACCCCCCAGGGTGACATACTCTCTACAACAAAGCTACACTTCCTAAAGATTCCATTACTTCCCTCCCCAAACATTGCCACCTACTGGAGACCAGGTATTCAAATATCTAATTCCATGGGAGACCTTTCTTGCACAAACTTCCATAGCATCTTATATAATTATCTAGTAAATTCTAATGTTCTGAGTTAATTTCATATATTGACTTCCATTTCATGTGAATTTAAAGTGACTAACAACTACTATTAATTTTACAAATGCTCCTAAAATTGTATGATTTATTTATTTGTTTGTTTTACGTGTATGAGTGTAACTGCACCCATTAGTACAATGCCCAGGGAGGCTAGAAGAGGGCATTAGTTTCCCCTAGAACTATAGGTTATGGATAGTTGTCAGCCACCATATGTGGACTGGGAAGTGAAACCTGGGTCCTCTGTAAGAGCAACAAGTACTCATAACTGATGAGTCATCTTTCCAGCCCCCTTTGAAAGGCTTTTGAAAGACTCTCCACTATAGTGAAGCAGAAATAATTTTGTATAACTTTTTGTCAATGATATGTGGCCCAGGAAAGGAAAACTAAATACATTCTGGGACAAGCTTGTAGAAGAGGGTGTATGCATTTCTTTTCATCTGGTTTCGTATAAAGTTGCTAAGGTTGTATTTGCAGCAGAAAGAATGGTTGCAGGCAGAGGGAACATGAGCTGAAATGTGTGGCATCCTATGTACTCTTACCAGAACACGAATGGATAACTTAGTTCTGAACAGTTGGAAACGCTGAAGGATTATATGAGCATCTCAGCTCTGCATACTAATAAGCTAGCATAGTCAAGGTCATGGGTGCACTCATTATAAAATGGAAAGAGTGAATGCAAAGATCCCTTTAACCAGAGTTTCACAAAAGAAGGAGAAGATTTAAACAAATACTCATGGGTTTATTTAAATGTGTTTGGGGGTTGGGGGGGGTCATAGAATTTCCACATTCAACCTGCACTGTAAAATTTCTATTCAAAGTATCTTTTTAAAGTGAAAACGTCAATGTAAGAATATACTGAAAGACACACTGTATGTGTGACAGTTTAAAACCAGAGAAATTAAAGGGTCCAAAGACTGAAAGTTGACAGGCGAAAATTGATGACACCAGTTTATATCTAACCCTAATGGCATAGGACGCAAACCTCTCCTTAGGAATGGTGCTCTTCTGCAGATTTGTTGGAAAAGAGAAGTGTGTGTGTGTGTGTGTGTGTGTGTGTGTGTGTGTGTGTGTGTTCTCTAAATCTGGCTACAGGGGATCAGGAACTATATAACATGTTTTGTTGAGCTTTCATTTAGTTTTTGTTTGACTTCATAAAATTTCAGTCTCTAGAACAGGATGAATTTCAATTCAAGGCTCTACCACTTACCAACTATTGGATGCTTACATTTTATTAAACTCAGTCTCCCTCATGTTTATTTGAGATAATAATATTTAAACTGTTTATGAAGTATAAATGAATCCGGCAAAAGTTGAGTACTCATCAGAATGGTTATTGTGTAGAGCTCAGAATAGTATATCTATAAATACGTATGTAGAGATAATAAAATTGGATTTCTTTCTGGAGAGAGCCTTTGGGCATACTTTTTATAACATGTGGACAAAAAATATAAAAGAAGCAGCATATTTTATTTTGAGCAATTTGCTTACCCTTGCTTTGTTGAGAATGAATTTTGTCGTATTTGGTGCCCATTCCTCTTGCAAAGTGCCAAGCTATAGCTATTGATGCTAACATTACATGTTCCAAATAATAATTGGAATTTTTAAAAAGAGAATTCACACCTTAAGCTCAGATATGGAGAGGCTGCTGTCAACAAAGCTCCTTCAGTCCGGGCTGCGATTTCTCTGCTAATTAAGTTCCTTGAGAAAAAATAACCTTTTAATTTTAATCTGATTAGAATAATAGACCTTTCATTGTGAACAATAAAAGTGATGATGTTCCACTTATAAACCAGTTTTGTGATGGAGTTTTCATAGGGGTTTTACTGAAAAGCCTTTTGATCTGCCATTTAGAACAACTAAAAAACTATGTGACCTCTCAGCTGCATGACTCTTAGGATTGTATCTGAATTTGTCATTGAACATTTGTAATAATGGTGTCCTTGGGAGCCATGTCCCTAAGCTTTATTTCAGAGAAGGCTTCATCAAACTGCAAAAAAACCCAAAACCAAAATTAAAACCATGCACTCTTATGGTTAACTAACATCAAATTGAGTTTTGTACTTGGAAGGAAAATCTTAGGATGAAAATACTTTCTTTGTGACATCAATTGTGCATGAGAACCCAAAGGGACCTACTTGAGAAGGAAGTATTTCAGGATACACTCTTGCTACCTGACAGCTAACTGATTTTAATTTAAGAACGTGGCTACATTTGCATAGTAATTTTACAGTACAGAAGATTTTATTTGCGTTGTTCTTCATGCACATTTGAAAGGCAAGAAGGAAAAGAATTGAAGAATTATTTGCCAATTTTTGTATTGACAGGAGAGAAAATATCTTTGAGATTAAATGACTTGGTAAAGAAAATTTTCTTGTCACAGAAAGAAGATGGACTAACACCAGGCATTTCCTTTTAATGATGAGGTTTTATGAAGATAGGATCAAGCAGCAGATTGACCTACAGGAATTTGGGGACACATGCACTATCAGATAGATAGGTAGGTAGATAGGTAGATAGATAGATAGATAGATAGATAGATAGATAGATAGATGATAGATATATAGATGATAGATAGATGATAGATAGATAGATAGGTAGATAGGTAGGTAGATAGATGATAGATAGATGATAGATAGATGATAGATAGATAAATTATAGATAGATGATAGATTTAGATAGATAGATAGATAGATAGATAGATGATAGATAGATAGATAGATAGATAGATAGATAGATAGATTTATTTGCCCCATAAATAGAAAGAGAGAGAAGAGGATAAAATGGGGAAGTCTTGAAATGGCTCTTTAATAAAGCACTTGCTATAGACAAACTGGGCCAGTCCCTGGGGGACATTCTGAGTGTTGTGACCTTTTTCCCAGGTGCCCTATGTACTCTAGCCACCCCCTCCAATGTCATACATCACTGGGAGCCACTGCAATGTTTGTGGATGGTCTTCAGCTGGCATTCAAGGAAAGATAAAAGATAAAAACATGTTTTTATCTCTCCTTGAATAACTGAGGAACTGGGGAAGGTCAGTTATGGATGTTAGGACAGTATAGGTTCCTAAGTTCTGAAAACATTTAAGTAGGCTTAAGAATAAAATTCCAAATACTGTACTTTACTTCTGGCTGACAGTGTTGATCCCTGTATCCCTGTGGCCATGACTCTGACTTGGATAGAAGTCATGTCTGGTGAGGCCTATGCTGCTGATCTAACTGCTGTCATGTGCTCCAGCACTAATGTGGCCATATGTGACACTCAGAAGGCCAGATTCCTACTCCTAATGGACTATCAGATTCATTCAGTTATTCTTTCACACCTAACTTATATGAGGTATTATTTGAAATGCTGTTTTTAATAGACAATAAAATAGAGAACATTTCTGACCTCTGAGAGCTTATAATCAAAAGGTAGAAAAAAAATAAATGAAGAGAAAATAAGCTTGATAGTGAGCATTATAGGGGAGAAAATACAAAATAAAAGTCATGTTACAGGAAAGAAGAAAATGTCATTTTGCATACCAAGGTTAGGAAAAGACTCTATGAGAAGACACATTTGCAGAGATCTGAATTGAGGATCAGAAGCACTCCAGATGGAACACCTGACACCTCTCAGTCACAAAAAGGATTTGGCCAGGGCTGTTACTGAACAAAGAAGCAACAGGAAGCTATCTAAAGGGAGATGCGAAAATAAAATAAAGGAAGATGTGGTCCTAATTACTTTTCCAAGAGAAGATTATACTACTTTTATGGGGAATTATGATGATTTTTTGTCAACCCAATACAAACTAGGGTTACCTAAGGAGAGAGGATCTTGCCGAAGGAATCCCCTCTGTCAGACTGGCCTGTGAACATGTCCCTGGGGACATTTATTTTATTTCTTTGTTCATGCGTGTGTGTGTGTGTGTGTGTGTGTGTGTGTGTGTGTGTGTATTCCCTGTATGTGTGTAAGTACACCCATGTCATGAAATGCCTGTGGATATCAGAAGAGGGTATTGGCCTCCCCTGGACCTGAAGTTACAGACAGTTGTGAACTGCCATATGGTTGCTGGGAATCAAACCCAGATCCTCTGCAAGAGCAGCCAGTGCTCTTAACCATTGAGCCATCTCTGTAGCACATGTGGGGCATTTTCTTGATTGCCAATAAATGTAGGGGAACCTGGCCCACCATGGGTGGTGCCATCCCTGGGAAGGTGGGCCTGGGCTGTATAACAAAAGTAGCTGAGCCAGCCAGTGATAGCATCCCAGTAAGCAGTAGGCAGTGTTTGTTCTTCCATGATTTCTACTGCATTTCATTCCTCCGGGTTCCTGCTTTGAGCTCTCGCCCTGGGTTTCCTCAGCTATGAACCCTTAAACTAAAATAATGCCTTTCTTCCCCAACGTGGTTTTGGTCAGGGTTTTATCACAGTGGCAAAATGCAAACTAGGATCCGAGGGTAGACAGAAAGGAAAAGAATAGAAGAAAAGCAGCTGCTGAGTAATTGAAGTACTCCAGATCAGAGAGCACAGTGGAATCTCCATGGTTGTTTGCACATTCATGTGCTATGAATACTCTCAGTATCTTGGTGTGTGCATACAGACATGGTTCATCTGTTGTCTATATGCATATGTGTGTATACATATATATGTATATACATACATATATATTACATATTTATTTGGATTATATATTTAGTAATTTGGAAATATTTCATACTAATTACTTAAGAGCAGTTTGTGTTGTCCTCTATTGAAGCAAAATGTACCAAACGTTACCAAAATAAAATTTTAATTCTGAGAGAATCCATGAGATTGTTGCCACCATGTTGCCATTCTTGGGGGTCTTGGATGACCTGTCTAGGGTTTGGGTTTATTTTCTCAGCGAACCAAAGAATTGAAAAGTAGGAAGACACCGGGCATGGTGGTGCATACCTTTAATCCCAGCACTCAAGAGCAGAGGCAGGCAGATCTCTGTGAGTTGATGCCCAGTCTGGTCTACAGAGTAAGTTCCAGGCCATCTGGGGTTACAGGGAGACCCTGTCTCAAAAAGACCAAAAAAAAAAAAAAAGAAAAGAAAAAAAAAGAAAGAAAGAAAGAAAGAAAGAAAGAAAGAAAGAAAGAAAGAAAGGAAAGAAAGAATCTCAGACCAGCAGAGAGTAAGAAGCACACAAATCTTTACTGAAGGATGAAGATTCACATACATTCAGACATGGGGAAAAAAAAAAAAAAAACCCTCCACAAGTGGAGAGGGAACTCAGAAACCAAGAATCCAAACCTCAGGGGGCTGGTGTTTAAGGGTTTTAGTGTGCTTCCTTCTTCTAATTTGGGATTGGTCAATTTAAACAAAGGAGAGAAAGCTGATAGGTTTGTGGATTCAAATGAAATAGTGTCCAGGTCAAGCCTATGTCTTATCTACAGTGGTTTGTACTACTTGAAGGAAGGTGAACTTGGTTAGCCAGCAGGGAAACCCAGGCTTTTGTGAGAAGACACATGTCAGCCACCTTAGTTACTCCAAGAAGACACATATCCAAGAAGACACATCTTGGCCACCTTAGTTGCTCCAAGAAGACACATGTCCAAGAAGACACATGTTGGCCATCTTAGTTAGTCCTTAGTGGCCCTGCTGGTTTACCGGGCCTTCATCCTTTACAGCATATGATTATTTGTGCTGCTACTTGCTGTGAGTAAATATTACAGACAGCTGACCAAGTACAGTTCTATAAAGCTTCAGTTCCTTTTCCTTTAAAATCACGTTCTTGTTTAACAGTATATGCCAACCATTAGTTAATGCCTTTTTTTAAAGGAAAAAGCGCAGAGGCAGCCATAGCCGAGAAACTGTGGCATGTTGGCCTCAGTTATCACGTGGCCAATGACATGCAAACCAGTGAACTTAGTTGTATTTCTGTAACATTTTGCATGGTTACTAAAATGTGAATTTATGAATTTCATGTCACTGAAATTTACTACACTATTCGTCTTTTGATTTCTTTTCAATAATTTAGAAAGAAGACATTAACAACAAAATAAGAATAATCAATGGGACTCACATATGAAGGGTCTTCAGCCCCATTCAGCTTGCGCCCTCTTATTTTTATACAAACTGTGAGCTAAGAAGACTTTTTTTAGTATTTTTATTATTTATTTTTTTATCAAATCTAGACCCATGTCCCCCCCATTCCCTGACCCCACCAGAGGTCATGCATTCTGCCAAACATGCTTTTCATCTCTTTCTCAGTCTTTCTCAATATTCTCCATGAGGATGTTGACTGTTTTGAGCAGAAGTTCACTGTTTCAGTCAGTTCTTCAGTGCAGTCCTTTCTGTTGTTGTTGTTGTTGTTGTTGTTGTTGTTTTTGTTTCCAATATGCATCACTCCCAAATGCTTTGGACAAAAGCTCAAGGGGCCATACACAAGAAATACTTACAACTAGGTAATTGGCACTCTCATCCACAGATGAGGGATACCATTCATCGTTTGTTTTTCTGGGACTGTGTTACTTCACTCAGCATGATGTCCTCTAGCTCTAGCCATTTTCCTGCAAAGTTCATGATGTCATCTTTCTTTACTGCTACATAGAACTCCATTGTGTAGATGTACCACCCACATTTCCTCTATCCACTCATCAGTTGAGGGGCATTTGGGTTGGTTCCAGCTCCTTGCTATTGTGAAGAGAGCTGAAATAAACATGACCATGCATGTATCTCTGTAGTGGGGTGAATCCTGAGGGTACATGCCCAGGAGTGGTATGGCTGGGTCGGGTGGCAAGTTCACTCCAAGTCTTCCAAGGGTTCTCCACACTGCTTTCCATAGTGGCTGTACGAGTTTACATTCCCACCAGCAGTGGATGAGTGTTCCCCTTTCCCCACAACCTCTCCAGCACTTGGTATCATTTGTTTTCTTGATCCTAGCCAGTCTTATTGGAGTAAGATGATATCTTAAAGTGGTTTTCATTTGCATTTCCTTAATGATTAGTGATGTTGAGCAGTTCTTGAGGTGTTTCTCAGACATCTCTAATTCCTCGCTTGTGAAGTCTCTGTTCAGTTCTTTGCTCCATCTATTGAGTGGGTCATTTGTTTTCTTTTTTCTTTGTTTTTTGAGTAGTTTATATATTCTGGAAATCAATGCTTTGTCAGATGTATCTGCAGTGAAGGTTTCCTCCCACTCTGTGGGATTTCTCTTCACTTCCTTGATTGTTTCTTTTGATGTACAGAAGCTTTTGAGTTTAATGAGGTCCCATTTGTCAATTGTCAACCTTAATTCTTGCACAGCTGCTGTCTGATTTAGGAAGTCTTTTCCTATGCCTATGTCTTGTAGTCTGCTGCCAACTTTTTCTTCTATCACCTTCAGAGTTTGGTGTTTCACATTGAGGTCTTTGATCCATCTGGAGTTGACTTTTGTACAGGGCGAGAGGTAGGGGTTTAATTTCATTCTTCTACAAGTGGTGATCCAGTTTTGTGAAAGAAGACTTTTTTAAATATTTCTAAATTATCAAAAAGAAATCAAAAGACAAACAGTGCAGTAAATTTCAGTGACATGAAATTTCATAAATTCACATTTTAGTAACCATGCAAAATGTTACAGAAATACAAGCCTGTTAGTGTTCCTTAAACTCTCTCCAGATGCTCTTCTCCAAGTCTGGTCTTCTGTTAGCAGCAAAATTTTCCAATTATTTATAGTAAAATGAGCATAAGCTAAACAAAAGTCTGCCTATAAAATGTCTATTTCCAAGGATCTTTATGCTAGGAAACAATGAAGTACCAATTTGGCAGGCAGACACAATTGGTTTATTTTATTGCTTTTAATTTTGGTGAAATATAACCTACTCAACTATCATAGACTTGGGTTTATAAATGATCAGCTAATCCTCACATAATTTCCCATGATGATTAGTGCCTAACTATCTCATACATACTTTTCCTTGCTACTTAATTTCTACAAACTGTCCTTGCTAGATATGTCTATTGAGAAACAACTGTTGTACAGTACAAAAAGACTTTAAAGTTTTAAATGAGAGAGATTAGATCAACACTATAAATCTATTTTTAATCTCAGAATGGGAATAAGTTATTAAATTAAAATAGTTCCTCATCACTTCCCAAATGACCTTATTCAACCCATTCTTTTTCCCAAGTATCCCAACAGTATTGTAATGCTGTTTCTTTGTATGATTGTATTGTATGATGTTTCTTTGTATGATTGTATTGTATGACATTTCTTTGTATGATTATATTGTATGATGTTTCTTCAGTCTGCTGGAGGAGTCAGCTATGATGTTAAAGAAACATCAGACAATGTAAAACATATGCAGCTCTGTGGTTGTGTAGGCATAAATGTCTAACATTTACTTCTAAAGCCCTAATTCTGTTGATATTAAAAACTGTGTTTATTCTTTCTATCAAACTGAAACTGTGTGTGTACCTTTCAACAAAGAATTCCCTCAGTGACTATAATTAAAAGTAAACTAGTGTGTATTCCAAATGACAGGGAATAAATTTCTACTGTTTCGGTGATGTGAGATGATAGTTAAATTGGTCTAATGACCTCTGCTTTGTGTGTGTGTGTGTGTGTGTGTGTGTGTGTGTACTCAGACATCAAACTAAACTCCTGAAGCAATACTAACTTAATACTATTATGATTTTTCAATGAAACAGAGCATAGTGTTTAAAACATTACATTTAACTCAACCAGTTTAGGTAACTCTTCTTTTCCACCTCCCAGGTTCTGGGCTGAACGATGGGCAGTGGCACGAGGTTCGCTTCCTGGCCAAGGAAAACTTTGCAGTTCTCACCATCGATGGAGATGAAGCCTCAGCAGTTCGAACTAATAGTCCTCTTCAAGTCAAGACGGGAGAGAAGTATTTCTTTGGAGGTGAGAATGACATTGTTTCCATTTAGCTAGTACTTTGCTAAAAAATGAACTTTCAGAGAAGTGTGGTTAATGCAAGGAACCCAATTACGGTATAAAATAAAATATAATTCCAAACATGAGGCTCTTTTTCTGACTTCTTCACAGTGATACTGAGGTGACAACATTATAAAGTTTATGTTCATGTCTCTAAAGCATAAAACAGGAGATTCTGAATCACTTTTTCCCAGAATACTATCTTCTAGGGTCAGGAACTTGGACTATAGATTGGGCACCTATTATTGCATGAGAACCTACCCAGACCCTTAGTACCGAAAAGGATAAATATGTATTATTACGGTTTCCTTAGCAAATGCCTGAGCCGTGTGATTGTGACTTGGAGTCACTTGCAGTCCCTCACCACACTGCTGTCTGTGGTTGGATTACTGGAGTTTTGATGTTACTGGAGGGAATTCTTCCAATATGGCTAGTTTGGATGCTGTAAAGCTCCCCAAAGCCTAAAGATTTGGGCACAGGTTGTGGGAGATAGTGCAAGGTCCGTACACCCTTGGTTGTGCCCTTGAGGAGGACTGTGGGACCCTACCCTTGCCTCTTTCCCCATTTGCTTCATGATGAAAGTTTGCTTCACCCCATACTCTCTGCTTTGCTGTCCAGCACCCTCAACAGAGGAAATACAGAATACAGGGCCCTGTTTTATTTAAATGCTAGATGTGCTGTTTAGAGAAGTATGCATCTTTCCATGAGATTGTCAATCTCATTAAAATTATGCAACATGTTATCTGAAAACACACAAAGGTTTATAAATGGCTTTGGGTTAAGATTTTTTAAGAAAATACATGCACATGTTGTTTCTGAAGCATATTCCTATCAATACTCATGTCCATTTGTTTATATAAGTATATACTCACATCTTACCAAGGGTGTCTTGTTTTCCTGTAGCTATTAGAGTAACTCAACATGAGACCAATTACCTTGTCTGCCTGCTTTCTTGGCATATCCCCCAAGGTCCTAGAAAACTTCCTGGAATATGAGAGATGACAAATAAATATTTATGAGTGAATTAGTAAATTCTGTAAAATAGACGAGACAAGCATTTTGCTCTAAATTTTCTAGAAGAAGAAATGCATGCCCTGGGATCAGCTGGCTTTGAACATAAGACCTCTGGCTTCTGTGCAGGAAGTTTTCTTCCCTCTGAAAAAGGGTAACTGAGAGACAGAAATCCCAAAATAATCCAGAGATTCTTTATCACTTCCACAATGTTTGTTGGGAGTTCAGACTACATGGTTTTAAATGTTCTCAATTAAATATTTGATGGTTAAAAAAAAGTCAGACAGAATGCCTTTTGAGTGTAAGAGTGGGGATGATTGACATGAACAACAGCAGCTCGATAGCCAAGCTGGTTTTCCCCAGAGCACATATTGAACATGATGGGCTCTGGGCCCAGAGTTCTCATGGTTGTCATAGTAAATGGATCGCAGTTGTCACTGGAAAAGCTTTTTCCAGTCTCCACGTATCTTTTGTAGAATGTTGTTGGCCATGGATGAGGTCACCAAAGGCCTATGGCAGTTCCCATCCATCTTGATCCAGATGGATGGGTAAATTGTTGTAGCCACACATTTGTGGCACAGAGTTTATAGTATATGAAAACATCGTGGTGTGCCGTGCTTTACTGGTTTATAGATTTGAATGTTCAAATCTGGCAGTCAGCAGGATATTGGCTTCCTCTTGGGTCCTTGTTCTGCCTTTGAGATAAGCTCACAGTGCAGGATCATGATGGGTTTTTGATTATACCCTCATCAGCTAAGTCCTCAGAGTGCACAAAAAATGCATTAAAATTCCAACCCTCAGGCCTGACTACTGGAACTTTAAGATACAGGGTACTGAGACCCTGAAGAATCCTTAGCTTCCAGTGATTCTGATGCAAATGATTCAAAGAAGATTGCGGGTGGGTCTTAGCAATCTGCATGCCCAGATTTAGATGCTTTTTGAAATATAGCAACTAGAAAGTTTGAAGTGCATGAAGAAATAGATCTTCTTCTTACTTTGCCACCAGGGAGCAAGGAAAAACAGTGATAGGCTAAGTATTTGCATGTGTATAGACACTTAGACATGTTTGGTTTTTAAAAAGAAAACTCCACTCAATACATGGTTTAAACCCATCAGCCCAGGCTCTCTGATTTGAAACACACTACGTAAGATTCTCTTGGCACCAAACAGGAGAGTTCAGCTACCTTCAGGGCTTATTGCAAGGGGCAGCAGGAAGCTTGGTGACTGAGCACCTGCACAAGACCTCTCAGTGATTCTAGCAGAGTCCTTGCTGGGATGTCAGAGGCCATGCTTAGTTTTTATTTATTTATTTATTTAT
Source organism: Rhizomys pruinosus (assembly GCA_009823505.1). Taxonomy (NCBI): domain Eukaryota; kingdom Metazoa; phylum Chordata; class Mammalia; order Rodentia; family Spalacidae; genus Rhizomys; species Rhizomys pruinosus. The sequence continues at coordinate 2,217,485 of VZQC01010358.1, read as the reverse complement.
TTATTTATTTAGTTAGTTAGTTAGTTAGTTAGTTACTTAGTTACTTAGTTTTGGTCTTTTCGAGACAGGGTCTCCCTGTAGCCCCAGATGTCCTGGAGTTAGCTTTGTAGACCAGGCTGGCCTTGAACTCACAAAGAGCCACCTGCCTCTGCCTCCCAAGTGCTAGGATTAAGATGTGCACCACCATGCCCAGCTCATACCATCTTTAAAAATATATATTTTTAGTGGGCATGGTGGTACACGCCAAGAACTTCATGAAAAACATTCCACTTTGCTATCCAGTAAGCTGAGCAGATGCTACATAGCAGCAATCTGGGAGAAGCAAACTCTTGGGGAGAAGCAGTGATTCCAATTCAATGCTCAGGATGACCTCTGTCCATGGCTTTGTGATTTCCATGCAAGTTGCCTCTGGTCATAATTTCAAATTGAACAATCAGGTGTGCACACACACAGATCTTCAATTCATCTGTTTGCAAAATTTTTAACTCAGTTGCAGATATTATCCTGAACATATTTTGTTTTAATCATCCTTTTAGGCAGACTCTCATGTATCCCAGGCTGAACTCAAAGTCACTTACCAAGGATGCTCTGGAATCTCTGATCCTCTTGCCTTCACCTCCCAAGTGCTGGGATAACAGGTGTTGGCCACCGTGCCCAGTTTATGTTCTAGTTTGGATCAAGCCCAATGCTTTGTGTATGTTAGGCAAATGTTCTACCAACTGACCTACATCCCCAGGCCATGAGTACATCTTGAGAGATGCCAGGCGAGTCAGAAGAATTTACTTTGCTTCAAAACATGACCTTAGAACCATGCTTACCTGGCTTGGATCATAGCCTGAGTACTAAATGTCAGAACTTTTAATAATTTATCATAGTTCTTCCTCTATGAAATGGTGGGAAATGAGAAAGAAGGAAGAACAAGGAAGAGAAGAAAGGAGGGAAGGAAGGAAGGAATGAACGAACGAATGAACGATGGAAGGATGGAAGGAAGGAAGGAACGAACGAACGATGGAAGGAAGGAAGGAAGGAAGAAGGGAGGGAGGGGGGGAAGAAAAGAAATATAGAGAGGAAGGAGGAAGAAAGAAAAGATGGAGAAAGGGAAGGAAGAAAGGAGAAATGGAAGGAGGGAGGAAAGAAAAAGACAATGATTGCTCTGCTCTCTGAACAGCCCTATATAAAGGTATCCAATACTAGGTTTTGAACCCATAACCTGAAACTTGTCTTCATATTTCCCCTTTTTTTATTTTATATATATATATATATAGTACTAATATATAGTATAATATATATAATAGTATAGTACTATATAGTATAATATATATATAATAGTATAATATATATATATATACATATAATACAAATCAAATCTAGACCCGGGTCCCCCTCCCTAGCCCCCCACCCCATCAAAGCTCATGCATTCTGCCAAACATGTTTTTAATCTTTTTTCTCAGTCTTTCTCAAAATTCTCCATATAAAAGTTAACTGTCTCAAGAAGAAGTTCACCATTTCATTCAGTTCTTTGACACAGTCTTTTCTGTTGTTGTTGTTGTTGTCCTCGTCGATGTTGTTGGACCAAAGCTCAGGGAGCCCTGCACAAGAAATACTACTAGGTAATTGGTGCTAGCATCCACAGATGAGGGATACCATTTGTCCTTTGTTTTTCTGGGACCGTGTTACTTCACTTAACATAATATCTTCTAGTTCCATCCTTTTACCTGCAAAGTTCATGATGTCATCTTTCTTTACTGCTGCATAGAACTCCAATCTGTAGATGTACCACTATCACTATCCACTCCTTAGTTGAGAGGCACTTGGGTTGGTTCCAGCTCCTTGCTATTGTGAAGAGAGCTGCATAAACATGGTTGCGCATGTATTTCTGCAGTAAGATGAGTCTTGTGGGTACATACCAGGAGTGGTATGGCTGAGTCAGGTGGCAAGTTCATTCCAAGTCTTCCAAGGGTTCTCCACACTGCTTTCCGTAGTGGCTGTACCAGTTTACATTCCCACCAGCAATGGATGAGTGTTCCCCTTTCCCCACAACCTCTCCAGCACTTGGTATCATTTGTTTTCTTGATCCTAGCAAGTCTTATTAGAGTAAGATGATATCTTAGAGTGGTTTTGATTTGCATTTCCTTAATAATTAATGATGTCAAACACTTCATAAGATGTTTCTCAGCCATCTCTAATTCCTCAATTGTGAAGTCTCTGTTCAGCTCTTTGATCCATCTATTGAGTGGGTCATTTGTTGTTTTTTTCTTCTTTGATTTTTGAGTAGTTTATATATTCTGGAAATCAATGCTTTGTCAGATGTTTCTGCAGTGAAGGTTTCCTCCCACTCTGTGGGTTTTCTCTTCACTTCCTTGATTATTTCTTTTGATGTACAGAAGCTTTTGAGTTTAATGAGGTCCCATTTGTCAATTGTCAACCTTAATTTTTGTGCAACTGCTGTCTGATTTAGGAAGTCTTTTCCTATGCCTATGTCTTGTAGTCTGCTGCCAACTTTTTCTTCTATCTCCTTCAGAGTATGGGGTTTAACTCTATCGCCTTCAGAGTTTGGAGTTTCACTTTGAGGTCTTTAATACATCTGAAGTTGACTTTTGTAGAGGGTGAGAGGTAGGGGTTTAATTTCATTCTTCTACAAGTGGTGATCCAGTTTTGCCAACACCACTTGCTGAAGATGCTCTTTCCTCCATTGTGTCTTCTTGGCCCCCTTGTCAAATATGAGGTGGCTGAAATTGTATGTGCTTAAGTTTGAATCTTCAGTTTTATTCCATTGGACAACAGGTCTGTTTTTGTGCCAGTACCAGGCTGTTTTTATGACTATAGCACTGTAATACATTTTGAAGTCTGGTATAGAGATCCCCCTGTATTGCTCTTTTCACACAGGGTTGTTTTGGCTATTTGGGTAGAATGGACATTTTAACTATATTAATTTTCCCAATCCATGAGCATGGGAGGTTTTTCCATTTTCTGATGTCTTCTTCAATTTCTTTCTTTAAGGGTTTAAAATTTTTGTTGTACAGATCTTTGGTGTCTTTGGTTAGCTTTGTTCCCAGGTATTTTATTGTTTTTGAGGCTATTGTGAGTGGGAAGGTCTCCTTGAAGTCCTTCCTCAGTTGCTTGTTGTTGGTATAAAGAAAGCCTACTGATTTTTTTAGGTTTATTTTGTATCCTGCCATTTTGGTGAAGCTCTTAATCGTTTCTAGGAGTTTTCTGGTAGAGTTTTTAGCATCCCTTAAGTAAACAATCATGTCATCAGCAAAGAGGGATAGCTTGACTTCCTCTTTTCCAATTAGTACTCCTTTAATTTACTTTTCTTTCATTATTGCCTTAGCAAGGGTTTCAAGAACTATATTGAAGAGGAGTGGTGACAGGGGACAGCCTTGCCAAGTTCCTACCTTTAAAGGGAATGTTTCTGTCGTTTCCCCATTTAGGATGATATTGGCTGTGGGTTTCCTGCATATGGCTTTGATTACATTGAGGAATGATCCCTCCAATCCAATTCCCTCTAGGACTTTAAGCATGAAGGGATGCTGAATTTTGTCAAAGGCTTTTTCTGCTTCAATTGAGATGATGGTGTGGTTTTTGTTTTTCAGTCCATTTATATGCTTGATAATATTTATTGATTTTTGTATGTTGAACCATCCCTGCATCTCTGGTATGAATCCAACTTGATCATGATGGATGATCTTCTTGATGTAGGTCTGTATGCGATTTGCCAGGATCCTGTTTAGAATTTTGGCATCTGTGTTCATTAGGGAGATGGGTCTATAGTTCTCCTTTTTGGTTGTATCTTTGCCTCGTTTTGGTAATAGCGTGATGCTGGCTTCATAGAAGGAATTTGGGAGCGATTCCCTCTGTTTATATCCTTCTGAACAATTTCAGTAATAATGGTTGTAAGTCTTTTTGAAATGTTTTATAGAATTCTGCCATGAAACCATCTGGGACTGGGCTTTTTTTAGTTGGGAGGTTTCTTATTACATCTTCAATTTCTTTATATATTATGGGTCTGTTTAAGATGTCGGTTTCTTCTTGATTGAGCTTTGGTGATTCCCAGGATTTCAGTTATTCATCCATTTCTTCTAGGTTTTCAAACTTGGTAAAGTATAGGTTTTTGAAGTATTCCCGTATGATTGTCTGTATCTTTTCCTTGTCTGTTGTGATATTTCCCTTTTCATCATGGATTGTATTGATTTGGAGTTGTTCCTTCTTTCTTTTGGTTAACTGGGCTAGAGGCCTGTCTATCTTCTTTATTCTTTCAAAGAACCAACTTTTGGATTCATTGATTTTTTTTTGCATTGTTTTCTTTGTTTCTATTTCATTGATTTCTGCTCTTATTTTTGTTATTTTTTTTCCTGTCTGTTGCATCTAGGGTTCATTTTTTTGTTGTCTCTCAAGTGTTTTTAGCTGCAGAGTTAGATGGTTCACTTGTGCTCTTTCTGTTTTTCTAATGTAGGCACCCAGGGCTATAAACTTCCCTCTTAGGACTGCTTTTAAGGTATCCCATAGGTTTTTTTGTGTTGTATTATCTTTGTCATTCAGTTCCAGGAATGCTTTTATTTCTTTCTTTATCTCTTCCTTGACCCATTCATTATTCAAGAGTGTGTTGTTTAGTCTCCATGTGTTCTTATAGATAGTAGGGCTTATCCTGGTGTTGATATTGAGCTTTATTGCACTGTGGTCTGATTGAATGCATGAAATTATTTCACTCTTTTTGTATTTGTGGATGTTTCCTCTGTCTCCCAGTATGTGGTCGATTTTGGAGAATGTTCTGTGGGGTGCTGAGTAGAAAGTGTATTCTCTGGTATTAGAGTGGAATATTCGGTAGATGTCTGTGAGGTCCATTTAGTGTATCATATCATTCAGTTCAGATGTCTCTGTTTATTCTTTGTCTTGTTGATCTGTCCAAAGGGCTCAGTGGGGTATTGAAATCCCCTACTATGATTGTACTGGGGTTAGTCTGTGACTTGTGGTCCTGGAGAATTCTTTATAAAGTTTGGTGCACCAGAGTTCGGGGCATATATATTCATAATTGTGAAATATTCTTGGTGAATTGTTCCTTTGATAAAAATGTAATGGCCTTATTTGTCTCTTCTGATTTCTTTTACTTTGAAGTCTATTTTGTCTGATATTAAAATAGCAACACCTGCTTTCTTCTTGGTACCATTTGCTTAGAATATTTTTTTCCATCTTTTCACTTTAAGGTGGTGCCTGTCCTTGAAGCTAAGATGTGTTTCTTGTAGACAGCATATTGATGGGTTCTGTTTCCTAATCCAGTCTCCCAGTCTGTGTCTTTTGATTGGGGAATTTAGTCCATTAATATTTAAGGTTATGACTGATAGGTTTGTATTGCTTCCTTTTGCCTTATTATCTATTTGTGGTTTGGGTTTAGGTTTCTACTTCTGCAGTTATGCTTTTATTGATTTCTCTTTCTAGGTGCCTGGGGGTGGTTGCTCCTTTCTTCTGTCCTTTGAATTGCTTCAAGTACTCTCTGAAGGGTTGGTTTTCTGGACATGTATTCTTTCATCTTGTTTATGTCAGGGAAGGTTTTTCTCTCTCCTTCAACTATAATTGACATTTTTTTCTGGGTATAGTAACCTGGGTTGGCCTCTATTGTCCTTTAACACTGGGAATGCTTTGCTCCATATTCTTCTTGCTTTCATAGTTTGCACTGAGAAGTCAGTTGTAATTCTGATAGGTTTCCCGTTATAGGTCACTTGTTTTTCTCTTGTGGCTTTAAGGATTTTGTCTTTGTTTTAGGCGTCTAGCATTTTGACTATGATGTGGCGTGGAGAGTTTCTTTTCTGATCTTGTCTGTTTGGAGTTCTATGTGCTTCTTGTAGTTGTGTTGGTTTGTCTTTTTTTAGTTTGGGGAAATTTTCATCTATTATTCTGTTGAAGATCTGATCAATACCATTCTCTTGGGATTCTTCTCCTTCCTCTATTCCTATGATGTAGAGGTTTGATCTTTTCATAGTGTCCCACAGTAACTGGTTGTTCCACTTTTGTGTATTTTTAAATTTTTCATAATCTTTACTTGAGTTTTTAGTTGTTCTGTGTTATCTTCCAGGTCTGATATTCTTTGTTCTGCTTCCTCCATTCTGCTTCTGAGGCTTTTCCCATTCCTTTCCTCTTGATTGGATGAGTGTTTGATTTCCTTTTTCATTTCTTCTTCTGATTTCTTTAGTATTTCCACGTCCTTTTGGAGCTTCTCAATCTCTTCCTGTAGCTCTTTGCTTCCCTGGTTCGTTTCCTTATCTTTTTCAACATGGAATCTTTTCAGTATTTCCACTTCCTTCTAGAGTTTGTCGTTCTCTCTCTCTAGGTCCTTGAGTTCTTTGTTCTCTTTTCTTAATTCTTTGATTTGCTCTTTATAATCTTGTACTTCTTCAAGTATGTTCACAATTGTACCTCTGATATCTGTGTCCTGGGCCATCCCCAGGGGGATCCCACTGTAGGATTCTTCCACAGGGTTGGTAGAGCTTGGTGTGGGATTATCCTGCACCTTTTCCATGTTGTCTCTTCTTCGTGTTCCTGGCATATAGGCTTCTCCTTGCCTGTATTCCAATGTGAATCCCAAATGACTCTTCACTGTGTTGAAGGCTTGCTTTGTTTGCCTCCTTCAGATACCTTCATTGTTTGTTTGATTGATTTGTTTTTCTCTTTTACTCCTTGCTTATGGAGTGTTGACTTCTCTAAGCTCTAGGCTTTCTATTGGAAGTCCAACTCACTTCTTTCTGTTGTGAAGGTTCTCCAAAGAATACACTTGGACACTCCTTCCTTTGGTAATCCCAGTTGTCGGGGTGGGGGTGGGGGATGCTCTTTAGCCCGCTGTGCTTCAGGTGGTCTTGGGGGATCCCCGATCCCGTATTTCCCCTTTGAAACAAAGTCCCTGGCTATGCAGCATTAGTTGGGTGATTTCACTGTGGTGTACTCCTACCTCTTTTTTCCTGCTCCCTGGGAATCCTGAGACAGGTCAAGTTCCAGATCAGGTGTTCCAAACACCAAGGATCCCTGTGCTTGCTTAGCTCTGTTATTTTGTGAAAACAGGCAGATAACAAAGAAGTCTTCTAATTCTTCAACAAAGAAGACCATGGCTTCCTTAACCCTTATCTCCACCTCTCATCTGGAAGTTTTTAATACTTCATTAATTTTATGAATGAAGCAAATAATAAGTGAGACAATTAGATTTATTGATTTATCAATCACCAGACAGGAGGCTTTTGGATATAGCCCAGGACTATAGGAGGGTAAAGGAGAGTTGTAAGGATGCAGTTTAAATTTCCTAACATTTCTAGCTTTGCCATTTTAATACCATATACATCTCATTTGAGAGGAAACAGAGCTGTGTTTAGAAAGTTCTCCACTGGGAGCTGGGGAGATGGCTCAGCAGTTAAGAGCACTGGCTGTTGTTGCAGAGGACCTGAGTTCGAGTCCCAGCACCCACATGCCAGCTAACAACTGTCCTTAACTCCAGTTCCAGGGGATCTGATGCTTCTTTTGACCTTGTGGGGCATTACAGGACACAGGTGCACTTATATACATGCCAGCAATACACATATACACATAAAATAAAGATAATAAATAAATCTTTAAAAGAGTAAGGTTTTCCATTGGAACTTATTAAAAAAGAGATTCCTATGGAGCATGGCAGCTGTATTTCTTAGCATTGGAGGGTGACAACAATGCAGGAAGTTATAGTGAACTGGCCTGAGTTTGGAAGGATTGGCACTAGTAAATTTTAACAGAATATCCATCTATCGCCTCTTGCTAATCTAAACTCACCAGTAGATGTGCAGTCATTTCTGGGAACAATAATGATATGATCCCATAGAGTGAGAGGCTTAAGCCAGATAACTTTATTTCCCACAGTTTTCTTTCTGAAGGCTGGAAGTCCAAGATCAAGATGTAGTCTACTGAATGCTTTCTTCCTGACTTTCAGACTGACACTGTCTCACTAAATCCTACATCTTTTCATCCTGCTTGGTAGAGAGTTGGTAAGAAGGAAGGCTAAGGAACACAAATGCCCACATCTGTTCTTATGAGGAAGCCAATCCCATTGTAATAATTCTACCACCATGATCTAATTACATCCCAGACACCCCCAACCTCCTGACACCCATCCCATTGGGGATGAAGGATTCAACATATTAATTTTGAGGCAGCTGCACCAGCAGTCTGGGAGCTTCTCAGCCCTCACTGAAATATTCTGTGGAGTTAAGTAGCTAACTGGAGAGACATGCAAATCTGTGTCCACATGCAGCAGTTCTCTGTTGGAATTATTTAGGGAGGTTGTTTAAGGCCTTGTGCTCCTTAGCTACTTATTATTAAAATTTCCTGCAATCCTGCTCACATCTGAGTGTTGAAAAACTTCTTTACATGCACCATAAATTAATCATGAAAAGCATTCTCAATGGATTCTCAAAATCCCTGCACTGACTCTCCCATTGCATAATATTTGTAGAATTGGGTAGAGCCTGGCAGAGGTCCCAATTTTTAGAGCCCTGAAGGGGCAGCATGTCTATTTATGTAACTATGGCAATTCATCATTTGGAAGTTTGCTTTCTAATTCCTTCTTGTTACACTCTGACAACAATGGAACAAGAAACGTTTTATCAAATGAAGTGGTATGGAAGGATATGTGTCTTTATGGCCATCTGAGAATGGAATCCTGTATAGACAACCTTGAGTTATGCGCTAGTTTCCCAGGGCTAGTATAACAATGCACATTCATGCTGAGTGGCTTCAACCAATAGGCATCTATTAGCACAGTTTTTGACCCTGGAAGTCTGGAGGCAGCGCGTATAGGAAGGCAGAAGGTCTATGTTCCCCTAGAGGGATGTCGCTGGATCCTTTGACCACAATAGCTCCTGGCCAGGGCCAGCAATCCTTCTGTGATTGATATGCCACACCCTCTCTGCTCAGTCTTCACATCAGTTTTTCCACACTGAGCACCTGTGGGGATTTCCTCCTTCTGATAAAGAAGGGCACAGAGAGAGGGTACACCCTAACCAAGCTCAGCTCATGTGCCCTGGTGATCTCCATGGGAATACTCCTTCCAAATTAGGCCACAATCACAGGTCCAAGGATTCAAATGTCAGCATATCTTTGAGAACAACACATTCATGCCATAATGAGCTATATAGGTTATTTATTTTGTTAAGTTCATCTGTGTTAGTTAGTATATTACTGTGACCAAACACTTGAAAAGTTCCACTTAGAGGAAGAGAGCTTTGCATGGGCTCACAGTTGGAGGGACTGCTATCAAGGTAGGGATGCAGGTGGACAGGTAGTTCTGTGGAGCCAAGATCATCTGATGGCCATGTGTTCACATCTTAGCAGACCAGGAAGCAGAAAAAGACAGGAAGTGGAGCTGGGCTGAAAACATCAAGGCCTGCCCCCTAGAATTCTACTTCCTCCAGGTAGACCATACCTCCTCAACCTTCCTCAACCTCCCCAAATGACACTGCCATCCGGGGCCCAAACTTTGAAATCCACAAGCCTGTGAGGGATATTTCACATTTAAAACATGAGAGTCTCTAATGCAAATTTACTATATTTCCTAGTAGAGATTCAGACTCCTGGTTTTATGTTATCCATTTCCAAAGATGGATCTCTTAGGAATATTGAGCACAAATTTAAGAAAACATAAGTAAAGAATAGAGTCATTCAAGTCCCAACAGGGAAAGCAAAAAGCCCACCACATAGCAGATGAAAACACTGCTGTTGGCCAAATCTACAGATGGAATTTTATGACTTCTAAGTAATACCAAATAGAGACATGCAAAATCAATTAATAAAAATTTCTTCTGAAGGAATGCCATGCTCTCACAGGTAAGAGTCAGAAATCATCTCTGATACATGATAGAAGCTTTATGTGTAAAAACACAAATAAAAGATTAACAGTAGGAAGAGGCATCATTTTTGTGAATGCAGATGTAAGACAAGCAGAGCTGACATTTAAGACCCTGGGTCAGTAAATACACTGGACCAAAGCCAGGCCAGGGAGAATGGGCAGGAGAACCTGCCCTCATTGTTTACCTGGAAGTTTACCTGCTTTGTTTACCTGGAAGTTTCCAGAAATAGATGCATTTAAGCTTTGGCCTTGATGCACATGCAACCATGCACAGGCACCTATATACATGCAAACACACATGCCCACCACATGCAGAGACCATGAGAGAGAGAGAGAGAATGAAGACGCCCTGATGTCACACTGTTAGTACAGCACTTCATATGTATAGCAAGAAAGACTATTTCCAGGACCCCGCCTCCTTGGTACCCCAGAGCAATATCCTTACTGTCAATGAGAAATCTCATGTTAATCATGTAGATTCTGGACAACTTTGCTGGGTCACACTTGGAATGTTTTCCTAAGAAATACGTTCAAGAGGAAACAAATGTGAGTGCTCTGAGAATTTAAGTTCTTAAACTCTGTCATTAGATCAATGTCTCATTTTCTCTCTTGTAGTTGAAATAATAGTCAATCATTTTATCTTTCTCTAAACGTGTGTTTCCAAATCCTTAGACTTTGCTTCCAAATATGCCTGGATGGTTTGTTTGGTTTTTTCCATTTAACTTTTCTGCTATAGAACTGAGATCAATTTTCATTTATTTATATCCAAGGGGGTTGCAGAGCTGAGGACAGCTCCAACAGTACAGGCTGTGCTGGTGACAAAGAGTAAAAGGATGATGTCATCCCTATCCTCGTGCAACTGGGGTTTATTTATTTTGCTTCAAAACTCTCTGTGTGCAGTGTTATGAAATTATCATTTTACATCACATATATGATTCTTTGAAGATTCTCTAATGTACTTGTACAGGAATTTCTGGTTTGCTCTTAAGGGATTTCAACTGATTGGACAAGCCCAGGTAGATTGTGAAGGCCTATCTCTTTTTTCATAAAGCCTACTGGCTGTAGACGCTAAGTAAGACTGCTGGGCTGCAGAACTCCTTCACAGCCACGGGCAAATTACTATATTTTCAGATAACTTTCATATTAATTTCTTTTCAAGTTGACTCACAAAGCTTCTATCACAATGGTACATTTTCATACCCTGGATTTGAGATGTCAAATAGTATAATGAAAAGTCCTATGCAATGTACAGCTAAAGGAATTGCTTTAATAATTTTCTAGTTAGAACTTCCATGTCTTTTAGATAGTTATTTTCTATGTTATGTTTTCTTCTGCTTCTCTTCTCTGCCTTTTTAATATTCTTGCTAATTTGTAAATCTTTCTGACAAAACACTTCCACTAAGTTATAAATTAAGATGATTATTTCCCTAACTGCAAACCTTCCCTCCTGTCCCAGTGAAATGAATTTCCAACTCATTCCTAATTGGGACAGCTTTTTTATTGTCTCTTTTGTGCTACTCTCTTTCTGTTCCTTGACATTCCTATTGTTGGTGGGGGATTTGTATTTTATCGATACATTTCTGGCCTAACTGATTAGTGTAGTTCTTAGTACATTCTCTGCTCCAGAGGATTTTGCCAACTCTCACTGTGCCCAGGGACTGCCTGGGCCTCCACCTCATGTTCCAGGCCTGACTCTAGTCCAGTCTCAGGGCCCTGTGTTCCACTTCACTCTCTTTCCTCATTTAGCATAGCTTTTAATCAATTTATACCATCTTTCTCTTTTAGTACTATTATATTGTCTATCATTGGAGTCACCCTAGAATGCAAACTCAAAGAGGGGAAAAATAGTGGCCTTTTGTATATTTTGTTGTAACTTGAGTGCTCTAAGTGTCAAAGAGATAATGGCTTCTAAATATGCATTTATTCATTAAATCAGTTAGCATTCCCATGGACACATTTAGTGATGACATGTACAAGAAGCTACAGGATTTCTTGTCTACAGTAACTGTCACTCATACCCCCACCAGAAGAAGAAAGATTGATTGTGCAGTTAAAAAGTCACTGGTAATCCTTTGTTATAGTATTGGCACTGTGAAATTTTGCATTGTCTTAAAACTAATTCTTTGCTGAATCAGATAAAATGATACATGTGAATGCTAACGATTCAACTAAAACACAGTGGGACTAGAATATTCTTTGGGATGTGCTGCAGTTTCTAATTTAAAATAAGATGGTAGATGTTTGCCCTGAGGTGGCAGTAGCCAGGAGGTAGAAACACCCTGTGGAATTGCAGGAGAATGTCTCCAAGGTTTGGAGAAATGTAAGCTCCTATGCAACTGAAGTATGAAAAGGGTTAAGGAATGGGTTAGTATGGCTTGAGACAAGACATACTGAGGAGACTGCACACGGACTTGTACAGCGATCTTGCCCTGAGTGCCTTTGAAAGTTGGACTAGGTGAACCTTACTTGGATTTTTAGTCATCCTCTGGCCGTTTGAAGAAAGGTAGGGACAGTTTCAATACTCCTGGTCGAGGAAAACAGATTAGATAGAGAATAGCTGCAGAACAGGTAGGGAATGCGCATGTCTGGATACACAATTTGGAGGGGACAACAGTACTGGCTGGCTGGCTGGAAGACAAGTGACTGGATCCCCTGAGGAATGGCAGATGAGATAATCAAAGACAACACCACCCTGACTGACATAAAGACAGTGTCTACCATTTGCACTACTGTGTCCACTTCTCCTGATATGCTCAGGGTCCAGTGGGCAGTGTTCCTCGGAAAACTTCTCCCCCACTCTGTAGATTTTTAAACTAAGGAAGACATCATCCCATCTGAATTATTACCAATCCACTGCCCACAGACCCCTCCTCTCTCAACCTGCCACACATATCTTTTCACCAACCCTAGCATCCTCTCTCTCCTGGGTTCTTCTCATGGGCTCTCAGCCAGTTCCTAATTTCTTATTTTAAATCCAAACACTCTTTCTACTACGAAATACTTGGGGTATAATTAGGGTCAAGAGTCTACTTACTTAAGAGCAACTCCAGTAAATGTAAATTCCAAATGTTCTCCAGTATAGGAACCACTTACCTGTTAAGAAATAGATAAAAGGAGAGGATCCTGACTTGTGGTTGAATCAATAGCCTTTTTAAAATATCAGTCCACATAAAACTTCCCAGTGACAAAGGGGGAAAACCGGGTCTCTTTTAGGGTTCTAGGCCTCATTCATAAAAGAATTTAAGAACAGACTCAGAAAACAGAAACTTTGGGACAATTTTGTTTGAACACAAGAAAAAACTCATCAGGGCAGATGAGCTGTACATCTCAGCGTCAGCCTTGGGGAGGAAAATGGAGGGAGACATAGGGAAAAAAATGGCCGTAAAGACATGCACAGCTTAGAGCCAGCACTGGGGTCAGACACGTGGAGAAGGACCAACCACATAGCAGTGAGGGGAGGAGAGTTTTAGGGAAAAAGTAGAGAGACCTCAAATGTTGGGGGCAGCCCAGGACTGCTTAGAAAACAGAAAAGGAGGAGTAAGCTTTTCTTTTTTTTTTTTTTTAATTTTTTTTTATTAATTTTATTTGTTTCTTATGTGTATGAATGTACTGTCTGCATGCAAGTTTGTGCACCCGTGTCGTGCAATGCCGCGGAGGTCAGAAGAGGGTCTCGGATTCCCCTGGAACTGGAGCTCTCCTGGAATTGGAGTTTCAGACGGTTCTCGGCCGCCATGTGGGTGCTGGGGATCGAACCCGGGTCCTCCGCAAGAGCGGTCGGCGCTCTTAACCATTAGGCCATCTCTCCAGTCCCCAGGAGTAAGCTTTTCTAAAGAATTCAGGAAAGTGGGCTGATGGATGGAGCTTCTCGTTTACAGCCTGGCTCATGAACACTGTCAGACGGCAGGGATTCCAGGCTGGAAAGTTCACCATCTCACGAACACACTAGATATTCCACCCATCTCTTTAGCGTGACTTGAAGTAAAACTGTCTTTATAGGGATGGTCCCGTGACCAAGTGATGGAGCCCGTAAAACTTGAAAGTTGGGTGTTCATGCAGCCCAGAGATCTTGTTCTTTTGATTACTTTTCTCTCATGGGGTTTTCTGGAACACCTGTATTTGTAATTACAGCTTGAAAATGCATCGTAATGGTAATATTTTCTTCCTGGACTTTGTGGTATCCATAGTGCCTCTCTACTGTTGAAATTGGAGGGAACTAGGAAGTAAATGATTTATGGTCTTTAAACATAACTGAAATATAGCATTATGTACATTCACTTTCTTCTTAAGCAGTTTCACTATACAAAACAAGTAGTTGTTCTCATGAAAATTTGTCAACCAATGCTCATTCTTCAGTGAAAACTCTTTTCTCACTTGAAAGAAAATGCATTTATCTATACAGAAGTAGTTTGATGCCCTGTCTTGGGTTCATCTATTATATCTCTCTTTGAGATATTAGTCTAGTATTAAGGTAAAAGCTAACTTTTCTAGCCAACTAAATTTTTTATTAAATTTGAGAATGGGAAATAAGAAAAATTACAGCTCAAATCTCCATGATTTATCATGTTAATGTTTTATACTGGCTACACAATAAGACTTGAACTCACTTTACTGCATCAGAACTTACCAGTTAACATATAGGTTTTACTTTCTTTGTTATGAAACCTTGTACCCCACTTTCTCAGACTAGAAATGTTGGTCCTCCCTTAATTATAGTGAGTAGCCTATACTTATTTCTCAAGCATAATTTAAAAAAATGTTTTAATTATTCTTTCATTTGATGTGTATGAATGTTTTATCTGCATATATGTAAGCATATCACAAGCCTACAATACTTGGAAGGCCAGAGATGGCATTGGATCCCCTAGAACTGGAGTTGCAGACTGTCATGAACCAGCATATGGGTGCTGGGAACAAAACCCAGGTCCTCTGCAAGAGCAGCCCGTGCCCTTAACTGCTTACCAGCTAAATTTGATTCTTCAGAACAACTACTTGCTCATGAAAGTTTTTGAGTCAATATTTGTTACTCTACACTAATTCTTTCCTGGCTTGAAAAGAGCATTTTTAAATGTGTTACTTCCTTGTAAGAACAATCAAAGAAAGTCCTTTTTGTTCCTCAATCAAATTCCCAATGGATTTTGGTTGTTATTGTATTTGTTGTTGTTGTTTCTTGTCTTTTAATTGCATGCATGAAAGAAAATGGCAAAGAGGAAGAAGAAAATTGCAAATTGAAATTGAACGTATTAACCTCAGCAGCCACCCCTTTCCTGCTTGGAGATAGAAAAGTATTCATTATCTAGCCCAAGGTTTTCAAGACCTTTTTTATAGCTCCCAGAAGTAAAATTTGATTAGTGGTGTGATTTGACCTAATTATCATCAGAATTATTGGTATAATCTTGCCTTGCCTTTTCCTGGCTCTTACTACTGGCTAACATTAGGAATATTAAGATTTACAACAGATGTGAATGAAGTTTTCAAAGAAAAACAGCATGAAATTACAGAAGCTTTCAAGAATTAGTCTGACCATGTTGTGGGTAAATGCTGGCTTCCACTTTCTTTTCTCCTTTTACCCATGTAGCCGCAATGAAATGGCTAGCTGAGAACAAAATCATTTTCTCACTGTCAGATCAATATACATAATTCTAATGGCATGCAATCTAAGTATGGATTTTTAAGCGTAGATCTTTTTTTTTTAAGTCTTCATTGTCTCAATAACTACATACCCCCAAGTAGAAAAAAAGATTGAAATTTAAAACCCTGATGACTTAAATATTTAGACACAAAGGTGATACATGTCAAATAATCAGTTGGAGAAAATATACATTTTATTTCTATGGATTATCATATGTAGTTGATATCAAATGCTTCATCCACCACAGAGAGAAAGAGAGAGAGGAGAGAGAGAGAGAGAGAGAGAGAGAGAGAGAATTAATGATATATATTTTTCATGAGCTATAAGGGTTTAACATTTTTTAGTAATGGAACTGAAGAGATGGCTCAGAGGTTAAGAGCATGCACTGTTGCAGAGGCACCAAGTTCCATTCTTAGCACTCAAGTCAGATGGCTCACAACCAGCTGTAACAACAACTGCAGGGGTTCTGATGCTTTCTTCTGGCCTTTGTAGGCAACTGTAGTCATGTCTGCATATCATACATATAAATAACAATAATTTTAAATATTAACATTTTTTTCAATGGTGCTTAATAAAACATGCTAAGTGAAAAACTTTGGAAAGACTAAGAGAAAGATGCAAGACATGTATGGCAGAAGGCATGAACTGGGGTGGGGTGGGGGCAGGGAGAGAGGAATGTGTCTAAATTGGACTGAAAGATAATGTGTGAAATACACAAGTCATCAATAAAAAAAGAAAATATAAAAAAATCATGCTAAGGAAGATTATATCTAGGTCCTGAAATAGTTTGTAGTCAGACAAAGAGATTGTGTTTGATGCCTAAGGTGCAGGAACAAGCTGAAATTTATACAGAAAGTGTTGTAGGCTAGGGGTCAATGGATGGACAATTACTAAGAAGTTAAGTTGACTCTGCATAAAGAGACCTAACAGGATCCTTGCTGGAGACTGGCTAGAGTGCTCAAACATCAACCTGGGAAATGGGGGAGGGCAGGAGCCCTAATCAGATGAGGGGTGATCTAATATTTAATAGAGACGTTCCAGCTACACTGACATAGCAGGATTTTTAGTTAAAACTGATTCTTTAAGGAAGCACAAAGACTAACCAAGAAGTTCAAAGTCTAAAGTGTTACCAATCAAAGAATTTTTGTCAGAAGTCAGTTCAAGGTGTCTGCAAAACAGTGGTTAATACAGAGTTAGAGGATCAAAGGATCAGCCCCGCAAGTACCACTTAGAGAAAATGAGTGACTGGGGATTAGGTCTGACAGTGAGAGCAGAGAAATGGAAGGAAAGAGGATTGAGTAGGAAGAGTCCAAGGTGAGAGCACAGCTCAGTGAGCACCCCTTCATCTATCAAACAAAGTCTAGTATAATCTGATGTTAGTCAGAGATGGTCTCTGAGAGTTTTCCTCTTTCTGTATTTATCATTGACTTGAGAGGGAAGGATGGGGCCAGTTATCTGGGCATCAGCCCTACCAGGTGAGCACCCTCTTTAATGGCAGATAGGTCCACTCTAACCTTCAGGCAGCCAGAGAGAAGTACCCAATGTCCCTTTTCAGCTGTCACAAGTCACTTGATAATGTTATAAATAAAATTTTGAAAACAAAAGAGAGTTTTAGGAAAGTTCTCCTTACATGTCCTTATAAACCAGGGAAAATTTGGGGTTGTTTTTGTTTTCAGTGGGGTTGCCATTTCTATTAGTATTCTTAATTTGCTGTCAGGAAACCAGAGGAGATGAAATCTGGGTACTATGCTTTAAATTTTACAAAAATTTCAACTGATAGTTATTCCACATGCACAAAAAGTCCAATGGGACCCAGAGCTGATGGGATTGTCTATATGTTTTGTTTCCAGATCTGTCAGTTTTTATAACACAAATTTCTCTTTTTGAACTCAGAAGCAAGCTCTTTCTAGTTATGTAGTCACACTACTTTATTGTTGTTCTCCAAGAAGGTCCAGTATAGAAAATAAGCTATTTTAGAGCTTCAAGGTTGGTCCTAAAATTATATGGTCTTAAATACCTTTACTATAAAAACAAAAATACCAGAACACTAAAACCTTTAACCCTCCCTGTTTTCAGGATCCTTATTTTTTCACATCCTTATTTTTTTTTACACTTACACAATTAGTGATGAAAACACTTCAGAACCATATCTCCAGTGATCCTAAGAGGGCTCTCCCCAGGATTCACCTGCACCCCAGCTTCTCAAAGTCTCACAGTTATGGGTAGAGGCTGTGTCTTCTTCCACAGACCTTTCCCAGATCAATGGGCAATGCCACTGTGAATGTTGGCCGTCTACAGGGGACCTTTCTGAGCTATGACCAGGAGAAGCTGGAGGCCTCAGAAGAATCAGCAATCGAACAGTATCTCGACAGCCTCAGAACCATTCCCATCCTCTGCCGAACAGTACAACGTGGTTACAGGAGAGAAGTATTTGAAGAGCAGAGAATAGATGTAAATGGCAGAATGATGCCTGGAAAGCATGTAGTTACAGTATAGATAGGGACATGCTGGTTGAAAGATAAAAAAGAAGAGACATGTGAACTTCGGTGGCTTAGTGAAGAAGGAGGGTTATTTCTGGAGTATAGAAGCTTAGAAGAAATATAAATAATTCTACTATTTGTTGAGCCAGTGCAAAATACTATGCAAAGCCAACAGGTAGACTTTTGTGTATTTGCTAGGATTCTCTATGCTTTAGAACAAGCTCTCATGTTTCAATGTGGATAAGAATCATCTAGGGTACTTTCAACACCAGTCCTGGCCAGGTCTATCCTTACTAAGAAATCAGACTCAGTATGTCTCACTAAGACCTCACATCTGAATTTTTAAATAGCTCTCCAGGTGAGTTATCTTTCTATAAACCATTTTATTAGTATAAAAGTCACTTAGTATAAAAATTAGCACTTAAAGTATACAACTCAATAATTCTTAGTACATTCCTACTTGCATATTAATCACTATAGCCCAATTTTACATCATTTTCACCACCTTATATGGAGCCCTCAGGCCATTAGGCACCATCAGATTTCCACATTCCTCCCCCTGGTCCCAAGTAAGCAATGAACTGCACCATGTACTGAATATACATTTATGTTCCATTATATATAAATTATACCACACAAATAGGTTATCTTTTGTGACTGGCTTCTTATACTTAGTATAGTGTTTTCAGAGATCATTAAGCTATAGTTTATTCAATTCAAGCATAAATACTTTATGATGACATATGGGCACTAATATCTGATTATGTAACTACATGATACTTCATCTCTCCATATACTGATTGATGATCTGTTCAGCTGTTTCCCTGTTTGAACAATGCTGACATGAACACTTATTGAAAAATTTTTATCGGCACATATGTTTTCCCTTCTCTTTGGTATATACCTGGGAGTAGAATTATGTGGGAATCCTATATTTATTTTTATAAGAAATTACTAAGCTATTCTTCACTGGGCTCAAGGCCTGTCATTCTCTCACACTTTGACAACTACTGACTTAGGTAATCATTTGTGTGTCACAAGGCAGGAGAAGGAGATATTGATTGGATTCCAAGAATACAAACCCTGAATTCAAACCAAGCATGCATGTAATCCCAGGTACTCAGGAAGTTCACCTCCAGTTTGATTGAGGCCAGCCTGTTATCTGTAGCAAGACTGTTTCAAACAACAACAGCAACAACAAAAACTCTGAATTCCATTAAGTGCAAATAAGGATTAGAGAAGATAAATGATGAGACTAGTAATAATGAAATATTTGGCAAAGATGCAATGTAAACAGTATTGAGTAGTAAGTCAGAAATGTGCACTTAAAGCACAACAAAACAGGGGAAGAAAGAGATGCCTCAGCAGTTAAGGACACTGGTTGCTCTTATAGAGGACCCAGGTTCAATTCCCAGCACCCCGTGGTATCTAACAACCATCCATAACTCCAGTTCTAGAAGAATTAGATAGTATCTTCTGACCTTCATAATACACATTACATGACATGGGTGCACTTATATACATACATATACATAAAGTAAAAAAATTAAATCAACAAAATAATATAATAAAAATAAAATAAATGCTTAAACAATGTAAGAGAGTTGATAAGAATGTATACTTGATGGCAAGATTATTTTGTTGTATATTAGAGCTATGTAGAGCAGGTTGGCCTGAAATTCCTGAACAAACCTCTTGCCTCAGACTGCAGAATTCTGTGATTAGAAGCATGCACCATCATGCTATCAATAAAATACAGATGTGCTTTTATCTACTCCCTGGATTTGTTAGTGAGACTATGTTATGGCTAGCAATTCCATTACCTTTTAAAGCCAAATCCATGAATTTACAGTCATGTGGATCTTGATTCATATATAAAGATTGATTATGATTATGTGATTAAAAAAAAGATACAGGAATATTTATTGGGACACTATAAATAGTCATCAACAATTATAAACACTTAAATGAGCAACAGTCAAAAAATGATTTTAAAAAATGGGCTGAGGAGGTAGCTGAACAGACAAAAGTGCCAACCACCAGGCCTGAGACTTGAGTTTGATCTTTTGGATCTACATGGTGGAAGTTGAGAACTGACTCCCACAAATCTGACCTCCACATGCACTCCATGATATACATTTACCACGATTCCCCACATATAAAATAAATGTCAAATAATCCTAAGAACTGTTAAAGTATTTCCTGCAGGTCTATAAGATGGAACATTAGGTAGCTAACAAAAAGTCACGATTTTAAATAATGTAAATTAGTGTGAGAAAAAGCTAAGGAGAAGAATTGATGGGAAATATTTTCATACGGAGTTATTTCCTTCTACATACCTTTGCTGTCAAATGTGAACATATCATTTCCCATACCCACCTACTGAATGGCCTTGCCTGGGTTTAACAACCACATCTTTATGCAGGGTAGCCAGCACTACTCTAATCCTCTTCCAGTAACAACTGATAACTATTAACCTTGCATCTCTTAACTAGTTTATAAATCGTCTGCTTCTGTCTTGTTCCATTGACGCCCAGGTCTTCTAGGCTGCTGAGTTCCCTCTCAGTTAATAATTTCCTGACTTGCCCTCTGAGGACTGCAGTCCATTTCATTCCCTATCTAATCCATCTTCCCTGCTGACCTTGTCTACTTCTCAGTTCCTTCCACCAACACCAAAGCCCTCAGCAGCTTCCTATGGCTCTTTTGATGACTAGAAGCATTCATCCCTGACCCACAATGATCCGACTCTGTCAGATCTCTTCCTGTCTTATACACATCACCAGTGACAACTCTTCCTTGTACACCAACATCTGGCTTCCTGAGTTGATAGTGTGCCATGTACCTGTCAAGGGGATTCTGTACACTCTTTCTTCTATCTAGGGTATTCTTCAGCCCAAGGGAGTGAGAGATGGTCTCTGATAAGTTCAACATGATTTTTTTTTTCACTGCATAATCCTGTAAAGGGGATATACCTACATGATTTGTTTTTATTTTTAATGTACTCTAGGGCTAGTGATATGGGAACCTACCCTGAAGCCCTAAGGAAAAAAAATAATCTTGGTTGAATGGTGATATCTTTAATGGTGTCACAGCCATAGGAGTCTCCTGGGGTCTGCAGATGAAAGTCATTTTCTAGCCCTTTGTAGATTGATTCCATCTCTGTCCTAGAGACACTGCTGAACACAGCAAGACTGAGCCATAGTGTATCAGCCTTTGTTTCTAATGTTTCCTGTAGCATTAAAGTTTTATTTGCATTTGATTTGCCTTCTGAAGAACAGTGGTTGGCATTCTGACCAAGACAGTTTCTACAGAGTAACAATGGTGCTAGCTTTCTGACCCTGCACAATGCCAATGACCATACCCTGTGCCTCTCCATAGTCAGTACCATGAACATTTTCAGAATAACACCAAATTATGTATTAGGGAACACATTAATGAGAGAGAGAGAGAAAGAGAGAGAGAGAAAGAGAGAGAGAGAGAGAGTTCTTGCTTGCACAGAAGAACGTAGACTGTGGACTGTTGAAAGCCTCTGCAGTGTTTGGTGGAGGCTGAAATTCATGCTTGTGTTTTCTGTTCTGCAATGCTTAACGTTCACCACTCAATACGTGGCACCTAATGTGAAATGAAGCTCCAGGTATTAAATGCAAAGAAGTAAAAAAGGGGGCAGACTGGGTTCCTTTAAGCACCCCTGCAAGTCTGATGCAATGCTTAGGGATTGTACTAGTCATTTTTCTGTTGCTACTATAAAAACACCATGACCAAGCAAACTCATAAAACGAAGAGTTTATTTGAGCTTATGATTCCAGAGGAATTAGAGCCCATCATGGCAGGGAGACATGATGGCAGGACATGCCTGAGCAGGAGCAGAAGCAGAGGTTCACATCTTCATGCAGGCCCAGGGAGCAGAGAGCAATGAGAGATTGGCAAAGCTTTAAGAACCCTCTAAACCCTTCCCCAGTCAAGTGCTTCCTCTAGACCATGCCTTCTAAGACCTTCTAAAGCAGTGCCACTAGCTAGGGACAACATGTCTGAATACTTGGAGCCTACGGGTGACATTCTCATTCAAACCACCACAGGGGTGAAACATCTCCTTTCTAGTTAGTCACATGCCGACACACATTTCACTGCAAGGGCATTTAAACAACCAAGAGTCCTGCTGAATGTATCTGTGCAAGACAGAAATACTGGAGATAATTATGACCCTGCAACAGATTCTATATTGAATGTTAAGCAATTGATATTATCTTTGAGTTGGATTAGAGTCTGTGTACCCAATTTCACTTAATAAAGTGGCATTCAATATTTACTTCGGCCCTTGGGCAAATTTTAAAATCTGTATATGGTTGTTTAACCTGAGGATATTAGGGACGTATGGGGAATTCATTTAACTGGATATATTTCCTTTCTAAGATTTCAATTATCCATCACCTAGCCTGAAGCTCTTTATAACAAATAATTCAAAATAGTAAAGTTAAATCATTTTTAAGTGATAAAATATTTTCTAATCTTATATTTAGATCTCTCGGTCATTAGTGATTATATTTTTATTTTCTATAAAAGCCTAATGCAAAAATTTCAGCTCAGGAGAGGAAAAACATATTGTTTGATTATATTCCCAAAACACTAGGATCTTTAAAATTAATACTAGTGTTTAGCTAAGGTCTGTCAGTTTTTTCACCTTACCTCAGAAGACAAATGCAACTTTTTAAAATTTCCATTCAGTGAAAATATAAGGAAGATAAGAAACAGGATCATGACTGATTACTCTAGGGAATATACAGTTTCAAAATCAGGAGAATTATTTTGGGCCTTGAGAAGCTGTCTATAGCTTTAAAAAGAGATGAGCTATCTCACTGGGGAAATAGATAAATTTCCAGAGCAGAAATCACCCTTGACTGTGTTCTCCATAGTCCAAACACAGGGAGCCTGAGGCCTGAATGTTGCTCATTGAACATTTGCTCAGAGGGTTAATGAGGATAATTAGACATATATTTAAATTTATTATGTTCAGGATACTTACAGTACAGTTATTCATTATATTAGTGATACTTTTCACTGACTCTTTTCTTTTTGAAAAATATTCTAATTATTTTTTTTCTATTTTGTGTGTGGACATCTTACCTGCATGTATATAAGGGCACCCATGTGGTGCAGTGCTCACAGAATCAAACCGGAGTGACACATAGTTGTTAGTCACTATGTGGAATCAAACCCAGATCTTCTGCAAGAGCAGCCAATGGTCTTAACTGCTGAGCTGTGCCTTATTGGACTTCTGACCCAACTGGACTTTATATGTTATTCCCTGACTGTAGCACTAAGGAATCATGCTTTTGGGTAGAGAGGTTGAAAGTGAGCCAAGCATTTGCAATGCAAGTGTCAGGACCTGAGTTCAGATCCCCAGAGTCCTTATAAAAACTGGACATGTAGAGGAGCCTTATGGATGTAAAAGCTCAATCCTTACTGCAAAGGGATAAGAGATCATTTATCCTGTCAAATATGAGTGACCATGGCCTGGAAACACATTTAGATCATCTCAAGTTTCATTTGCCAATGTGAAAGCAGTTTCATGAAGTTTTAATAGTAGCAGAACAAGCAGTTGGGAGTGATGCATATTGGAAACAACAACAACAACAACAACAGAAAGGACTGCATCAAAGAACTGACTGAAACAGTGAACTTCTGCTCAAAATAGTCAACTTCCACATGGAGAATTTTGAGAAAGACTGAGAGATGAAAAGCATGTTTGGCAGAATACATGGGTTCTGGTGGGGTGGGGGTATAGGGTGGGGGACACGGGTCTAGATTTAATAATCTTTTACAAAATATATATAAAAAATAGTAGCAAAACAAAGAAAGACATACATCAAGGCACTTTTCAAATACGTTGACAGAAACATTAAGAGGGCAATCACAGCAAAAGTGGAGGCTCAGCTACAGGCTTCAGATGCTATCTGACGACACAGCCTTTTGGTTGGTGAAGGGTAGAGCTTTGCTAAGTTAATACATTCCAATAGGTTTTTATCTTGTCATCACGGGGCTTTAGGGCAGACACAGAGGTGGCCAAGGAGTGACTACTGAGGGGCTAAGACTGCCCAGGACAGATTGTAATGAAAATTAAATGTTAGACCTGCAATTCCAAACTCCCCATAATGACTGAGGTTCTATTCAATTGATCAGCCTTGCAGAAAGTTCAGTTTGAAGATGAAGGCTTTTTTTTCTGGAAACATTTGTTGACAGTCTCAAATATCAGAACTCCTAGGGCAGAATAGAAGCCAAGACAGGAGAACCCGTGCGATTGTGGGCCGGCTGCCCGGGCAGGGCATGCAGAATAGCAAACCAGAGACCATTTCTCCAGGCTCAGACCAAGACCTGAGGATGTCCTCTGATCATGCACGCCACAAGCACACACACACACACACACACACACACACACACACAACACACATATACACATAAACACACATATGCATGCACACATATACACACATACATTCATGCACACATATACATACATGCACACATATAAACACACATGCTAAAAAGAGTACTTTGCCTACACAGTAGCTCAAGGTTAAAGGAGTCTTCCAAGCACCTTTGCTCATCCTTCATATTCTACTATTTCCTCATACAGATTTCACTAAATCTTTCTAAACTTATTTCTTTATGTTTTAAGTTTGTATTTCCTCTTGGGAAGGCGTGCTCTCTATTTTGTCCTTTGCTATGCAGAAAAAAAATTCCCCTAAACTACTTGCTTAATATTAAGGAGCACACTGATTTTTTAAGTACACTATTATTTCCTCTGTCGGTGGAAGAGCTAAACAAAGGTACACTTGAACACCATCTTTGTTTCAAATAGCACAACTATGAAGCAAGGAAATCAACTATTAAAATTCTGCACACATCTGTAGGTGCTGCAGCCAGGGTGGAGTAGCAAGCAGTCTAGAGATTGCTTTCAAGCATCCAAAATTCAGAATGATTTGAGCAAAGTGGAGTTGTTTCTGTTGCTTAAAAATAAACGTTTCAAGGCCAGCCTGGTCTACAGAGAGAGTTCCAGGACAGCTGGGGCTACAAGGAGACCCTGTCTCAAAAAGACCAAAAAATAAATAAAGAAATAAAAAATAAACGTAATACACTTATTGCTGCAAGCGTTTATCTAACATTTCTGAATATCACATTTTCCTCTGTCAAATCACAACACTAAGTTTGGTCTGGAGTGCTTCCCTCCTTACTTCTCAGGAGAAAGAAGTAAGGGAGTAAGCCATATTGCTGGCCAAGAGTCTGAGATATGGGAGAGCAGAAAAAATGCTGCATCATAGCTACACAGAACTTAGAAACACGTGCTGATGTTGCTGCCTGAATATTAATTTGTTTTTATGCAGTCAATGTAGTAATAGCGAAGGTTCCCCAAGTACCAACAGGAAAAAATTACAAATTACCCCAGTGAGATTTTCAGCTATATTAGCTATTGAATAACAGAACACATGTTTTTTTTTTATTAATTTTATTTATTTTTGTATATGTATGAATGTACTTTCTGCATGCAGGTTTGTGCACCCTTGCCGTGCAATGCCGCGGAGGTCAGAAGAGGGTCTCAGATTCCCCTGGAACTGGAGTTCTGGAATTGGAGTTACAGACAGTTCTTAGCCACCATGTGGGTGCTGGGGATTGAACCTGGGCCCTCTGCAAGAGCAGTCGGTGCTCTAAACCGCTAGACTATCTCTCCAGCCCCACACATAATTTTTTTTTCATCTTGGTAAAATATACATAAAGTCTCCAGTTGAATCACTGTAAAGTGGGCAGTACAGTGAAATAAAGCATATTCTCTGTGACGGTTTATGGATGTCCCCAATGTTGAGCTGCAACATGGTTTGCTCAGCCCATCTGGGACAGTCTCCTTCCACGTGGCCCTCTATCCCAGCTCTGCTAACGTCCATCATACTGTCTGTAGCCATGAACCAGATGTAGGTCATGTGTTTGTGTTTAAGTGAAATCATGCAATATTTATACTTCTGTGTCTGGTTTGCTTTATCTCCTTTGGTCTTAAAAGGTTATCCATGTTATAGGCTGTATACAAGCTTCACTCTGCTTTAAAGTTGAATAACATTTTATTATGTGAAACATATTTTCCTTATTCACATCTTTACTGATAAAGATTTGTCTAGATTTTGCCTTTGAGTGTTGTGAATAGTGCTTGCACAAAGGACTTACAAATGTACACACACACACACACATATATATATATGTATATATATATACATATATATATGTATATATATATATTTAATGTATTTTTTATATTAATATAATTATTTATATATATTTTATATATAAAAATATTAATATAATTATTTTATATATATATTTTATATATATTATATATATATATAAATATATATATAATATATATACATATATATATGTGTATATATATATACATATATATATATA